>ML682007.1:27329592-27347679 GCA_007922195.1 Podocnemis expansa
GGGGGGATGCCCCGACACGCCCCCTGCCGGCGCGTCAGGCCGGGGATTCCGGCCCGCGCTTACTCCGGCCCCGGCAGCGGCGGGCTGCAGCCACGCGCCGGGGCCGCGCCTCCAGGTTGGGGGGCAGCAGGGGCTTTAAAGCCCCTGGGGTGAAGTGCCCCGCTGCCCTCTCCTGGCGGGCGCTTGCAGGGGGCTGCATGCACCCGCCAGGTGAGGCGCGGTGCCTGCAGTCCCTTGCAGGTACTGGCGGAGTGAGGCGCAGCCCTGTGCCTGACTCCGCCGGTGCCTGCAGCCCTCTGCAGGCACCCATGGGATGCAGTGCCCCTCTGCACTGCACCCTGTGGGTGCCTGCAGTCCCCTCCCCAGGCGAAATAGCAGGTCCACACTGTGGACCTGCTATTTCACTCCCTTATTTCGCGGACATGGTTTTTGTCCAGCGAAATAAGTTGTTTCGAAATAACATATTATTTCGAAACAGCTTGTTTCGAAACGTGTTGTTTCGAAACAAGCACTCCCCGTGTAGACATAGCCCTTGTTTGCTTTGCTGAACTAAAGCAGAGTGACATTTGCAAACCATATGAATCAAGAAAGAGGCCAAGAAACTTCACCTTCTGGATCAGCAGGCCCCATGAGGGAAGACCAATGTTCCAAAATCTCCTAGACTTTGGCTATCTTGGAGAGCAGGAAAGACATCAACAGATGAACTACACATGTCTTGCTGCATCAGAAAAAGCTCTACTCATGAGAAGCACTATGCAAGCAGAAATTCACTGAGTCCTTTTTAGAGTTCCAGTTGCTATTCTATGAGAGCCCAGAATACAGAAACAGCTGAGCTGAACAGTTTGCTAAATGCTGAATCTCAAATATTTTTTTAATAAGTTGAGCAACATCCCAACCTTTCCATATTTATTCATTTGGGGTGTGAAAGCATTGTGTGTCTGTGAGTGTGAGCATGTATTAAGTCCACATGGGTAAAATGCCAGAAGGAAATTTCCCAAAATTTAAGAACTACTAATGTATGAATTCATTAGACTATTTTTATGTTTAAAAGACAGAGATTACATTGTCATCTATCATTTCCTGTAACAAAAGCTCTCAGACTTGTATTTATTTAAAGTGTTCTGGTTGTTTGTACTAACTATAGTACCTTGGGGAGGAAAAGGAAAAAAGGGGAGGGTTAGTCACCACACAATGGTAGAATTTTAAAAAGGAAGCTTTCTAACTGGTTCTGATGTAGCAGTTCAAACAAGGCAGTCATTTAGCTTCAGTATTAAGAATCTAACCATCTCCAACATATGTATTTTACTGACTTTGATAAAGTTCTCTAGGAAGAGTTTATAAGCAAATGAACAGTTCTTTTCTTAGATTTCTCCATAAGATATATAAGGATGTATTTTTTGGATGATATAATTCCAATTGAATGGTGAGAGCAGCATGCTTACTTTATAGCCATATTGCAGGGATGTCAAACTCATTTGCTATGGTGGGCCTGGTTTGACTGAAATGTATTTCAAGTGGGCCGTACATATCATAAATCAAAATACTAGAGCACTCTTGCAGTATTGCTAATTGCTGTGTATGCAAGACTCTGCTCTGTGAGACCTCTCTCTCTCTCTTAGGAAGAGTGTGTAGTCTCAAAGAGTGCAGTCTCACGTAACCCACAGTCCACAATGTCATGAGACCTAATATTCTTTCAGCATTGTGCCAAGTTCCAAAGGGCAGCTGTGTTAGTCTAGTAAAGTAAAAAAAGCAAGGAATCTTGTGGCACTTAAAGACTAACAGATTTATTTATCGTATGAGCTTTCATGGAAGAAAATCCCACTTCATCAGATGCTTTGAAGAGGGGGATCTTACAGAATGGGAGAAAAATAAATGCAGGGGAGTGTAAGACCTGATCCCATGTCTTGCACTCCCCTGCTTTTAATTTCCTCCCATTCTGTAAATTCCCCTTCTTCAAAGCATCTGATGAAGTGGGATTTTCTCCCATAAAAGTTCATGTGATAAATAAACGTTAGTCTTTAAGTGCCACAAGACTCCTTGCTTTTTTTACAGCATTGTGGAGCACAGGGTATGCGAGACCTCTCTCTCTCTCTCTCTCTCTCTCTCTTTCTCTTTTACGTAGGGACTGTGGTTCCGCAGAGCACAGTCACAGGGGCAATAGAAGAGGTTTCCAGGCCACATCCAACTCACAGGCTGCATGTTTGACTCCCCTGTTGTATTGCTTTGTTCTTAGCTTTGCTGAAGATATTGAAGTAAGCTGCTAATGTTTTCTTGACATTTTTAATTTTGTTTAACATATTTTTATAAAACTGATATATGCATGTTTTCCAATAAGCACCATCAGTCCAGAAACTTTGAGAACCTTGGGGAGATACTAAGGGTTAACCCCAAAGCCTAACCAGCTCCTCTATTTAGCATGTTTGCACAAACAGAAAGCAAGAACAGTTCTGCAAATAGTGTAGTGGCTAACACCTCTGCTTAACATACAGAAAGTCCTGGGTTCAATTCCCAAGAGGTTGGACTCAATGATCTCATGAGGTCCCTTCCAGCCCTATGATATGATTTGATTTGATTAGTATGGGAAGTATTAACTAATACCAATGTAGTGCATTTGGCCTGGAAAGCAATAGCTGTCTGGATAAACAAAGCACCACAAGGTGGTGCTGAAGCCTTGTTTTGTCAGGCTTACTGGCAGATGTCTTTCAGCTCTAATGGAGATTAAAATAGTACAAAAACAGTACAAGAAATAGACATGTCTGGCAGAGAGGAAGACTAAAAGCATCTTAACTAACAGCTCTTGAAAAGGAGATGAGAGTGCTACTGTGTGAAACTATCTAGTTTGTAAATGATTGAGTTCAGGAAGACTTGTGTTACTGATCCACTTTTTGGCTGGATAATAGTGTCTGCATCATTTTCCATTAGCATTTATCTTAAATTACCTCCCCACAACCGAGAGCTTTGTGCTGTTGCCTAGATGCTTCTTTCTATCAAGGGATGGGGGACCAAAAATGTAACTACTGATCAATGCAACTGTAAAGTCTCAGCTGGTGTTTGTTTTGTTGTGTTGAAACTCTGTTAATATGAAGCTGGTGAAGCTGTGTGTATTCACCCAGCTGATGATCTGAACCAAAGCTGATTAGTCTACTGTCACAGCATTTGTAGTTGGTCAGAGCAGTCAGTATATCTAAATTAATAGCTGTGGAACAAAACAAACAAACAAGAAAGACGTCAAAAACTCAAATAAATAGTAAACTGATCAATTGCATAAATGCTTCTCCACAGAAGACAGACAGGAAAACTAAAGGCATATCAGACTCAGATTAGGTAATATAAGAGATATATTCAATTTAATGTTTTGTGGGTGGTCAGATAATTTACCCAGGATTGTACCTTGTTATTTAAACATCAGTGCAAAACAAGATACAGTATATTGAAATCTCAGAGAAAAAAATCAATAATTGGGCTTATCTCAGTTTCATAACTATCCTAATCAAATCATGGATGTTGGGAAGACTGGGTAAGGCTGTATCTTTGGAAACAGATACTGTCAACAATATATACATTTCATAATCTTAGTCTTAAATGTTTCATTTTCTTAGAGGGAAGGGGTAAAGATCAAGATGAGAAAGAAAGGTTCTGTTATATACTCTATACAAACAGGAGTTTGCTTAACTAAATCAGTTCTGATTGGGCAAAAGTAAATCATCTCACCCGATCCAGACAAGTGGAGGAAGGGAGTAACAGTTCCAATTTCCTACCTCAATACTACTCAGCAAATATAGCTCCTGATTTGAAGCAACCCACACTTCTCCAATCCTGGGTCCTCATACACTGCCCTCCCCTGCCAACTCTGCCCAAACACTGCAGTCCTGACTTTCATTTCCATTTGCTGACTCACTTCAATCAATGGGATTGAAATATATCAATAACCTGGAATGAGGGAGCAATAACTGATGTGACAGCAGAGGTAAATCAAATTGTCTGCTGCCTTCATCAACAAACAGCTCATGTGAAAAATCAGGCTTCTCTGATTTAACATGATTAATAGCATTCTTCCCACTGAGCAATCAAATGTTCCTGGACATTTTTTGATTGATCTGACACACTGATAGAAGAGAAATGCATCAAGTTGAGTATTGAGCCTCACTTTACTTGGCCAACAACATGAGGAAGAAGAGGAAAAGACTGTGCTGTCAATAGAAACAAACAGAAAAAGCATATCTAGAAGAACCTAGGATCATGTTTCTGTTTTGTTTTTAAAAGATTGCTTTCCCAGGCACCTTCAAATGGGGCTGGGGAGCAATAGACCAGGCCAAGTAGTGGGCCAACAAGATCTATAGACAATTAATGAAGAAACATGCAATAAAAATTCAGTAGTGTGCTCTGCATTTTACTGCTTGATGTTGGAATTCACCTAGGGTATGTCTACAGTGGAGGCTTAAGTTGACTTAAACAACTCTGTTTATTTTTTAAGTTGACTTAAGCACTTGCTTAAGTTGAATGAATAACTCTTGCCCTTAAAGTTGACTTTAAGCATTAAGTCAACTTTCCTAAATTGACTTAACAAAATGTGGCCTTCTAAATCAACTTTATTAAGTTGACTTAAGCCAGGGTAGCCACTTAAGTTGACTTAATAAAGTCAATTTAAGCCAGGGGACCTGCTTAAAGTCAACTTTATTAAGTCAACTTAAGTGGCTACCCTAGCTTAAGTCGACTTGACCTAACTGAGCCCTCTAGCATAGACATAGCCCTAGCGCCTTGCACTAGAAAGTCTACCATTCAATTTATCTTATATCTCTCTCAAGCTTTTACCGTGTAATCCCTCACCTAGTGGGATGAGAACCAACTCTAGCTCAAATTCAAGATTTCTTCAGAATCAGCTTGTTCATTTCATAACAACGTACCTTCGTTACCCCAAAACCAGATTTATGATACCCCAGAATAGCTCACCTATTTACCAATCTGTTCTCCTAAGGGAGCGGTTCTCAATCAGAAATACACATATCCTTGGGATACAAAGAAGTCTTCCAGGGCACCTCAACTCATTTACAGATTTGCCTAGTTTGGAACAGACTATGTAAAGTGTACTAGTGAAGTTAGTGCAAACTAAAATTTCATATGGACAATGACTTGTGTATACTGTTCTATGTACTATAAACTGAAATGTAACTACAGCATTTATATTCCAATTGATTTTATAATTAAATGGGAAAAATAAGCAAGAAAGTTTCAGTAGTTGTGTGCTGTGATACTTTTGTATTTCTGTGTCCCATTTTGTTAGCAAGTAGTTTAAGTAACATGAAACTTGGAGGTATGGAAGACAAATCAGAGTTCTGAAAGGAGTCTAGTTCAGTAAAACAAACAAGGAGTCCCAGGGCACTTTTAAAGATTAACAATTTTATTTTTTGCATGAGGTTTTGTGGGAGAAAATCCCATTTCATTAGATGTTTTCAAGATGAGGGAATTTACCAAATGGGAGTAAATAAATGCAGGGAAGTGTAAGTCATGGGATTAGTGCAATACAGTGAGACTTGATCCCATGACCCTGCATTTATTTTCTCCAGTTCTGTAAATACTGATGTTCTAAGTCCATCTAATAATGGAGTGACTTCTAACAAGGGAAACCACCTACAGTTTGAAATGATCCTAACAAGAGGCTACACTCTTCTTCAGATGGGGTGGTCTCTGTTGCAGGTTGCTGACAACAGAGGCTTAAGGTCCAGTGATTAAAGTATAATTTGGTGGGCCCTGGAAACCCTCCTAATCAGTGGGCCCCCTTCCCATATGTTCAGGCCCCAGCCCAGGAAGGATTAGGGCAAGGAATGCAGAAGAATGGAGCAGAGGCAGGAGGTGGGGGTGTTGCAGCGATGGCTAGGGGCAGGAGATGGGGCAGTGAAGGGGAGGGTGGGAGACAAGAGATGTCAGGATGGTAAAGGTGGGCATGGACAGGAGATGGGGCAGAGAAGGGATGGATGGTGGCAGGAGGTGGGGGCAGGTGCAACAGGTGGTGGTGGTGAAGGGGGCAGGGGCAGAAGATGGGGAGCAAAGAAGAGGTGGGTTGTGGCAGGAGGTGGGGGGCAGGGGCACGAAGTGTGGTGGTGAAGTGGACAGGGTCAGAAGATAGGGGCAGAAAAGGAGTGGGTGAGCAGGAGGTGAGGGCAGAGAAGGGTTAGAGCAGGGGAGTTGGAGGACTGGGGCTACAGGTGAAGGGGACACTGGGCTACTCACCCAGCCAGCACCTCTCTGCATCTGCGGAGAGCTGGGGGACCCCATCGGGCCAGCCTGATGGGAAACAGTCTGCCCCACAGCTCCCTGCCCCAGCCCCAGCCCCAGCCCCAGCCCCAGCCCCTGCCCCTGCCCACCTCACCTCCCTGGGGCCTGCACTGTGGAGTCAGAGCAGCTTTGGCTCCACTCTCCTGACTCCAGCTCCTCCTCCTCCTGTCCAAGCCCACCCCTGGAGGCCCTTATTTGACCACCAGAGCAGAGCGGCACCCCACAGGCTGCTTCTCCTGCCTTGAGCCAGCTCTGACTGAGCACGCTCAGAAGCTCTGAGCGTGCTCAGTGAGATCAGACTCTGGGCAGGAGATTTAAAATTTCCCAGCCCAAGACAGCTCCTTGCCCTGCCAGAATGTGCCAGAACATCATTCCAGGGCCTACTATTTTTTAGGGGTTCAGCATTCAGCTGGCCCCTAAAAATAGAAAATGGAGCCAGAACGCTGTGTTCTGGTGCCCACTATTTTTAAATTGTGGGCCCCAGAACCCAGCATTCCAGCTCTGTTTTCTATTTTTAGGGGCCCTGGAATGCTGAGTCCCTAAAAATAGAGGGCCCAGAATGCCGTTCCAGTGCATCCTGGCTTACTTTAACCCCTGTTTAGGTCTCTCCTACAATCATCCTCTTCACAGTCACATACATGTCTTTATACTTCATACTCATCTATACAATACTATAAGCAGGAGCATGTGTGAGAATTTAAATCCCAGAGCTTTTGGAGTAGAACATTTTGTGACCCCAGCTGGGGTCAGTGAAGCTGGTAGGGAGGAGTCCTATATGCACCCTCCCTTTCAGGGCCCCAGAGGAGTTCTGTGTGCACCCACTAGTTCTTGAGGGGTGGAAGGGGGCTGTACTCCTGCCTGCCCCCCCCCGTTCCTTTGCAAATCCCTGACTACAATTAGAATTGACATGTTTACTCTGTGTGGGATAAATGGTGCAGGGGAGTCAGCAGACAGTCTGTCTCTTTCCCTCTGCTTCTGTGACAGGACTTGCTTTGCTGCTTGCATGTCTGTTAGCTGCCCTTTTTCCTACTTTAACTATCCACTGACACTATGACCTTTACACTGTCTTGATGGACCTTTCTAGACACATCTAATGTTCTGTCGGATCTTTTTTTTTTTTTTTATCTATACCAATTGCCAATGTTCCTTGGATGCAATTTTACGCATTCTAAGGCAGGGCTCTGCAACCTACAGCTCCAGAGCCGCATGTGGCTCTTTGGCTGCCCCCCTGGGGCTCTGGGCCACCACCCTCTCGCCTCCCCCCAACAGAGGATCCTGTGGCAGGCACTCTGACCCAGCTCCCAGTTAAGGCTACACCCACTGAGGCTCTCAGAACACTTTGTTATTGAAGTAATTTTTTAAAAATGGCTCTTCTTGTCTTTTGGGTTTACAACCCCTGTTCTAAGGGGTCAGTTTGGCATTTAGTCTTTTCCTCACTGTTCTGATCTTCTTTTACCAGGCCTTTCCTCCGCCAATTCTATTTTTAGTGCTACGTGACCTGCACCTTCCATTTAATAATGGAACTACCCTTCCTTATTCAAAATGGAAGCTAGGGGTACACAATGGAGGTGGGAATTTTTATCACTCCCTATGAAGCACGGAGTCTGGCTCACTTGCTAGTGGATTCTCTGTACTCTAAAGTCTTTAAATAATAATTTGAAGACTTTAATAACCCAGTTATATGTTAGAGGTTTTTTATAGGAGTGGATGAGCAAGATTTGTGACCTGCACTGTGCAGGAGGTCAGACAAGATGATCATATTGGTTCCTTCTGCCCTTTGAGTCTATGAACAACCTAGTCTTCATTTTCTTAGCATTTCATGATCATGGCAGTGTTGCCACTTCTTGCCAAATACAGAGGTGGATTGTTCCAAAAGGCAAGGGAATCTAACTTTCATTTCTTTTTACCCTTCTTTTTCATCCCTCTCCATTTCTCATTGCTTGAGATATGTTTATTCCCATGGAAAAATAAAAAGCAAATTTTAAAATAAAAAATGTGCCTACATGCCTTCCACCTAATGGCAATAGAAAACAGTACAATCAGTATGTGGAATTGAGAAAAATAACTGTTTGGGTTTTTTTGGTAAAGTAAATTACACAAGCAAAATGGATCAGAAAAAAATTGGACTGCTCCAGCAATAGACCCATCGTTCCTTTCCAAAAGATGACACCATATTTGAGAAAGTAATCCATCAGCAGAATTCTCATTGGTTAAATATACCTTGGAAACCAGGCACAGTTAGTACTTTCTGAAAGCTGGTGATTTAAAAAAAATAATAATAATTCATAGCTGTCATGCTACAGTACTGCCATTGGCTTCCTGCCTAAGTTCCTTGCTGCACTGGTTCTCTGCCCACATATAGATACTAATGCCATCCATATGTAGGGAAACCAACTACTCCTTCTTCTCTACCTATACTGCTGCTGTACTTGTCATGGTTGCAGGAATAGCTGCACTTCGGGCCCTGCTGGTTTCTTTGATGGGATCCCCTGCAGAATTTAAGCTTTCAGTCTTCACTGTCTTGGAATGGAATGCCATGATTCTTCTTCCACCATTTGACTACAGCACCCTGCCTATCAATTACAGTTACTCAGAGCTGACAGAAAAATAAAAATCAACCTCTGCAATTTTTTCGCTTCAGAAACTGTGACTAATGGTTAATACAGTCAACAGATAGCCTTTTCAAAACAACATGTTTGTTGTTGAATCTTAACAGTAGGAACAAAAGCTTAAAGGAGTAAAGATATTAAAATGATAGCCATGCATTCAGACCTCTCTTTCTAAAGCCTTACCATTCCCTGTAATTTAGGGAAGCCCGACTACTTCAGACTCCCACCACATTAGTCAGGTTACCACATGAACAACGTTGCCTTCCCATTAGTTTCCTAACAGCTCTACACAGACTTAATCAACATTGCATACAGTAAGCATTTCACTATGGTAACCTAATATAAGTACATGATAAATATCTCACTAAACAGACCATATTCAGCATAGGCCATTGAGCTGGGGGTGGGGGGTGGGACATCCAGTCTATTTTCTGACCACTGTGAGAGGGTCAGGCAGGGGGAAGAAATTTATGCCCTCGATAGACATTATTCATAATGTATTACAGCTTAGCTTCACAGCCCTCAGACTTGTATTTTGGGTTGTCAAACATGGAGGTAACATAGGACAGGTATTCTCAGATTAAGGGAGAACTAGAGGACTAATACGTACAACTCAAATGAAAAGGAGAAAGAACTGTATCATGGTACAGAACAAAACACAGTGGAGTCAGGGCATCAAAGGAATCAAAATGTTATCCCTGACAAATATGATAAGGGAAAGTCTGGTACCATCCTAAAAGCTTTTTCCTCATAAACCTGATTATATGCAGTTGTCAGGAAAAAAGGTGAATACAGAAGATGAGATATTATGAAACAAAAAACCATATTAAGTGGCTATACAGTAATTATGTAGGTTCAACTATGGGTTTCTATTAAAAAATGTAAGAACCTGAATGCAAAAAATGCCACTCAAGGTAGAGGGTTTAATGACCTATTTCTTAAAAGTGTTGGTTAAAAGCCCTTTCCACCGTTTCACTTTTCCTCTCTTTGAAATTGCCTGCCATCCATGTATACAAAAACAATAACAGAAGCACTTTGTGAGCCATAAATTAAAGCCATTTAATGAGTATAGCTCTTAAATCTTCAGTAATCTAAAACAAACTGAGCCATTCAATTTTGTTAAAAGCCTTTCCTGCAGGTAAATAAAGGGCTACCATAGACTTTCAATCAACCTATAATAGTACTTGCCTTTAACCAAGTAAGCATGTTTAGCAATGTTAATTCGCACTCAATCTCTTCTACCTACCTGACACACAGGAATGATTCATAATTCTTATAACTTTGGAAAGAATGACCCCTGATTAAAGTGAGATGCTAAAACAGACAAGGTCAGCAGCAGACAGCTAGGATTCACTCTAGCACATGGCACTCCTCCCTACTGTTGAATGGTCAGTGAAGAGCTTTGTTTAGAAGTTATGAGTCTATTCCACTCATCTTCAGACTGGTGCCTCCTACTGGTCATCTGGGCATTAGGTATAGACCAACACCCATGTGGACAATCTACACTCTCACTCTCTCCCAGTTCACCTATAGCCCTTCTCACAGCATCTTCTTTATTTGATCCTCCACTCAAATCACAATAAGATGTGGGTCTTAAGTAGTTCAACCTCTTCCTCAGTGGCACCTACAGCATATTATCCAGCCACTTCCTCAGCAAGTAAGGGTAGCTGTCTTCTGCTGCATCTCAAATTTTAACTCCTGCTCCCAGACCTAGCACCTTCCTCAAGGCCCCCCTCCACTCACACTCAGAAGCCCATCAGATACTCATTTATTTCCCCCAATCCCTTTAAGCAGTAGTTCTGTCTGAGGTACCGCATCTGTTCCAGCCCACCAAGAGCATAACCTTCCCTCCTCAAACCTAAACAATGACCGCTCTGTAACAAATTTTACATGGGCCTCTTGGTCTCTGATTGGCTGCTCCTCACAGCTTCTATCAGATTGGCTGCTCCCTCGGCAGCCTCCCAAGGCTGCTTTTAAAACCATCAGTGCCGCTGTGGAGCAGACACCCTATCACAGGGTTTTATTCAATGTCCACTGAAGTAGAATGGAAAGCCTCCCATTGATTTCAATGGGCTTTGGATAAAGCTTTTATTGTGCAAAGAACTATTCAATCTTGTGCATACAATGATGTCATATTTCTAGGGATTTTTATAACTGCTTTTTACTAGGAAACATTTCATTTTGAATTAAATAGCTTAGATGACTAAACCAGAATTCTGTTAATTCACAGCAACAACAAAAACAAGACAAATGTTACCTTCTTTGGCTTGCACACTGCTTGCAATCAGATTACCTCAAATTGATAAATCTGATTTATTCAACACATATTTTGGGTTTCTTTACTTTTTGGGTTGCCAGTGAATAGAGAGCTCTGAGCGCCTGGAACCTGATAGGCAGAATGGACTGGCTGGATTGAGTAAGAAGCTTTCATTTTTATGTAGAGTTGATAACTTACAAAATATTGAGAGGATGCTCCCTCATATCGAAACAACAAACCTTGATTTCAAACAGTAAAACCAGGTGCGAAATTGAAACAGCTGTTGAATCGAAATGGTTGTTTCGAAACAAAGCCAGTCAGAAGTGTTGTTTCTAAACAACAACTGTTTCAATGAGAGGGCTTTGACCTTTCTCCCACACCCCTCTTCCCCGCAGCTTCCCCAGCGAGGGGAAAGGATTGGGGCCACCCCGCATCCCCACCACTTTCCTGGGGATACGGAAAGGATCGGGGATGCCCCTCTTCCTTGCTGCTTACTGGGCAGGGGGGGCATGGATGGAGCACATTGAGATGCCTAACCCCACTGCCCGGGAAGCAGCAGGGAAGACAGGTGCCCCCAATCCTCTCCCTGCCATGGGGAAAGTGGTGGGGAAGCAGGGTGGCCCCAATCCCTTCCCTGCCGTTGGGGAAAGTGGTGGGGAAGAGGGGTGTCCACATCTATGCCTCCAGAGGCTTTTTTCCCCTGCCACTGGCTCTGAGAGCCAGTAGCAGGGGATTGGGTGGCAACATGGCCCTGCCAGGGGGCCACGTTGCCACACCTCCCATATTGCCCCTCTCCAAAATCGAACTAGCAAGTTTCTGTGCCAGGAGATGCTAGTTTGATTTGGTTTTTTTGGTCTGGTCTTGTTAAATCGATACAACTTGAGTCAATTTAATGATTTTTATTTCAATTTTGCTTAAATCGATTCAACCTGAAATCGATTTAAGCATGGAGGTGTGGATTAGCCTCTCTGTCATGCACTCGGATAGAGGGACAGACTTTCCTATAACACAGTACGTTCTGTGGATTCTCAGTTTTAAAGCATTAGAGCCAGTGCATAAACATAGACAGGGTCATGGGTTGTTCACAGAATGAGAGTCACCAAATTATGCCCCTCTAAAGAAAAAAGGCCAGATTCTTTCACTGAATCAGGATCATCTGAGTTGTTTAAGCAGCACAGCTGAACTGGAATCTGGCTGTAACTGCATGGATGAAAACTCCCCCAGAGGGGACTAGGTTTGCCAACCACACTCATGCAGAGGGATTTTCAGGCTGGAAAGAAGGCATGTTGGTATGCAAAGTAACTGTGTTTGGCTAATTGAAACCAGCCTATAGCTACTTTGGAACTACATCTAGCTTGGGACTCCCTTATCTGTTCTAACTCATACTATGGTGAAGATCACACCTCAGTTCCCAGTCACAGAGCAGTCACCTAATGCTTGGTGTACCTTGCCCTCATAATTCTGGACCCAACAGAGTTCTGTGTAGGAGATGACTATACCCAATGTGTGTGTATGGGGGAAAGATGTTTCCTTTACCACAGAAGCAACACAGAATGGTGTGACCCAGCTATATACTCCTAAAAAATGAAGGAAAATCTGTCCACCTGAAGAAGAAAAAAAGTAGAGGGAGATACAATAAAATGAAAAATACTACTGAAAAACCATAAAAATGTCAAACATGCACTCAGCTAACTTTCTTCCTGACTATTTTAAATGTAAATGAATTTTAAATAAATCTATATAACTTAACTATTTAAAATAAAAATTGATCCAAGGACTGGCTGTAGCAAAACCTGTCTACTGAAGTTAGAGCCTGAATGAATACTGGTTGTTTTTTAAAGACAGATATTTTCTATGAAAGTACTGAGTACAAGGACCGCAAGATTTGGCTCTTCTTTGTTAGGTGCATATTTGTTATTTATCCCTTTACATAGGCATTAAAACTGTGCCAAAATAGTATAATTTATTATTAATACTGCATTGTTGCAGTTACGAGTGCAATCATGTGGAATTCATAACTAGATGGTCATTAAAGAAACAAATATTAAAATGCTACTTGGAAACAAACTGAGCTATAGATGTGATGGTTAGCTATTTAATATTCATATTTTAGCAAATGACCTTTTGTACAACCAGTGGGATTTCATCCTAAACTGAATTTGATTGCTAGTCCCGGTAAGCAATCCAATTGCTGATTGTACTACTAAAACAGTAGGCTGGCATTTTCTGGCTCATTTCAACCAGTGAATAATGATAAAAATTATAGTTCTTTATTTAAATTTTTTTATTGTTTAAGTTTAGGATACTGAGTTCTTTAACAAACCTTATCCTATTTGGCACAATCAGGAATGTATTAATTCCACTGTGATGGAAAATTAGTCTTGCATGAATAATGTATTTTAATTGCTAGAGTTTTAATTTTCAAGGACCTGGAATTGCTTAATTGGTTGTATCACTGTGATCTACCAATTCTATATTTTAATCCTTTTTTCAGTTAAGGAAATAGAACAGGGACCAGAAACCCTCGGCACCTGTGCCAAAAATGGCACAAGACCAAGCCTGAGCAGCACATGGCACCACTCAGGCTTCCCCGCTGGCCCTGCTCCCCCAGTGCTATGCAGTTGGGTGGAATGAGCCATGTGATGAAGCTCCAAGCCAACAGAAGCCGTGGAACATGGCTCCCAGCCCCCTGCTGGCCCCGCTCCTGCTGGGCAGGGCTGGAGGGGAGCTGGGCAGGTCGGCTCCTCCTTCTTCTGGCTCCGACCGTGGAGCCAGAGGCTGCAGAGATAGAAGTGGCCCTGGCTGGGACCCAGAGGCCACCCACTGGTGAGGGTAGGAGCCGGCCCCAGCCCCGAAGCGGAGGCCTGGCCCCTTTTTGGCCCCACCCCCAGCATCCACTGAGGGTGCAGTGGGCAGGGCGGGCACGGGGGTTGGCAAAGATTGCCAACCCCTGAAATAGAAGAAAACGTTTAGGGTTGAAATCTTTTGGGTACATGAAAACACAGCCTTGTACATGGAAACATTATCTGCTGTCAGATTGGACAGGTAGGAAAGTCACTGTTTGATCGTTGGGATACAGAATACATTCATACATCTACGAGAAAATATCTACCACTAAAGAGGTAAGCAGGAGACTGTATTTAAAAAAGTGTCAGGCACGCCCATTAATTCCTCATAATACAAGAGGGGGACAGAAAATGAAATATAACAGGAACATATTTTATCAGACTTAATAAAAGTAGTAAGAATTCTTATGACCAACACAGAGTTATTTGGATTATGTCTATATAAAAGAAATCAAAATACTCTACTTCAGAGTACCAATATGCCACTTAAGTTTCCCAGGGGGCAGGTTTTCCATAAAGTTGCCCAGTACAGGGATTCTCAAACCATCTGTGAACCATTTGCTACAGCTGCAGTTCCGATGCTGCCATGTGAAGTTATGCACAGTAATTTTTTGTTTCTTGTAATGCAAAAAGACTACTTAATTAAAAATTATGTGCTTAAGACAGATACTAGACTATAAATCCCCTTAATTTAAGAAAGGATGATGAGACAAAAGATCTTCCATGGAGAGAGGAAGAAGGCAGCCTTTTCAGTGACACTTCAGCCGTGGGATTTACATAGTCTGGGAATGTTGATCTTCCAAGTAGGCTATATTGCCTACCTTGTTTCCTGAAATTCTCGAATAGAGCTTATTTTAAGAGTGCATGTGGTGTGGACTGGGAGTTAAGGAATAGAAGCTTTGAAGGTGAAAGAAAAAATGCCCATGTCTTGCTTGGCAAGGAACTGCTCTTATTCTGAAGCGGCATTTCCCAACAGGGGCAGTTCTGCCCGGGGGGGGGAGGGGGGGCTGATTTTGAAGTTCAAGAGGTCATAAAAGCTAAGGGAGTGGTAGGGGGCATCAGAATTCATGCTCGATGTTAAAATTTTTCAAAGGGGAGTGGCAGAAAAGCAGTTTCACTAGAATGGAGTGCTGCTGCAAAAAGATTGGGAACCACTACCAGGGTTGATGCTATTTTTGTTTTGTTTAGGTTTATATGATATCAAAGGGGCTCCCAGTAGTTCTTGGATATCTTCTTACCACCATTACACATCAAAATAACTAGTTAGCATTTCAGGAAAACATATCTACTAATATACTCAGAACAACAGGTACTGCCTCAGTTTTTCTTAGCAGCTGCTGTTTTTATCTGGGATGACTGATGGACAATGAGATGAAGAGACTTGCATGAGGTCAAAGTCATTAGTTAGTTCAGCAGGGATTAAAAACAAGATGTTACTGGCTTTCAAGCTGTTACTGTAAGCCTGTGGTCTTCTTAGAAGAGACAGGTATTAATGTTGAATGAATTTATAGTGCTAAACCATTCTGAAGAATTTGAATCCATGAACTGGCTTTAATTTGAAACTAAAACTATAAATGCCTCATGCAAGAAGCAGAATTCTTTTGCTGGTTTCATGTCAATTTAAGAATTGTGTAAACACAAGGGATGAAATCCTCACCTTATGAAAGTAAATGAAAATTTTCCCACTAATTTCAGTGAGGTTATTATTTCAGCTGACAGTCTCCATATAGGGTGCAATGACAACATATCAAACTTTTTTAAAGAAACATTAACCAGTTTTTATCATATAGGGCTGATAAAAAGGGTAAGCACAGAGGAAACTAATGCTTCATGTTAGGGTAAAGAGACCTAAAATTCCACTTGCTGTGTCAGCTGTCCCACAGTACTCAAACTGAGTACCAGTTACCTACTTCTGGAAAAACTGCTTATAATAAACTTGCTGGTTCAACAATTAACATTCTCCAAGCCATCTCAGAGTAGTGAAGTAGCTAAGAAAACACTTTGGTCTAACCATGTGTTACTAGTGATGTCAAGAATGATTGACCTATTGCCAGGTAGAGATTACACAAAAGCTGTCTTAGTTTTCAATTATCTAGATAAAGGAAACAAATCCACCTACTTGCTGTAATTGCTGTTAAGAAATATTTGCCTACTGGTATAGCTAATGCTGAGAGGACAAGACAAACGTTTGTGTTCATATTCTGTCCTAGATCAGGGGTGCAAAAGTTTGTCATACGAAGAGATGCATTAGAGAAATATGTTGCTAAATTAGGAGCCATGGTTAACTTGCACATATCTATATACACTGAGAAATAAAGGCACAAACTATACTTGCATTTTATTGTATCTTCCTTGGGAAATGTTTAAGGATCAGAGTAGCCACTGGACCTTTAGAAGTGATACCACAGAGGAACATGAAGTTATGACAGTCAGATGGGGATAAAATGATTAGCAAAAGCCAACATACTAGTAATTCAGGGATACATGCTGGCTACAGAGATGAAAATGCAATGTGAATTGAAAAGAAACACTAAAACCTAATTTCAAAGGGGTAGCCATGTTAGTGTGGTTCAGCAAAACAAACAAGGAGTCTGCTGGCACTCCTAGAGACTAACAAATGTATTTATTGCATGTGCTTTTGTGGGAGAAAATCCCACTTCATCAGATGCTTAAGGATGGAGAAGTACAGATGAATGGGAGCTCATGAAATGGGGTTTTCTCCCATGAAAGCTTATGCAATAAATAAATGTGTTAATCTTTAGAAATGCCACTTGACTAAAACCTAAATTACTGAAACATCAGCCATTAAAACAAAAAAAGAGTCCTGCTGCACTTTAAAGATTAATAAATTCATTAAGGCATAAGTTTTCAGGAGCTAAAACCCCCATCATCACATGCAGCCACTAAGATATCTAGACAGATTATTCAAACCGAAAGGTTTGATCAATGCATAAAGGCCACTGTGCACAAGAAGTTCTGATGGGCAATTAGCCTTTCATCATGCTCTTTTCACTACACTCCCTAGTACAGTGAAATCGCTAATTTCATGAAGTAATTAAAAATAATCACACGTGGATAATAAAATAAGATCACAAACATTTCACCCTCCCCACAGAAGTTTCCTAGGTAAGGTGCAATGCTGATACAATCTCAACGTTTGTTCAGTCATGATTATATTTTAACTGTTCACAGTTGTTGAAAACTTTACAAATTTCCAGAGATGGTCATTCTCCTCACAAATTCCATACTCCTCCACAGATTTAACAGGAATTGACACAGGATTCCCCACATCTACAATTTAGTTCTCTGAAGTCTGCTACTGGACCAAAGTCTTTATTTCCCTTTCTCTATAAAAAAAAAAAGTAGATTTTTCTATTACCTCCTTCCTTATAAATTTTAGGGAGCACTCTTTGTTGGGAAATGAAACTCTGAAGTAGACAAGTCAGCTTCTTCAAAAGCTCTAGCAAAGTTTTAAAAAAAAATGAGGTCAAGAATGGGGAAATAAGCTGAATCTAAAAACTGACCAGTCACTAAGCAGTTGGTACAGGTTGCTTCTCCATTTGTCTTTGGTATATCAAATTGCTCTAAACAAAAGAGAAGATTGGAGATTTTTCAGCTGCTTTAATTTTCTGATGGCTATGTAAGGCAGTAGACTGGCTTTACAGAATTGTAGAATGACTTTTTCTAAAACACATGCTACCTTTGCCTCAGCCAGTAATTGATTTACAATAAAACAAACCACGCCCCATCATAGGGCCCCCAATGACATGGGAGACCCAAAATTCAGGACAAATCTTACAAATGACTGAATTTAATAAGTGTTGCAAGATGCAAAGAGGTCCAGGCTGTATTCAGCGAGCTTATTTTGCAACTGCTCTAAATGTGGGGGTTTTTTATGTAGTCTAGCAAAGAATTGCATCATAATTTTTTCATTGTCTCAGAAATAACATAATAGCAACTAGGTGTAAGTGGATGAATGGGCCCACTATTGTGGGGAATTATCCTGGCTGATACACTATCTGGGTGGAATTGGTTAGCGAAATTATCTGAGTTTTCACTGCCACTCCCTTTACCCACAGGCCTCCCTGACTTCAAGGGCTCC
>ML682007.1:27347689-27359096 GCA_007922195.1 Podocnemis expansa
CTTCAGTGTTCCCTCTAAGCTGCACAGCAGCACGGGGGCACAGCCCCCGCCCCTCACCTGTGCAGGGAACAATGCCAGCCATGCACAGCCAGCAGCCGTGGCCCCTACCCAGCCAGAAGACATAGTCTTCCAGCCAGCAGTAAGCTACCCCAAGCTGGGAGTTTTTAAAACTCCCACCTGGAGTATGCTGAGAGCCTCTGAGAATGCTCAGTCAGAGCATGCTCCAGGGGAGAAGACGAGTCTGTGGCTTGGTCACGCCACTCTAGTGACCAGCTAAGGGGGCCTGGGGAGACTGGGGACAGGGACAGCCTGCAGGGAAAGGGCACGGGTGGTTGGGGGAAAGATGGGGTCAGCCCAGCTGGGTGAGTTAGGGTGGAACGAAGGGAATCAGGCCTGCTGGGGGGAAGGAAATGGAGGGGGAGGTTAGTCTCCCAAATTGCCATGCAGTGAGCACCATAAGTTGCTCAGCTGCATCAGTGACTGAGAGGAAACACTGCTCAACTCCCAATCGTCTTGTGGTCATCTAGGGCAGGAGCTAGGTTTTCCCCATTCTAGCTGCTAACTCAGCAGTGAGCACTTCCCTGACTCACTAATTATTGTATACAATACAAAGCAATACAATTAATTAAAGAAACAGCAATCAAATATCAAACAGAAAATAAAGGAAGGAGGAGAAAGGTTAATGGCAAAACCCAACGCCACCCCCAGGCACAGGGGCACCACACATAGCATCTCTGAGGTGTAATGAGTGTTCATAGTCTATTCCTCTCATGTCTCAAGCCTCCTGCCTAGGCCACGGCTGGCCAGCAGGGATGCAGATAGTCAAACATTTTCTCTGGAAGTAGCTACCTGCCCGAGGCTCTTGGGAGCAAGGCCCTGTTCTCTAGCATTAACCCCCCCATCAGGGTCACAATTCCACTTCCAGTCTGGGTGCTGGGGTCCTGCTGTGTTTGGCCCTGCCCAGGGTCCCTTTCACTCTTCCCAGCTGCTCACCACATGTGAGCTCTGGCTATCATCTATACTTTTTATTTTGAAACATTTCTCACATTAGCATAAGGCACAACTCAATGAATTCTGGCACAAAGTTGCCATGGAGCCCACAATTTTGCTTCTGGTGCCCAGCAGCATTCCCGTAGCTAAGGAGGTGAATGTCCCCCGGCCCCTAAAAAACAGTTGGCAGCACTGACAGTTTCAGCAACTCTCTTTTCTCCTCCTGTCTTCCACATCTGAAAATGCCCCCAGCAGTGGCATTTTTTGGCAGCAATGGGATCTTTCATACACCATGCCACCACCAAAAGTGTCAGGGGTTGTGGTGGTTTTTGATGGCAGGGGACCCTATGTCTTCCACATTAATGCCAAAAGCAGTGGCGGTGGCAGGGAAGCCCTTCACTGTTATGCACCTGGGCACCTCAGTTTTTGGGTTGGCCCCTAGGTGTGTGGCAGATTTTTTGAGGCCTGGCATAATGCAAATACAAACTTTCATCTAGACCAGAAGTTCTCAAAGAGTGGTCTGAGACCTCCAATCATGTGGACCAAGGAATGTTTATTATGTTATTGTGTTTTTAGAAAGTGCTCTTATTCAAAGTGCTTTAGATTCGTTAGCTAATAGTACAAACAATATTAGGAAAGATTGTTAAGTGGTCCACCAAGACCCTCAGCAATTTTTCAAGTGGTTTATGAAAAAAGTTAAGACTGCAGAAGTAACCAAGATACCTCACTTTATTTTTTTACCTCTTAATACCTATAAGAAGAGGATGAAGAGAAAAAGAGAATAAAAAATGGGTAGATATGAGAATGTCCTTTTTCTTGGCTGCATCTCTGGCGCTGGTGGCAGGGCAGCAGGCAGGAAATAAAGCTGGGTACATGGCTCCTGCCACTGGGTTTGAATAGAGATATAGGCTGGCTTTCTCATCATAAAAAGTTATTTTCCAGCTTCTTATATGTTGTTCCACACTGTTTGAATCTTTGCAACTTGTTTGACTTGCTGAAATAATTTGAACTGACCCTATGACTTACACTTCACTGCATTTATTTTCCCCTTCCATACCATAAGTTTTCCATTTTCTAATGTGTGATGAAGTAAGATTTCTCCCACAAAAGCTCATGTGATAAATAAAGTTGTTAGTCTTTAAAAGTGCCACAGGACTCTTTTTGTTTTTTCCTGTTTCTAATGTTTCACTGTGAGGTTTTCATGCATCATTCCAATGTGGTAATATCTGGTTTGCCAGTGATCTGATGAGGAACAGTTTAGTCAAACCAAAGAACTGTTTAATATAATTTATTTCGCTCAGCTTAGTGTTCTTGATTTTGTTTGCAGATCTGAATTATCTTTGGCTGCAGTCCTAATTAACTGTGCAAAATGCCAACTGATCTCAGTGATGCAGAACTGGGCACAGCAGTGTTTGTGGGATAGTCCAGGTAGAAATATTTGAGTGCTCATGACTTTGAAGTGTCTGATTTCACAGATAACTATCACGTTTTAATATGCCCCATCACCATAACGGGCACTGAAAACATTAGTACAATTGTTACTATGTTTTGCAAAACCTATATAAAACCCTGTCTACCTGAATATCCATAAAAATGTGTTTGCATAAAATATTCAGATCCTTACACAGATATTTTTTACCACTTACTGGCCTGTTTTTAAAATGCATCATTTTACTACGGCTGCATCTCTTTTACACAGGAAGTCCTTGAGGATACGGAGTGTGAATTGGACAGCCTCAGCAGTACATACAAATGGGCTGATTGTGAGGGTTTCCTAGCAGAGGCAGATGAAGTCCATTGCCCAAATTCACACCTAGTGTAAACAGATGAAATCCTCATTGAAGCCAACAGCATTAGGAGAATGCCACTTGCATCTACAAACTGCAACTGTGTCACACTAACTGTTGTCCTTGTCTTTCCTTTGTGGCAGGTTTAGCAGCAGACAGTGATACTGTTTGGAGAGATCTCCAAAGACGTCCTAATCCAGCTCCTTGCACAGAACAAGGAGCTGTGTCATCTGCTCTACCTGACAGTCTTTGAGAATGATACTTATGACATCATCAAGAAGGTTTGAGATGCCCTGGAGCCCACCCGGAAATATAAAATGTGCCTTTAAAAAGGGGGCAGGGGGAGAATGCAGCTTCCAGGGTCATGCCAAATAGGTGTGAAGGTGAGGAAAGGAGAGGAACCTGTTAAAGAGACAAAGAGTCACCCACAAAAGGGTGGTTGAGGACTTCCTGGAATGTCTGAGTTCCATTTTCACATGGTCTTGAGCCTCCATTTCCCCTTCTGAATAAAAGTTCCTGTGGACTCCTTACTGAAGGACATTTGTAAAATGGCCAAACACAATTAAAAAAAAACCACAGGATTTGCCATACTGAATAACAGCAGGAGTTCATCAAGTTCAGTGACCTGTTTCCAACAAGGACTAGCAGCATAACCAGGAATACAAATCCTGAATCTCCTGAATTCCAGTCCAATCATAATTTCTGAAAAATTAGATTAGTCATATTTATTTTCATATTTAATTCAATCAACTTTTTAAAAAAAATTCTAACTGGAATTCTTCAGAAACTAGAGAATCTTTTAGTTTTACTCTTCCTTTTCATGGGGAGGTAGGGGAGGATAAATACATCACTGCACTTAGAATTCTTTTCCTGTTTCTGAGAAATGAAAAGTGCTGCAGTGATTTAAATGAAAGAATTAAAAATAAGAAGCTTTCACTCCCCTTTGCATCACATGCTCTCACACACATACAAAAAAGGGGGACTTCTCAGAACAGAAAGAAAGCTCATCACAACAGTGTTCAACTTGATCAATCTTCCCCTCAATAAAAAAGGGAAAGAGGGACAAGACCTGCACCCTGATTACAGGGTGAGGTCAAAGTGACTAGCCTAGCAACGTGAAGGAGCCAAAAGCAAAAGGACCTGAACCCTTCTTCTAGGGCAGTCCCATAGGTTTGCAGATTACATGAAAATACATCCCAAGAAAGAGGAAACCTGAACCCTCCTTACAGGGTGGTCACTAAGTCCAAAGCACAAAGGAGAACCTAGTCCTAGTTCTAAATAAGAGGCACATGACCTGCATCCTAATTATAGGGCAGTCAAGCTGAGCAGGCTGAGAACAGGACATAATCCCAAAAGAGAAAAAGACATAGTCCAGAACCCTCATTACAGGGATGTCACTGTGCTTTAGTGACATCAAGGAGATCAGTAGCTCCCAGAAGTGAGGGGAACATGACTCTTCCTTGACTACAGAGCAGTCATTGTGACTAGCTGAATGAAGTACCATAATCAGAAAAGACAACTTTGGACCTTAACCTGATTATAGGGTGGTCATGCCCTAACGGCCCTAAAAGCACTCAGATCCCCTATCAGTGAAAGTGATTCAACCTGCACCCTAATTACAGGACTGTCATTCTTATGAGAAAGAAAAAGGCACATAATTCTAAAGAGTAAAAGGGCAAAGACCTGACCCTGATTACAGGGAGGTCACATTCCATAAGACATCAGAGGGCTCAGTAGCCCCTGCACTATAGAAACTTGTGACAAGTACCCCAATTACAGGTGGTCACGCTGACTAGACTGCAAGCCAGGCATCATGCTGATACTGCAAGAGGGCAGAGACCTGGCACCAAATTGCAGGGAATTTGAGTCACACTGTTCAGGGTTCCAAAGAGCTCAGTATCGTCCAGAAGCAACAGGAATGTGACTTGCACTCTAATTACAGGGTCGTTAGCCTGACTTAGATGGCCACAATATGGCGTAATGCCAAAAGAGCAAGTGGGCAGAGAACCAGACCCTGCTTATACTGTAGTCACATGATTCAACTTACCAAAGAGCTCCATGACCCTTAAAAGCGAGGGAAATGTGACTTGCACCCTGATTATAGGGTAATGACTCTCACTAGGCAGCTAACGGAGCAAAATATTAAAAGGACAACACACGACAGACCTGGACCTTGCTTACAGGACAGTCACATTGCTCAGGGCACTAAAGGATCCGTGATCCCCACACAGCGTAATTATGTGAACTGATTACATGGAGGTTGCTATGCCCAGAGTCCCTTTCCTTCTCCTTCTCCTGTGGCTTGTGTTCCTTCCTTTTCTTTGTGACACTTGTTAGACGCTTTCTCTTCTTGTGTTTGGAAGTTCTGGAAATTGAATGATATAGCTGGAGGGAGACACTACAGTAAATCACAGGTTCACTCTGTACAGCTGGATTACTCAGCTTGGGGCACCGCTGGGCCCCCACGCTGCCAGCATAGAGGCCTGTCACCGGGGGTGGCAAGGGAGCTGGGCCAAAGGGCACTCCCATCCCAGCCTGGCTTAGATTAGTTTGCCCCCAGTGCTGGGGGTGGGAGTACCCTATGGCTGGGGGTGTGAAGTGGCTCTCAGTGCAGCCTCCCAGGGCCCAGAAGTCTACATCAGAGTGATGTAACATGATGACAAAAATGCTAATGAATTGGTTAGTATATTTTGTTGAAGCAGGCTGTGGGCCTTATGAAATGCTCTGGAGCGTTGTACATTCAGCACTCCTGGATTAACTGACAGCAGGGGTGGTCATTGAGAGAAGAAGAGTAGAGGCTGTCTGTTCTAATTCTCAGCCCAGAGCAGATTTTGAGGACCAGCCAGGATTCATCTTTGTAGCCCTGGCCTGAAGGGAGCAGTCCCTCTGTAGGCATTGTAACTCTGCAGTCCTGTCATGTGCTGGAGCTATAAGGGGATGCAGTATGCTCAATAGTTTTTTGGGGTTGGTGTATGTGCCATCCAGTCATATTAAACTCTCTTGTAGGGATGGCGCATGCTCAGGAGAATGCAGTCTTGAGAGATTTTAGCTGTTAAGCTCTAGCTAGGACCTTCTCAGCATGTGTCCAACTGCAGTTTTCTTTTTGTGGCTTCCAACCTAATTAAGTTTGATTGGATTTTTCACGGTGATGGCCACAGGTGCATCCCTAACACATGCACAATTCCCTTTTGACTGTTAAGTCTCAAACTTCAAAGCATGGTGATAAACATTCCAAAGAAAAGCTCACTTGAATTTTTTTTTAACATGAAAAGCGTCTCTTCATTAATTTTATTCTCACAAATGGCTGAATTATTTTAACTAAAGCTTAAAAAGCATCACACACACACAGCCACCCACCCCCATCAAGTTAGACATCTGAAGTGGAAAATTTCAGCCTCAATACGAAGTTTGATACAGTTAACAGCAATTGAAAACAGGATTTTATTGTGGAGGAGCACTAAACAAAATATAGTCATAGGTGGTATGACCAACCCTTTTAGAGTAGCTCATTCCTTAAGCCTTGTGCTACCCCTCTTGGTGCAAATTTGGATTGATTGCAGGTGTTTCTCCTCCATGTGGCCTACACTTGCTTCAAAGAAGACTAAATGTTGGGTAATTGCTCAGCCATCAATAGTCAATTTATTTTCAATGGGTGTTTGGCTGCCAAACAACAGTGAATTTTTGAAAAATTTGCTTGCCTTTGAGATGTCAGCAAGAATGATGATGGATTACAGCAATTTTGTAGGTGATGAAGCCATCCTGTGGTGACTTCTGCTAGAGTTTTGTCCCTTGTTTAGTTGAAGAAAATGACTGGAACATCTGGAGAACACTGTTGATGCTGTAAGTACAGATGATATGCAACAGACAGAAGGAAGTTTGTATTGCATTCTGTCCTGCTATTGCTATCTTCAAGGATAAACAAACACCCATAAGTTTCATTGGGTTCTATGAGTCTTCCATTAAGGTTTTAAGAATTAGGTACAAGACTTTTTCATTACATTTTCAAAGAGGTATTACCTAAGCTAAGTAACTTTAGCAAACTTCTGGAGGACTGGCAGTTTCTGAGAGCCTGGGAATGGGGCTGGGCTGGAGTTCATTCCACAGAGCTTGAAAAAGCTGGTGATTCTGGGAAGTGCCACTTACTTGGGAATATGAGAGAGTGTTGGGTGAGAACCCCAAAATCTGACGTTATATGGTCTTTTTTTTTTTGTTTGTTTAAAAACAAGGTCAGGCTTTATAGTTGTGAAAACAGATGCATTCACCTCCAGAGAATGGAGAGAGAACTCCTGCAACTTAGCTGCTACTCAGAATTCTGCCAAGTAACTGCTGAATGAAATGAGTAAAATCCTAGTCAGTTCTGTTACTCTGAATCTTGGGCTTCTGTTTTTGAGCTAACTGGGTCATATTTCAACCTGATGGGTTAAATATGATTTAATGAGTTAAGGTAGCAACCTTAATGTGCATGTAACACTTGTGCAGCAGGTCAAGAATAAAAGCTCCTGAACTGTCAATGCCAGCTTAAATAATAAAAATGCAGGTCACTGCCCATGCTGTACTACCCTCCAAGCTGCAGCAAAATGTCACAGTTCTCTTCCTAGCAGTGGATGTTATGGTAACTGAGTGTCTTGTGAAGATGTTGCTCCTTAAAGTTATTTTAGAATTGGCGCTTCCCTTCTGCTTAATGTTTTTTGCTGTATTAGGTTTTGTTCGCTCCTTTGAGATCCTGAAGAGCCGGTATGCATAAGGGGAGCAAGGTAAGCAAAACAGAGGTGTATAAGGGCTAAGTTGAAATTTTCACACTGTTTGTGTTTTGGAGTAGAGAAGGCCAGGATGTAGCTTTCTGGGGATTTTTTTTTTCTTTTAACTGACTGGTGCTGCTTACAGAGAGTCTCTGTTCCTTGGCACCATTGGGTGGTTTTGCTCTCCCTGAATTAGCTGACAGCTGCCTCAACTGGAATTTGCATATGATTTGCATTTCCATGGGGTCTCAGTCTGACTTGCATTTTCAAAAGGCAGCAATGTATCTGAAAGGAGTGTGGAGAAAAGCCTGATATGAAAAGCATCAGCTATGGGCAGAAACTTTTATTCATTTTAATTAAATGGAAGTTGTACTTTAAGGGGAAAAACAGAATAGTTTAATGGACTTGTAAAGGTGAGTTAAATATTTTCTCTTGAAGATTTAATCAAGAAGTTTGGTGTTTTTTTGAAAGAAAGCAGGGTAAGAGTACTTCCCCGAGATAATATAGGATTGACTTGTCTTTTTTTCTTTATATATCTATGCTACAAGCTGTTAGGCATAGTTCAGTTATGGAAATTGAAGAAGGAAATTGATAAAAAATATCCTGTTCCTGAAGGGGAAAAATGTCTGCTCTGATATTGTGCCAATAATAGCAATTTTGCTTAATATCACTGGAGATCACCTATATTCCTAGTTAGTCTACCACAGACTTTTTTTAATGAAGTATCTAGAGTTTTAACCACCAAGGTCATAGGATCTTAAAATCTTTTATCTTTTGTAATCATTCCTGACTATGGTCAGATGTAGAGGTTATAAATTTCAAACCTGGAGACAAAACACATTTAGATGATATTCTTATCATATAGGAAAATATAGAGTCCTGTATTCTGTTTCCAGTTCTGTCCGCATTTTATTATGGCATAATGGCAATCTAATGATTTCTCTACTTCAATTTCTGTGCTGTAAATGGTATTTCTTATTTAGAGAGAGATTGTGAGGCTTAAGTAGGTACTTTCTTTCTTGGAAAAAAAATGCAAGAGGGGATGTAATAAAATGGAAAGGCAGCTAATTTCAGCCATTGGAATGTTGCAAACCCCTTTTAATACAAAACTTGTAGAACCTTCTGCCACAAAATTGAGAGCAGCATCTTAGGAGAATGTACAAGACAAATGATGTGTTTGTCAACCGCAATGCCGTCTGTTAAATTAGATGTTTAAAAATAAGTGTTTTAGAGGCACAAAGCCTTCAGCAAAGACTGGCTTCTTGTCTGGGCATGGATGTAGTGGCTAGAAGGAAACTTGTGCTACAGACAGATGATTACATGGCAGTCAACCAAGATTTTTCATACCTATGCCTATAAAGCCTTTGGTAGCAAGCACTCTAAAAGATGGGATGCTAGACTAGATGAATTGAATGATCTGAAGGCAATTGCTGTTTTGCCAGGTATTTGTGCAAAGGCTCTTACAATGGCTGACACAGTGCTTCAGGCTGAAAGGTGAGAGTTTGATCTGGTGATTTTTGTTACGGCTGTTTTGCATAGTCGTGAAGAACAGCTGTGAACCTCATTTTGGGTTTGACTGTCTTATTAGAGAACAGGAAACCTACTTTTTAGGGTACAATAGGTATAAAAAGAAAATTGACTTTTCATTTGTAAATTTGTCAACTGTTAGTAGCTAATTATGGGTGAGTCAAGTTGCAATGCTCTTCCAAATGATTATAGTGTACTTAACCTGTTAACCATATGTTTCTCATCAGGCTACACAATGTTTTCAAAAGCAATTAAGAATAAGCCTCAGTAAATAAGTAGACTAGATACATGAGCCCTTTAAGACATAATTGCAGTTTTTCATTCACATTACTTCAGCTATTGGTACCAGTCCACCTTCCATAAATGTTTATATTTACCTAGCATCACCAAGTAGAATAAAAAACCACTGAGGACTTGTTCCTGACACCACATACTCACTCATGTAAATAACTCCATTTGAACAGTAGTACTTCTTAAATACATAAGTATTGGCTGAACTAGGACCTAGGATTAAGCTTTTGTCTCAAAATAGAGTTTAATGTTCGGGACTGACTAGTCCGAAGGTTTAAGTGAGATCATCCAACAGCATTAAGAACTGAGGGTCTTGAATAACTCCACTGAAGCATTTAGTTATGGAAAAAACTGTGTCCAAAAAGCATTAATTTGGATAGCTTTTTCAAGAATTAACTGTTAGTGGTGATTGCTTTATTTTAAATAGACTGGGCAAGATCCAACAACAAATACACTTAAGCCCTGTAGTACATGTTGAGAGGACTATATTATATGGAATCCTCCATGTGTTGAATTTAAGTTTTGACCACCCAAATATTGTACTGTAATTTGAAATCAGACCTCAGCTCAGAATTTCTCAAACTTTTCTTGCTCTCTAAATAAGAAATGCAAATTACATATTTTTAGTAGAGAGAGATGAATAAGACCTTTCATAGGGTATTTAAATATCATTTGAGTTGAATAAATCTGAATAGAATACCAGAATTTTAAAGAAGCAGAAAATTCAGATGGGGAAGAGCAAAGGCATGCTAAAATAATGAAGACATCTGTCACCAATGGTTGAAAGTTGAAGCTTAAGAAATTCAAACTGGAAATAGCATAAGATTTTAAGTAAAAGTAATCAAAAGTAGGAACAACATATAAGGATGTGGAGTACATCGCATTTGTGGCATATTTCTTTTTTACTTAAATCAATAGTGAATCTTTTTCTAGAAGAAACTCTAGTACAAACAGGAATTATTTCAGGGAAGTTCTTGGGCCTGTGTTACAACAAAGGTGATGCTGGATGGTCACAGCCTTTGATTCCTTCTAATCTTGGAATCTATGGAAACCACCCCACAAATAAGATCATGTAGGTCTCAAACTGCCTGGAGATCACAACATTCAGTTTAAAAAAGAAAAGTGTCCCCTATTCTGCCCAAGAGGAGGCCCTGGTCACCAGTTTTTGAGAGAGACCTTTTGTCTTACCTGGAAAAAGGGATTCTTCTACGTGTTTCAACTTGCTGCTAACACTAAGAGTTATGAATGAGATCAGACAGGACAAGGTCAGGGTCTTTGTAATACCAACCTGACCGAAACTATCATCTTTGCTGGCTTAACCTGTGTCCAGTCAGCATTGAAACTTCTGACCATCCCTTATCTGTCCCCAGGATGCAGTCATGTGCTTCACCCCAGCACAATCTTCTAACTCTGACTATGGTTCATAGGTGGGATTAGACTCCATCTGTTTGACAAGAGTATAGCAGGTATAAAAAGGAGTGAACTCTACTTACATTCAGAAATGGAAAAGATTCAATTACTGGGGTTGCCATTTTAGTCTGAATACTCTCTGGTGTCAGCCATCTTGGATGACCTGTTGGACTTGAACAAATCAAGGTTATCAGTTAGATCTATTAAGGTTTATCTAATCATGAAATCAGAATTTTATTTTTCACTACTCACTAGAAGGGCTTTCAATATTTGCTCACTTTTTTTCTTTGAGATTCATTAAGGATATATTAGGAAACCCCTACCCAGAAAGAAGGGTCCTTAACCTGGTCCTTAGATGCCTGATAGGACCTCCCTTTGAACTTACAGCACCTTGCTCCTGTTTTATTTGTGAAAATGGCCTTTCTTGCAGCCATCACATTACCCTGCAGGGAGATTAGGGCCTTGATAGAGGACTCGTTGTTTCTATTATTTTTTAAGGACAAGATCTCTGTGGCTGTGTTCACACAGCATTTTCGTTTCGAAACAACGAGGTGGTTTCGAAACAAAAAAAAATGTTCACATAACGGGAACCCGTTGTTTCGAAACAACGCTGCTGTTTCGGAACAAAGTGTTCCAAAACAACACTGGATCCTCAGCACCCTG
>ML682007.1:27364096-27646863 GCA_007922195.1 Podocnemis expansa
TGTGTGTGAACACAGCCTATGACTGCACCCTAAATTCTTACATCAGGTGCTGCTGAATTTTCATCTTGGGCTATTCGTCTATTGGTATTTTTTCCCTAAAGCGCACCACTGAGCCTGAGACCTTCTTGCATACTTGAGTTGTTAGATGGATATTACCCTTTTGGCAAGATAGGACCAAGCAAGTCTGGAGATCACCTAGACTTCTTTGTCTCCATCACAGAGAGATGCAAGGGGTCCAGAGTTTCTTCATACAGACTTTTGAAGTGGATCCATGGCTGCATCATCGCTTGCCCCACACCCTACCAGATTACAGGCAACTTCCACAGCTGTATTCAAGAATGTTCCAGTGTCAATGAGATGGGTAGAGTTGCTTCATGGGCCTCAGTGCATGTACCCTTTTAAACACTGTGCCTTGGTCTGCACTTCATAAAATCTCCTATGACGGTTGGTACTGCTGTACTATCTTCATTGTTGGACTCCCATGCTGAAGTTTCCTCCTCCCTCTGGGGGTTACTAGGCAGGAGCCACATGAAGTAAAGCATGTTTAGGCACAGATTTTCAAAAACGAAACTTACTGCACAAGGCGAGTGACTGTCTTCTATAAGAAGCATAGAAGTTACAGAAAATATAAAATAATTCATAGCTCATATGAAGCTTTGGCAGTGAAATAATATTTGAACTATTTTACAGCTCTTTAATCTTATGAAATTGAAACCTTCAGGAGGGACCCATACACCAGAATGAAGACTTTCTTACAAGCATTTACATTATTACTACTATAGATTTCTACAACAAAACCTTTAAAATGCATGTCTTCCTCAGTCAAATCTTTTCAAAATTAGTCAAAACTTTAAGAAAAATTTTGGTCTGAGTATTGAGAGAGCTTTTAAGAGCATGAAACTATTAGTACAGTTTAGCTAATGAAGTAGAGGATTCTCTTGAACTGGATGTGTTTAAAGGAAAAGTGCCTATCTTTCTGGAAGAGGTGCTGTCGACAGAACTTGGTCTGCTTAACATGGAAATTATTGGTTGATGTTCTACATCCTGTATTGCACAGGTCAGGTGAGATGATCATATTGGTGCCTCCTGGCCTTGAGACGATTGAGGGCAGGTGAAGATACTGGAGTATTAAAAAGGTAGACCAGTTTGATTTGATTCAAGACTGAATTTATATAAAGTTGAGACTAGTTTATAGAAATCATAATTGAGAGACAATTAAGGAACCTTATTGTGCTATTTTAGTTAGTTTTTTTTTGGAGGAGAAACTAATTGCCCTGATTTGAAACTGGCAAGTAAGGTGGCAGCACTGCAGTTCTCAGTACTGTTTCTTGCTCTGTCTGTTATGACTTTGCCCTCTCAGTGGATGGTATGTGGAGCAGTCAACACAGTAGACAGACCAAATGTGAAGTTTGGCATGATTTACAACAGTGGTTTTTCAAACCATGGCTCAGGACCTACTACTGGGTCACAGACACCTAGGTACTAGGTTGCAGTGCTCCTTGCTGCTGTCCCCAGAAGCCTGGAATGCATTGCTCAATGATGTAATTGTTGGGTGATGTGCACAAATGATTTTTTTTAATTGGTCATCCCTCCCTTCCCCCAAGTTTGAAAACCACTGATTTATGGTATCTCATTAACAATGTTACTTGGCTATTAATTTTGCATGCCTTTTTCTTCTATCTTACAGGACAAAGCCACTGAATAATACAGGTAAGCAAAACCCTGATCTTTTTCTCTGGCCTTTATAGATCATACTGGTTCAGAATTATGAGGTGTTCACTCAAACCAATCTACTTGTGAAAAATTGATCTAAATTTGAAGGTAGAGTTTAATTGGACTTAAACTATAGTATAAATGTTACAGAGACTATTAGAAAAGGTTCCCATTTCAGTGCTTAACTAATGATAATATTCAAAATGTAAACCTACCAGTAAGCACAACTTTGCCAATAACACGTCAGAAAAATTAAATGCAATAACAGCATGACGAAAGATAACGTAAGAAAACTGAATTAAAGTAATGAATTCATGGACTTGAAGCTGAACGTGTTCTGAGTAACTTTTTTAGTCTGACTTATGAACAGCAAAAAACTTTGTAACTGAACCCTTTATGTAGATAAAAGTTCCATACCCCAAAAGATTGGGGATGGAGTGGAGGGTTTTCTGCCATGTATATACAAAATGAAACATGGTTTATAACAATTATCTTTAAAGCAAATGATTTTTTGTTTCAACTGAATTATGAAACTTAAAACACCAGCAGTTTTCAAGTAGGATTCTTCTCTTTAGAGTCTTTGAATTGTCCAATACATTGTTGATATTAACAAAAATGGAAAACCACTGCCCTGTTTTGTGTTGGGCCCATTGTGTGACATGTAAAAGAATTTTACAGTTAATCATATAGGAAGTCTAAAGTCTTAATGTAATTTTAAGTGGTCAGTGAAACAAGATTATGCTATAAAACTTTACCATAGGCTGCATGCGGTATTAAAAATCTGTTGGAAGCCTGAGCTAGTGAATGAATTCAGGCACCCTTATCTGTTGCTGTATTGAAGCTATACTGAGTGGGATCTGAAATTCTTTTACAATATTAATTGAAATAAAGACAACTTTAAAATATTTGTGGGGTGCTATAGTACAAAAATTGTTCTACAGTTTGAACATGTCAGAAAGCTGAGCTCTCTTTTTTGGCATATCATTTTTTAGCTGTTCAAATTCAGGTAACTGTTTCCTGAAACAGTTAAACAGCAACAGAGAAAAGCTGTGAACATGAACTCTGATGGAGTTGTACCACTACAAAGCTTCACCTTTTTAGGCTATGTAGCATCTCACAAACCTATGTGGGAATATACCTACTTGAAATATCCTCAGATTTAGAGGAAGGGGAGAAACATGTACACAAAGCCCTCTGTTATGAAAACTGTAGCCTTGCTTCTGCCCAAAATTAGTATGCTGCAGAAGGCACATTGTAACTACATTGACAGAATTTGAATATTGCCCCCCAAATTCCACATTTTATTTTGCTTTACCAAAGATATTAATTCTATCTTTATCTTATACTGGGAATAAGATTTCAGTCACTAAATGGTATCTTTGTCATCAGATACAATTAATTCAGCCCAAATTTCAGGAAAAAACCTAAATTTTCCTAATCGATCCAAAAAGTAATCCCAAATGTTTAATTTTAGTAAATATAAATGATTAACAGGGACCTTCTGGTACCAGTATGACTTCTTTGTGATGAGGCTGTTAGCTAGAAACTTCAGCAAGGTCACTGTTCCCTCTAAGCCGTGAGAGTGTGTGCGTGCATGCAGGTCGTGAAACCTGTGCACACAACAAAATAAAGTGCACACACAAAAATTCAATAGTGCTAATATTGGTGCTTACAAAGAAACGTTCTTGTGCAATTGTTTGTGCACACAGTCTACGAGTAATTAGAGGGAACGTTGGTGAGGATCTGCTCCCTTTATTACCCCATTTTTCACCAACTTTGTGGCTGGTAGTGAGCGTTTTAACTTGCTCCTTCCAGGTCTGCTTTTCATTTTTGTTTGCAATTGTGGAGTGAAAAATGGTGTATTCACCTCCCAGGGGAAAGCAACAGCACAGCAGACCTGTCTGCAGAAATAGTCTGTGGCCTCTTACCAGAGTTGTCTGTGCTTTTTTTTCTTAAACAATAATTGGCTGCTCCCAAATCGCAATAGGTTTCAAAGCCTTCTTGCCAGCGGCTGGTTGGCGTTAGCTATAGCCCTGTTAGTCTAGTCCAGCAAAAAAAAAAAACCCAAGGAATGGTGTGGTACCTTGCATTTATTTTCATTCCATTCTGTAAGTTCACCCATCTTCGAAGCATCTGAGGAAGTGGGATTTTCTCCCATGAAAGCTCATGCGAAAAATACATCTGTTAGTCTTAAAGTGCCACACGACTCCTTGGGTTTTTTTGCTGTACAATTTGCTTGCCCGGGGTTTAGCTATTTTCACCCCATCCCCTTGATGAAATGTCCCTCAGCAGCCCCATGCCTTTTCCCGCCACTCACTGGATTGGCTCTTCCTAGCCGCAGCCCCTCAGAGGGGGCGTGGCGATGGATGGCCACGCCCACCCGCCACTGGAACCTGCCCCTAAGCCCCGCCCGCGCGCGAATTTTGCCGGCGGCGGCCGCGCCTCTTCGCTCCATTTCCGGTCACGCGACCGGAAGCTGGCCTTGGCTAGGCCCACCCCTCTGCGGGAACGGAGGCCCGCGATTGGCTAGACCCCTGCCTGTCAGCGTGAGGCGTCAGACCGTTGGGCGTGTTTGTTTCTCTCAGGTTTGATTTTCTTCAATGCGGGCGGCCGCTGGCGGCGGTTGGTGACGGGCGCCGGCGAGGAGATGGAGCCCGACGCCGTCTCCGCGCTGCGCCGGCAGCTGAAGGAAGCCGAAGAGGAGCGGCGGAAGGCGGCCCAGTACGGGCTGCACATCCTGGAGCAGCAGAGCGAGCTGCAGGGCCAGCTGGAGGAGCTGCGCGCCGAGCTGAGCGCCGCCACCGAGGTGAGTTGAGGCCTCAGACCCCGGCCGCTCCGCCTGGCCCAGGGCAGCCGTCTTAGTCTGGTCCAGCCAAAACCCCCAGCAGTCCCGTGGCTGACAGATGTATTCATCGCCTGAGCTTGCCTGGGAGAAAATCCCACTTCGTCAGACGCTTTGAAGACGGGGGAGTTACAGGATTGGATTCTTTTCACGTTATAACAGGTCACTTGACTTCATTCTCTCTCTGCGTAGGGTTACCAGATGTGAGGCAAAAGCAGGACATGGCCTCTGAAAGATGGAATAGACCAGTGGTTCCCAAAATTTTATTCACCGTGGTACTCCTTGATACCTTTAATTAATTTGAGGAACACCACCATGTAGTTTTCAAATGAACTCATGAATATTCATGAGCCACGTCAGAGCTTAAGTGGTTGCAAATAGTGTAGTGGCTAGCACCTCTGGTTAACATGCAGAACGTCCTGGGTTCAGTTCCCAGGCGGTTGGACTCGATGATCTCATGAGGTCCCTTCCAGCCCTATGATATGATTTGATTTGGTTTTTAAAAAAAATTTGTGGTGCACATGCTCAGACCTGACGGCACACCGGTTGGGAAACACTGGAATAGGCTCATGGGGTTGGAAGGGACCTCATGAGATCATTGAGCCCAATCCACTGGCGCTTGAACCCAGGACCTTCTGCATATTAAACAGAGATACTAGCCACTAAGCTATTTGCCGATGTGTCCTTTTTACTTTCATGATCACCATCTGGCAGGCATTTTAAAACACACAGTTTTGTCCGGCTTTTTATTTATAAGGGTTAAAGAAGGCTGAAATGCCGCAGAGTACCTTATTTTTTTTTTTTAGAGGAATGTGTTCCAGAGCCCCCTAAAAACAGAAGAATGTGACATTAATACTACATTTTCTCCATGGGTCCTCTTTTTCATACTTCCTTGTCCTCCTCTTCAGGCTTTGGTACCTGGTAGCCCTACCTCTCTGTGCTGTTTCCTCCTTACCAATGCTCTGATTTGCTGTTGCAGTATGACCTGATGCCATGTCTTACACTCCCCTGCATTTATTTTCATCCTATCCATCCCCTCTTCAAAGCATCTGACAAAATGGGATTTTTCTGCCACAGAAGCTCATGCAGTAAATAAATCTGTTAGTCTTGAAGTGCCACAGGACTCCTTGCTTTTTTTTCATTTTTGCTGTAACCTACTAACTTCGGGGGTACGGGGCTATTGTTGAGTCATTCTGCACCAATTCAGAGTAGTAGCCATGTTAGTTTAGTTCAGTAAAACAAACAAGGACCCCTGTGGCGCTTAAAGACTAACAAATTTATTTATTGCACGAGTTCTCATGGCAGAAAATCCTGCTATGTCAGTTCCCCCATCTTCAAAGCCTCTGACCTAGTGGGATTTTCTCCCATGAAAACTCATGGCGATAAATAAATCTGTTAGTCTTTAAGTGCCACAGGACTCCTTGTTGGTTGGTAATTGTGCAGCCTGCACCAAGTCATACGAAGGGCATTTTCTCCCATGAAAGCTGATGTGAAAAATGAATGTTAGTCTATAAGTGCCACAGGACTCCCCCCCTCCCCCATTCATCATAAGTGTACTGAAATGGGTTTCACACTTTCAGTTCAAACTACAATGCAATGTTCGGCATCATGGGGTGGGAGATCAGGACTCGACAAGGAGCATAAGGCAAGATTGTAAATTTATTTCCTTTTGTCTTTCTTAGTACTAAATGTTGAGTAACTAATGTGCTTTATTTCAACATTCTCAAACTATTTTTTTCCACCTTTACCAGAAGAAGGGAATAATATTTTTACAGATCATGCAGACAGGATTGTTTTAATTCAACTACTAACAGAGTCTCCTTTACTAATTCAGTTATTCAATCATTATTTCCCCTGGGCTGCTGCTATGCCTTCATTCCTTTTTTAAGATCTTCTTGGTTCTGCTTTGGCTCACTTCACTGTCCCCTCCCCATCTCCTTCCTCCCTCCCCAAACCACATTCAGACTGCAGCCTGATGTTATGAACTGAGCAGAGGCATTGGGAATCAGAGTGTGTGCAATCAGTGTGTAACTCTTAATTTAAAACAATGCTCTGTACAGAAATCATAGACTTCAGTATTTGTGTCCCTGTGTTGTTTGACTAAATGGCTTCCCCTACTCTTCATTTTCCTGCATTGCTGGTTAGAAAATCTCCTGCAGAGTAGTTAAGCAAGAGAAACTTGAAAATGTGGGACGTGTAGTGTAATGTGTTGTAATCTACAATGAATTTAACATTAGATTATGAATTGAAGATAGGAGTAGTTATTAATTTTAAATCATGCTTTGTAACTCAACACTCCATGTGTAGGCTTTCGTTTTTATTTTAACAGATTTTGGGAAAGCCCATAATCAGGTGGGAGATAAAGGGTAGTGTGGCAGCTTAGCTATAAACTTCCAGAATAGACAACCTGAATGAAGCAAGCACCCTTTGCTGGAGTATGTTGTTAGTATTACAGGGGTGGGTGCACCTCTGAGCTCACTTTCTTAAGGCATGAGGCCTTGTGCCTTTATTTCTGTAGGGTGGAACAATGGAATTTGCCAGCTCTTAGACTGGGTGTGAGGCTCCTGTACCCTACTCACTTATTACCATCAGTGCTTACTCAGCAGATCCTCCTGTGCCCAGTACCTCCAGCTCTTCCCTGCGTGACCTGTGGCCAGATTTCGGTAGTGATCCTAAACACCTGCTTTGAAGCAAGACTTTAATCTTATGTTTTGCCTTATTCCAATCATTAAGAGATTTTTTTAAAACAATAGTCTAAATGTATTTCTACCTTACCTAAAGGTTTGGGTCTGTTAACCCACTCCTGATCTCTGGGTATAAATCTTCACCTCAGCAGTATCTCCCATTAGCTTGCCTTCTCCTTTATGGCTAGCTGTTTTAGCTAGCCAAATGTCTATGTTTTTCTCCTATGTTTCTTGAATCTGGTAGAACATGTTGAGCTGGTTTGGGAGGAGCTGCAAGTAAAGTTGAAAGCCAATGGCTCTGCGTTGTCTCTGACAAGCTGGAAGAGAAGTGAATATCAGGATTCCTCCTGGCCCAAAACTAGAGAAATGTTGGAGGAGATGGCATTCTGTCCAGATAATGCTGATACACTTAAGGAAGAGAGAGTCTTCATCTTCATCCTTCTTGACTCCTTTACACTGAAGTTCAGAGTCCAAACAGCTTTCCACTAGGAGTTCTCTAGAAGTTGGCTTTTTATGTAGAAATTGAAGAATAAGTTAATCTTTGATTGTACTTAGATTTGACAGAATGGCTTTGTTTTTTTGTAATTACAACAAGCAGTTTAAGAACTTTTTATGACTTTTAACTTGTTACAGTTATGGGAAATGAAGAAGGGGGAGGGTTAGGGCAGCTCGGACAATGGGACTGTATGAAGCTCACAGCACAGCAGATGGACCCAGGATACCTTGGCACAAGGTGTTGGGACTGTGGACCTGGCTGGGCAGAGGAAAGACCTTTAGCCAGGGCTGTGAGGAAGAAACAAGTGTCTGGCTTTGGGGGAGGCCACTTCACTGCATAAGGCTTGTATCCACAGCTGGCCCTGAACTAGGTATTTTGGCGCCCAGGGCATGCCTGGAGAAAGCAGCAATAACATGCCCTCAGTTGAGCTGTGGAATGGAGCTGCTTGATATAGCAGCTGGGGCAAAGCCCTGGTTGCCATGCTCTAGTTATGACCCTGGGCCCTGCGCTCCGGGCTGTGAGTGAGTGAGCATAGCTGTGACAGCAGAGACCTCCCTGTGGTGTTGATGGTACTGAATCCTTGCAGGGAAGGCTGCGGTCCTGCTGGACAAGAACAGAGAATCCCAGCACTCCCGGCTGGGTAGAGGGTTTGTTGCATAGCTGCAGGGCATGTGACACCCAATCCTTGCATGCACATGGCATAAAGAAGGCTGCAGTCCTAGCACAGCAGAGCTGAGACACCTGGCTGAGTCTTTGAGGAGGAGGATGAGCCCCTGGCCACTGTTGATTGGCCCTGCGTGAAGATAGCAGAGTGCTTACTGCAGAAAGATGGTCTTTCCAGCTGCCATGGAGTAGCCTTCCTTCTTGTGGCCTTGGCTGAGGTCCGTGCTTTGCCCTGCCAGGTTGGCAGTATTTCCTGCACCTTAATCCTGAAGGAGCTGAGTGTCACCAGCCCTGGAGATACAGTACCACTCTTACTTCCTCATGCTAGCGTTGATGTGACAGCAGGGCTGTGGAGGGCTCTCTGTTCCCAGACCAGGTGACTTACGATCCCTGCAGGTGGAAGGTGTGGGGGGTAGGCTATGCTTCTGCTGTTAGCTATGGATAATTTTGTGTAGTCAATTTTCAGTCAGTGAAATAAACCTTTTCTGTCACCTAGAGATTTCAGTCAAATTATTCAAAGCTTATCTATACTCCTCCGTTCTAGAATGTTGGGTGGTTATTTTTGCTTCAGTAGATTCCATTGGTATAAGCTTTTATATCATCAGCTCCTTGGAATAGCATCTTGTTCCAAATATCCAGCTGAATCAGCACATAATGTATACGAGATCCAAGCTTTCCTTTTTATTTAGCAAACCATTTTGGAAGACTCGTAATAAACTACCGAGATGATTCTCTTCACAGGAATCTGGAATCATAAATGGACTTGTATCTATTTTTTTGTCATGGGATATCTGCCAGAAATTCTGACCAAGTTGCTCAACTGTTGTTCAACAGTTAATCTATAGTAAACGTGAATAATGCTCTTCCTTTTTAATAGCCAAAATGTGACACGTGTGCTAAGATTTTTAAGAGTCTGTTAAATGGAAAAATACATTAAAGCACTTCATGTAGTGTTCATGCTGCAATTAGTGTTGGCTAGTGATTGGACATGTCACAGGAGGGCGTTTGAGCGTTGTTCCAATACACACACAGAAGTATGCAAGACACTTGGTATGTTTCATGGGGGGAAACTATGCTGTCTGCCCGAAGAATTAGGTAGACATATGTAAGTGCACTACTTTATAAATTACAAATAGTTGGGTGGATGGCCACTTTGTGTAACAATGAAACTGTTAATCAATTGACAATTTTTGCAAAAGGACGAGTCACTTAAATTTAGAAGTCTTCGTAATTAGTTGGCCTTGGATCTCAAGAGTCTAGCTATATTAAAACAAGCCAGTGTCCAAAGAGCCATTTAAAAAGGTGCACAGACTTATCAATATCATCGCATATGTTTTTTTTCAGAAATTTGAACAAGAGAAGTACTCGCTTCAGAGAGAACTTGAGCTCAAGAATAGAATGTTGGAAAGTTTGAACTTTGAATGCGATGCTCTTAAGCAGCAACAAAATATGCAACTAGAAAAACAGCGAGAACAACTTGAAAGAATCCATGGACAAGAAATCAGTCAACTTAAAAACAAGGTTTGGGATGTAATGAACTGTTAAAATGTTGCTGATGTGCATATAAAGGAATATTTGCCAGATTTTGAAGAATACTTATTTCCTGAAGTAATAACTGCACACCTATCATTCGGACCAAGTGAATTGTTCAGGCATACAGCCAGTTTTTCCCCTTTGCACTGGATATATATGTAGAAGTGTTCCACGTAGCCTTCAGTCCTTGTGATCATTTACTTTTTTAAATCTAAAACTTTCCCATACTGCAGCACTAGTGGCTAGTAATTTAATAAAACAGTATTGGATATGGCAGTCTACTTAGGTTAGAATTTCAGAGGGAGTGGCCTATCAGAAATATTAAATGAATATTCCTGATTCTATACAAAATACGTGTATTTGTGCTGGAATTTACTCAAGCCAGGTATTCATTGGGAATGTGCAATGGAGGTAGAACATAAGGAAGACTGTTGCAGGAAAGGTGGCTGGTAACCAGTAACAAAAAAACCCCAGTATGTTTGTACCTTTTCAGAGGTGCAATGTGTTGATTCAGCAGACCTTAATGTTCTCCACAGAGAAAGATCACATGCTCAGTTTGGTGGTGAAGGCCAGGTTTATTGTTGACAAAGCATGGCGTTAGTGTCCTGGCTTAACGGTATAGGTCTGGGGTTGGCAACCCAAAAGATGAGAAGAGCTGTTTTTAAAATATCCTTCAGTAACCAAGTGTCTTGAGAGCTGCAATGGGAGTAGTTTCCTGGTGGGAGGAGCTGGGCAAGGGCACCTGCTGCAGGGTCCTCTGGTGATGGTGGGGAGCCTAGAGCCTGGTACTGTTCCCCAGTGGTGGCAGAGGGCTTGGAGCTGCAAGGGGGGCAGCCAGAGAGCGGTCTGCGACTCTGGAGCCACAGATTGCAGACCCTATATGTACACCAAGATGTATGTCAGAAGCAATGTAGCTGAACAGGTTAGTTAACATAAGGTTATACTGTCCTCTGGGTTGATTAAAAAGAAGTCCTTCCTGTGACTTCTCCTTTGATGGAACAAGTTGTTTAGAACAGTTAAGATGCTCTGGGCTACCACTCTAATTCTTCTACCTGGTAGTTTGAATAAAAGATCTTTGTCCATTATTCTGTCACTTGCTCTCTCTGCGCAAGAGGTCCATGTCTTGTACCATCTCTTAGGAATGTGTTTGTGCTGTATGTTCTTACCATTCTGTGAGGTCAGGAATGTGCTTGCTTTGTTAGCTGACGCCCATTACTGCTATTTTTATAAGGCTTGCTCTAATTCTCAGCCTTTGATTCATTAGTTGCGCTTTGTACTCCAGCGGTGCCTATAATATCAATTGCTTAACTACTATGTTTTTAAGTTGGAGAAGTTGAAAGCTGAGCTAGATGAAACCCGACTAAGTGAGAAACAACTAAAGCACAAAGTGGATCATCAAAAGGGAGTTATTAATGCTAAATCAGAAGAATTGCACATGATGTCTGAACGGGTACATGAAACCATGTCTTCGGAAATGCTAAATCTCCAGATTGAGCTAACTGAACTTGAAAGTGTAAAGGTATGTGACTAATATTTTGTTATCAGTATGTTTGTAGTCTGAAATCTACTTCAAGGCACATGTCTACTTCCAGTTTCCCACTGTACTTGCATGGTTTTAGAAGTTCATGAACAGTATTCTGTATCTCATCAATAAACCTACATACTAATACTGTTCTTCATAGAGCTAGCAGTGATGGCTGGAAAAAAACTTTACCTTAGAATGATGGCACTTTTTGCCTTAGAGTGCTTGGAAATCTTTCCTTTGAGTATGATACACTGGAGAAAAGTTGGATTGAAGCCAGGGTATCCAACTATCAATAAGTAGAAGGAAAATCGTTTGTTGCTACTTGTTTTTGGGACAGGCCAATATTGAAGAGAAGATGAATGAATTGCAGTACAATAAAGAGCAGCTAGAACTTGCAAACAGCAACCTACGCAACCACTTGGAACGCCTTCAGGGAGAAAATGAAGAGAGAGAAAAGGAAATAGTTTCTTACTGCAATGCATTAGAGGTACTGTGCTTAAATTTATAAGTGGTGTAACCTCAAATCTATTAATACTGTCTTTATCCACAGTTTGTATTGTCAGCTGATGGGTTGAATTTTCTGTCCATTACCTTTTGCAGTAGCAGCTGCTTCTAGGTAGCTTTTCTCTTCATCTTTGAATTCTCAAGGGGTGACATGGATTTCTTCTCCAAAGACGCACCTGTGGCATCGGTGGTTGAATTCATTTGTCAGCTTTTGGGAGAGTTAAGAGAGAATCTGCTGTTAGTATGTTGATGGTCTCTCAACCGTGATCCAGTTGGCTTAAGACAAGAAAAATGAGGCTTGGGAAAAGCAACAGAAAGATATAGTGAGGAATGTTAGTTCTTCTGGCTGGCTGTTACTCATTGTCTCACTCAAATACAAAATTTGGTGGTTTTTAGGTGACTAGCTGCTTCTAGATTGGTCTTCTGTTGGATTTATTTATTTATTGTCACTTGCATCTTGCCAGATGTCCATCATTATTTAAGCTTTGAACCTTTAAAACAGCATTCTGTACTTCTTAAATTGAGGAGAAATAGCCATGCCCCTTCAACATGTTACGTTACCTGGATTTTTGTCCCCCCCCCCCACCCCATTATTACCATGCACATTAGTCGTTTACTGACATCAGCCACATGACTTTCTTTCTATACTGGCTCAGGCTGTCTATACACAAACTCAGCAGTTCAAAGATGTGGGTTGGCGCTTTTTTTTTTGCTCATTTGGTGTATTTGATTTTAAACTGATACTACATCCTGCATAGATACTTGTTTTGTTTTTATGTTGCTTATGTGCAAGTTGCTTAGATTCCTAGTGCTTCAAACAGTTAAAGAATAGTTGATAAACCATTTTAAGACCTGCCAAGAGATTTGACAGCAGATCTTTTGCTGGTAACTTTTTTCAAGCATAGTTGTGCACTGTAACATGGAGTTAGTGAAAATAGTGTGTCACTACACTACTGTTTAACTGCAGTTGGCAACTCTTTTCCCAAGAGTTTCTCTGTCCTTAAGTGTGTGAAGTAAAAATATTTATCTTAGCATCATGAAGATACAGGAGAGAGTAGCAGTACTACATCTGTCTTCTTCCAGATACATAGATCTAGGTCAGTAGTTAAGTGGTACAGCGCCTTCTGAGGCACACAACTCTTTGGGAAGCGTGCAGCTATGACAAAAATGTCTGCCCAAAATAAAAATTCTAGTTTAATACGGCATTCTTGTTCTCTGTATTATACAGTTAACACTAACAATGTGAGCACTTATCAGTAGAAAGCTATACTACACCTCTTTATTTGGCCTTTACATAGAATGGGCTCCCTGTGGACAGTCATTAATAGTTAATTGTGTACTTGAAGCTCTCAAAGACAAATGCTCTCCTTGACTTAAGTTCTTAACAAAACCATGTACAGTTTGTCACATGCACATTTTTTTTTGTTTGGAACAAAAAAATGTGTTTTGGGCTGTAGCAATTGGAAATTTTGAATGTGCAAACTCTGCAATAAATACTTAAGATGAAGTTAATGTGTGAATTAATTCACACTGAAGCAAATTGATTGATGTGAAGTTAGTTGTTTTATTGCTAGGGTACTTTTTACAGTTTCGCAAGTACTCGTCTAGTGGCTTGAGCTGAATGGTAAAGCTTGTTGCTGGCGCATCCAGCAACAACAGTAAAAATCTACGGTACCAGTGTTTTGAACTGTAATACAGATACTTCACTGACTGTTGGTTTTTCTGGCTTTCATTTAGAAAGCTCGTGAAGCTAACCAAGCACTTCAAGTTCAGCTGGATCATGCGTTGCTTCAGGCTTTGGACCCTACTAGTAAAGGCAATTCTCTGTTTGCAGAGGTATGTTACACCACTGTGATTCCAGCATGTGGTCATTGGTGAGAGCAGCAGATACTCGTCACAGTAAACTTTTTCCTTGAGTTACCTGCTAAATGTTGATGTATTTGTATTCCTGAGGTATCAAATGTGACTCTGTAAAAACTGACTTAGATGTTAGCTCTGTTTGGGGATTGATGAATAGACATTAGTTTCTAATCTCTGAAGTGGTGGGGGACTTAAGTATGGCAGCAACATGAATAAAACCACATGGATGCCTTGGGAAAACCACAAGGTTTGGTGAGATTTTTGACTACTATACGAAGCCAAATGCAAATCATCAGCTGGAAAGGAATGTTCAGCTGAATGCTGTTCTGTAATGTATGTGGGAAGTGAAGTGATGGGGCTGAGCGTCTAATCTCATGTTAGAGGTCTGGGTTAGAAATTGGGACAAATAAATCTTCAATAAGTGAATTGACTGAAGGGATCATATGTTCTTACCTGGTATTTATGGGAGTACCATGTTGTTCTGTTCCAACCCTTCCCTGTAAATTAGGGTAACTGGAATGCATGTGTTTCTTAATATAAAAACTTCATGACAACTCGGACTAATGTCAGTATGGAAATCTAGGATACATGGTACTGCTAAGGCAGCTTAGGACTGACTTTACTGTAATGCCACAGCACAAGGAATTTTTAAAACTTTTTATTGCAATCCATTGACCTTGCTTCAGGTGGTAAGGTATTCATTTTAGCTGCTTTATAGGTACCTGAAGTACTGTGAGGGAGTTCGGTTAGCAAAGTCATAACTAACAGAAATATCTCGCTGGTGAAGACTGTAGCCTCATGTTTTATTTTAACATCTTTAAAAACTAGCATCCAAATGACAATCCTTATGATTTCCTTAGTAATAATGTGTTAACAATGTTCTATAGGTGGAGGACCGTAGGGCAGAAATGGAACGTCAGCTGATCAGTGTGAAAGTAAAATATCAATCACTACAAAAACAACATGCATTCACTAGAGAACAATTGCAAAGAATGAAGGTATGACCATTACTGTAATACTCCAGGGTTTCCTTGGGGTCTGACAAGACACTACTTGAAGAAAAAAGGTTAGGAATTTGGTTCCACAGGCTGCAGGTAAAAACATACTTGGAGTCTTCCTTGAAAAATAACAAATGGAACATGCATGAGGATCTTGTCCATATTCAGTTTGGTATTGCGTATCTTATTAGTAACTTAAGAAATGTTATCAATCATCCCAAGAAATCAAATATTAGATTGAAGCTACTTCATTAATAATAGCTGTTTTGTTCTGCTGTCAGTAATTCAATACAAGTTTTAAAAGCATACAAAATAGTCTTATTATCCTTTGCTCTTGTGATAGGTTTGATTTGTACCCTTAATATTTATTTTTGTGCCTTAGAGATTGACAGCAATGCTGCTGTCTGCCTGTGCATTGCAGATCATGCCAAGAACTAAACATTTTCACTGTTCCCTCTGATCGTGCTACTTTGACTATATGTTTTGCTTTTCTTGCTCTCCTGGTCTGTCATTTCTGTCCCAGTACTGAACTTGATACACTCCACAAGATCTTTTCTCAAATCTCAAATTCAGCTGTATTTTCTTAATGTCTGTTTGTCAATTAAAATGATCAGATCTAAACATGAAATATTAAGTGCCCTTTGGAGTCAGAGCATGATTATTCTATCTTGCAGGAAAAGCTTAAGGGGAAAGATGTCTACTAAAAACTGGAGAGTGCCTGATAGCCAGCATTTGTGCATTATCTTAAGGTGAAGGGGCCAACTTCGGGTTGGGAAGGAGTTGGATTGCATACATAGAAAATGCTCAGCTATTATGGAGCTGGTGATAATCATGGATGAGATTGTAAGGGTAGAAGTTTCTCTCCTTCCACAGTTTTATCTGGATGCAGAAATCAGCTGAAAACAATCCCTCTTTATTTAAAAAAAAAAAAAAAAAAAAGAGGCGGCAAAATTGTTGCAGAACTTTTGCATATGTAAGATAAGCATATGGTACATATACAAACCCTGTTGAACACTTGAGATGAAATTTCTCACTCTGTACTCCCAGCAGATATTTGAACAGTTAAGATGGCTGATTGCTGATACCTCACTATTAAAAATATTATTTTTTGCATTTTGGACACTTGGTGTCTGAATTGTTCATTTCCCACTAAAGATGAATAAAAGAAAAAGTTAATTTCTGACTGTAATATATGAAAGGTAAGAGTATTGACTCCATCAGTTCCTATGTTATAACATGTGATTGTTTTCCTCAGTTGCTGTCACCAGTACTCACCAATATTTGTAATGCCTTTTCTGACAAGCACTTCTGCTAAAATGGATGTATTTATTTCCATGTCCTTCATTCACACTTTTATCTCAGCCTTGTTGGTTCCTTTTCCTTATCAGTTTCCTTTCTACTCTGCTTCATTTTGTAAGCTTCTCCAGTTGTAGCACAACAGTACAGCATTTAATAGTCCTTAGTTTGATTAGCATTGGATAGCTCTGGAAGAGGAAAATACAGTGTAACTGCGTGCTTTGGAAGCATCCTACAATGTGTGGATACCCATTGTTGCCTCCTTCATTTACCACCTGAATAAATTTTAAATGAATTAATGACTGGCCTGATCCCTGTAGATTTTCTGTCTTTGCCAAAACTACAAGTAATGTCTAGAATATTGCGCTCTCCAGCCAATTCCTTCTCTTCCTTAGACTGGTAATCAGTATTGAGTACTACTGGGATCATAGATTCTGACAGTGAAGACTGCCTCTGCTCTAAAATGAGTAGTGGAAATGTGAAATGAGTTTTCTGCCTGCTGGAAGGAGTAAGGGTGGTATTGCTCAGCAAAGAGGTATTGGGGTAGATGGTTAAGGAACAAACTTTTTGCTTCTATCTCCTGTCTTTTAGAAATTATGAATATTCATCCTTGCATCCTCAGGGTTTAATACACTTTTTATTCCCCTGTATTTTACTTCTGGTAATGTATGTGCTCTGGATATGTTCTGTTCCTTTTCCCTATCACCTCTATACGGCATCCTTCAATATTAACTGTGTATTAAGTTGTTAAATTTGTTTTTTTTACTAAACCAGTGAAATGCAATTCATTATGTCTTTGTTGCAGCATCACTTTCAGCCTGTACTATTGCATAGCAGATACACACCGTAGGGCAGGGGTCTCAAACACGCAGCCCGTGGGCCACATGCGGCCCCTAAAGCTATTTCCTGCGGTCCGCAACAACACTACTGTTAACAATATTTGCAATACTCTTGTATGAAAAGGTTTTTGTGGTGTGGCCCTTGGACTAATGTACTAGTCCTCAAGTGGCCCACAACTAGCCCTCATGGGGCCCTCATCGTGATTTGAGTTTGAGACCCCTGCTGTAGGGTCTGTGTTGCTTAGTTATAGGTTGCTTCTCTTTTACTCTACTTGAGTTTAATTTGTCTGTCTTCTGTGTTTTAATGTGTGTATGGGGAATCTTAGAGCTATAGAAAGCATACCTACTCACTTGATAAGCACAGAATGAAGGCTTTCTGAATGATGCAGATGTTTGTTCAACAAAAAAAAGTTCACCTGAAAGCTTTGCTTGGATTTTGGTGTCTGTTGCTTTGAAAATCACTTCAGAAGTAAGTCAGCAAATCTAGATTCTTGAATCCTCATTTAAGAGTGTTCTCTTTTTGGCTACAACTGAAATGAGTCTTCTAATCATGCCATGCTTTCTAATAGAAATGGGTGTGGTAGACATTAGTGTTCATTCTTCAAACGGGTCTGTAAATTGAATTTTACTTGACTCATGGCCTCCTTGACAAAATGACACTACACAAAAGGCATCTTCTTGGATCTGCTCCCTGTATGTGCTTGCTGATTCCTTTTCTTATCAAATGCTTTTCATTGCTTTATATTTTTGTTTAGCCAAACACAGCTTATGGCTTTCTTATATTTTTTTTTTTATGGAATTCTGGCTGATCTGTGGGACCTGCAAAGCAATCTGAATGTGTAACCAGGCCTGAAGACATTGCTAGATAATGTGCAATAACAGCAGCTAGGACACTTGAAAGCCAGTCTAGGATGAGTTGGACAGGCTAGCAAGTATTAAAAATCTTTGTAAAGGAGCATATTTAATGCAGTGATTGAGATCATTACACAATGCCATTTCTGTACGTATAGAAATAGATCTTTTTAAGAAACCTTGCAGTGAATACTTGCTGTTGAGTTAGCACTGTAGCCCCCAAATTTTTTGGTTTATGAATATGAATTCTGTCAGATTGTCTGTCTGTCTTTAAATCTTAATATTGATAGTGTTTTGCTTTATATTTAGCTACAAATGGCTACGCTGCTACAGATGAAAGGGTCTCAGGCAGAACTTGAACAGCTAGAACGCTTGCAGTCGATGTTAGAACAAAAGAATGGTGAAATAGAAGATCTTCTAATGAAAGTGAGGCAACTGGAGAAATTTAAGGTACATATTTTATAACTTAAAAGTATAAACTTGTAATGTGGGATGACTTATAAGAGGAGGCATTTAGTATAAATTCTTGTAACTGTATAATCTCAGTGGTGGTCACACTCTTAGTCAAGTTAGTAACCATCTCCACTTCACAGCTATTATGTACATCATCTAAATCCTAAAGTAGCACAGAACTCCAGATTTTTATTCTTGGATTTTGAGGGGGGGAGGACCACTTAATCTGGCTACCTACACATCACAGACATCATTAATTTTTCCCCAGTTGTACAGGTATTGAGCCCAATAATTTGTTTAACTAAAACACATCTTCCAGAAAGACATTTAGTCTTGACTTGAAGAGATGGAGTACTCATTACTTCTCTCAGTAGCTTCTTAAAGAAGCTAATGACCCTTTATTTTAAATTGTCTGGCTTCAACTTCCAGCTATTTGGTTCCTATTTTTGCACTGAATTAGAGCCTTGTAGTACCTACACCTTGCTCCCTGTGGTGGTATCTATTCAATGTAATCAAGTCATTGTCAGTCTTCTTGATAAGCTAAATAGAGATCTGTAAATCCTTCACTGTTGAATCATTTTTCTCTGGCCCTTGAGTAACTTTTGTAGCTCTTCTGAACCCTTTCTATTTTAAAAAAGTAGACACCAGAGCTGGATGCAGAAGTTCATTATTGTCTCAGCAGTACTGTATGGAGGGGCAAAATTGCCTCTTCTCCCTCTCGCTTTTCCTTTTAAATAAATGTATTTTGCTTTGTAAAAGCTAGTTGGTCATATGTATTGGGGCAGGGATACAGGTGGCTGCTCTGAGAAAGATGAAAGGTAAGAAGCTTGAGACCTCAGGGGTGTCCTTATGGGGATCTGAGATGGAGTTGGTGCCAAAACCTGTGACAGTGATAATCAGGAGATTTAATTCTGTTTTTTTCACTAATAATCTACTGAATGTTGGGATAACTCCTTCTATACTGGAGAGGGAGGGTACATTTGTGTACCTTCAAGACTGCAGGTTGTTGGGGAGGAGGTGTTTGGTGGCTGTTTTTAAGTTCTGGCTGCTTCTCTAAGATAAGATTTTGGATGAAAATACTCAAATGAAGTTCTTGCTACCTCAAGCTTAATTCCCTTTATAAAGGCTAGTTAGCAGATAGCTTTTGTCTTCAGCAATTGTATTAAAATTTTAATACAACAGTGAAATGTAAATAGAATGTATACTTTAGAAAAACTACTAGTTCACAGTTTTGAACTCATCCCTTTTATCAGAATTTATATGAGAACATGGAGGAATCAAAACCGTCGAGTAGCAGTTCAAGAGGTGAAGAGTTCGAAGATGGTTATTACACGGATTTGCTTCAAATGAAACTTGAGAACTCAAAGTAAGCGTGTGGGGGATTAAAGCCTAAAAATAGAATTTAGCTATTATATTACCGTTTAAGAAAAATACTCAATCTGCATCAATTTACAGCTGTTGGTTGTCTGCCTTTCCTTCAAGGGCTTATCCATAAATAGTTTGTTCTTGATGCATGCCGACCCCATGTGCTTAAGGTTGGAATCTTTTGGTCAGCAGTGTCTTGCTTGTACCAGTAACATGAAGGGTAGAACAGAGACATGTTCAGCTTAGACTAACCAATTGATTTATTGCGTGATCTTTTGTGGGAGAAGATCTGTTTGTTTTTACTCAACTAGACTAACACAACGCCCTTTGGAACTTGGATAAAGGGTAGAGTGGCCTAATTGCTCCTCAGTTATGTCTCATCTGTATCTGAGAAATGAGAATTGAATGTCTGTCTTGACACACGTCCTTTTTTTTTAACCACTGTTAGTTGTGTAGGTATGAGTGTAGCTGTGTTGATAAAGCTTTGATAAGTTTTTAATGTTTTGCTTTTAATTTTTTTCCTCCAGTATCAGGACTTGGGAATGATCTATCTTAAGTTCTCCACAGGGCTAATGGTCCCTTCCAAGGTGACACAGAGTACCTCCCCAGGATCCCTTTCCAATCTAACACCCTGGGTTTCAGAATGGTCCTCCTTTACACCTAACGTGCTTATTTTTGTTAACCTCTTATCTTAGTAGCTCTTTATCCAGGAAACAAACAAAACTATGTGAGTGGTGTGATTTGTGAAAGACATCTGGCTTTGACTTTTATCCTAGGGTTTCTTGGTTTACCTCCAGTCTGTGGCTACATGTTAAAAGAACTTTCTCTTCAACTTGAAATAAGCGTTTGTAAAATATTATTGGTAACTTTCTTCTGGTTTGAAGTCTAGGTCTAATCATACAAAGGCAGTAGTGTAGTCTTCTTCTACTAAAATGACCCAATTCTGATACTGTAGATAGAGGAGCAAAGTCTGGACTTGAGTGGAGTCATGGCAGTTAGACCAGCTAGAGATCTGTCCCTCAGTGTTCAGATCAAATGGATTGCTCTCAGTTCATGCATTGCAAATAACAGGCTCTGAAGTTGAACTAAATCACATTTGTTTTACCACTTTTGGGAGGGCAGATTCTCAGACTAACACTGTTTTGTACAATCTTCAATATGGTGTTATGTAACTGCCTGGCCACAAGTACTTTTGTTCTTCGTTAATTAAACCACTATTCATAGTCTGGGCATTAAAGAGACTTCAAAACTCAAGCCTGCACCTTTTGGGTTGGGTGTTTTTCAAAGCTCTGTAGAGGGCTTGGCCTCTTAATTGCCATTAATTATTCTGGAGGAGGTGGGGGGTTTTGAACCAAAAGAAAAAAACAAAAATCTTTCAGTTTTGAAGGCTCATGGTAAATGAGCTCATCTTACTTAGTCCTTCTGTATTTCAAATTGGTTAATTCCTTTTCCTCCCCAGTAAGGAGACAGAAACTTTGAGAAGCGAACTATCCTTGCAAAGGATGAAAGCTTTGTATGAGAGCCAGAGGGTTCTGGAAGTAGAAAGGAAGCTTTTTGCCAATGAGAGGCAGCTGCAGGTTTGCCAAAGTGAGAACATGAATTTGCGAGTTATGCTTGATGAGCTGAAAATGAAGTATGAACCTGAAGGTAAATATTTTATAATCACTAACACAGAAAAACAAAATGAACAACTGTTGCTTTGACTAGGTTTTTGCTGAGGTGAGTTGTCAACCAGCTAAAAAGATGTCTTTAACCTCTGGTTGTGTGTTAAGACAGGTTAACCATCCTGCTGTTTTAGAGTCTCTAAGCTTCTGAACGGAAATTATTTTTAAAACTTGCTTTATTTAAATTAATATATTCAGTTAGTATATTGACTCCTAACTTCAAAGGCTGTAAAATCTTTGTGCATGCATGAATGTGTATCTACTTTTGCTATTAGAATTCCGAAACTAAGACATGGAAATGGACAACAAATAGCAAATGGAACTTCTGACACACGACTAAATTTCTGGATGATATTTTTACTCATTCAAGAGAGTTGGCCTCTGAATTACACAGCAGATCTCTGAGGCAGCTTAGATTTGTCTTTGAAACTAATGGCTGACCATGTAACTTTCTTCCTCTTTACAGAGAATCTGCCTCAGCTATACATATAAAGCAGTAGCTTTGTACTCTGATCTTACTCATTATCCATTATTGTTCCAGCTTTTGTGGTGCTGTTTACCTATTAAATGGCTTCCTTTCTCTATGCAGGTACCACGTCCACCCCCTATGTATTGAGTATGTCATAGGTGGCAAACAAAACCTTTTTCCTCCACTAGAAAATGGTAGCGAAGTTGAATTTCTCTTGAATTCACATAATCTTGTCAAAAGAGAGTATCTACTGGTTCAGTCTGATAAGGGTGCCATTCAGTGCTTGTTCATACACACAAGCCTTCTGACCTTTTCCCTGTCATGGCTCAAAGTGGGGAGAGGTCTGGATTCAAATACTACAATAGTTCCATATTGTGAGTGAATTCTTCCAGAGTTGACCTCCTTGATAGGTGCTACTATATGGCCTCTTTAATAGTTCCGCTGATGCTTAATCCTAGAATGGGGATTAGAAAGAGTCCCCAGAGCCCACAGGTAAATTAGCTATCTTGCATACTTATACCAGCTGCAGCCAAGAACCTTGCAATATTACAGCAGACAGTGACAGAAAACCAATATAATAGAAATTCTTTCTTTGTATGACTAATAAATTAAAAAGCTGTGTCAATCTTTCAGACAGTGAAAAACTGAGGCCATAGGCAAGAGGGATGTGTTCATGTGATGACAGCTGAGAAAATATGGAAGATGCAATAAGTCTGAAAGCTATTGAGACTTCATACTAGCAGTGATAGTGATGGGGGAGAGGGCATAAGAATGAGTTGCTAGATGAGTTAGGCAAATCAATGAGAGTCTTAAAAATTCATTGGCTTCCAGTCACTTCAAAATAGAAGTGCTTTAAAGATCAGTTGATGTGGTCATTCTTGAGAATCATTGGGGGGGAGAAGGGAATCAGCATTTATTAGAAGCTGGAAAACCTTTGGGTATGGGAGGTCATCCTTATCCACCTAGCACTGGAAATATGACCTATATGAGCAGTTACGCAAAGCAGATAGGCAGATAAATAGTGAAATAAATGTGAGAGAAGTTCGTGGTCTTGGAGAAAAGAAACTAAAACTAGAAAATGGAGTACTGTTTGACATAGTGTCGTCTTTGTAAAAGCAGCACTTGTCTTTTATTTAAACAGTATGTATTTCATAATTTTTAGCTACGAGGACAGAAGCTTAAACTTCAGAAGAATTAAAAAAAAAAAAAGGGTAAAAAGAGTTTGAACATTTTAAGATTAAGATGAGAGAGAGGAAAAAAACAGACCAATTAGGTCTTTGAAGATATGCTACTACAGAATTGCTGTCTGAAATCTCCATCGATACTGAGGCCATTAAAAGAGCTTGGAGTGGTCTGCGTTAGTCATTTTTCTCACCTAAATAGCATTGAACCTATTTTTCTGACTTCACTAATTATATGAACATGCTGGAAATGGAAATAAACTTACTTGTGCTTACATACTAACATGATTGTCTTTTTTTGCTCTAGAATTAATTAAAATCCCTAAAAGCATAAAAAGGAGGGAGAAGATTCCAGTGGATGTGACTTCTGAAACTGCAGATAATAAAAATACTACAGTAGAGGAAAGTACTCACTTCCCCTCACAAAATAAGGATGAAAGATATATATGTGCCAACTACTTGGAACCAAGTGATGACTTGCCAAAAAAAAATGTACTGGTGGCAGCACCACTGAACATTACTCCCTTTCCAGCAACACAACACATCGCTGAACATGAAAAGGACAGGAAAAGAATTAAAATCAAAGACGATAATATCAAAGGTTCAAGTGAAAGAAATGGAAACGACTCTGTAACTCCAGCTGCCTCAAGGTCAGTGTCATCTGGTGTGTATGCACAAGGCAGTCAGCACAGATCTGCATCTATTTTCTTTCGCTGCATGAACTGCGTTATCCATGTCTTTATCTGCTTTCTCAGTGTTGCATGCACTGTAATTCCTCAGTTCCGGCTGTCTACGCTCAACTTTTCAAAACCTTTTAAAAAGACTAAAATGATTACTAATGAAAAGAACTTTCAGAATCGTGAATGTGGATCTTGGAAATAATTTATTTAAGGGTTCCTATTACTTAAAATATCACTCAATTTGTATATCTTTAACTTAAGCATGAAGAATCAAATTTAATTTGCTTAGACTTTATCATGAAGCTCCTTCTCCTGATCAGTTTGAAGTTGCCACACAAAACACGGTGGCGAGGCTGTAGGTTTCACAGTCCAGGAGGAGTACAAAAATTGCAGACTTGAATACATAGCCTAAACTTTGCACTTTACAAGACATGTTTACCATTAACTCTCAAATGTCTTTTTACTGTCCAAGATCATGTTTGAATGAACTATGTAATTCTTTGTTTTGAAAGTTTCAGTAATTTTGACCATTAGTTTTCATCCCTTTATTTAAAATAAGAAAAAAAAAAGTTTAATAGAGACTTAATACTGTATACAGAGCTCCAGCTCTTTTGTCTTAGTAAAAGGAATGCTACTTTGTCTGCCGCTGATGTTTTCTGTTCAAGCTTATGTTCTCCTTTTGAGTGCACGTGTCCATGTGAGTGCATAGGCATCATTTGACAGCTAGTATTATGAAGTTGAGCTCTAATGACAGGTCAAAGTTCTGCAGGTAAAATTAATGAAAAATCACTATCTCCAGTATTTCAGTTCAGGATCTGCACAATAGAGTGTAGCCATTTTTTGGTTGCTCGAGAAGATTGCTGAAATGAAGTCATCCTGGAAGGAGATTGGACTAGAATGTTAAGTGGGTGGGAGCAGCAAAGTTTCCTTTAAAAAGTTATTTTTCCATAAAGTGTCCAGCTGCCTTATTACTTTGTTCCCTACCCTGTTCTTGCCTCAGTCTTTCAACTTAGTATTGCATTTAATGTCCAGTGGGGCAATCTAGTTTTGCCACAAGAAGATGGCTGCAGCAATGTGAGGCACTCCCCCTCTAATGCCAACTGTCTCCTTATAGTTCCCTTAGGAAAATTCCCCCTTATTGTCTCCCCCCCCCCCTTATTCTTTGAGGTTTCTTTCTTTGGCTTCAGTACCTCACAGTGTGAACTAAATTTATATTAGATCCAATTGTCATATTAAAAACATAGTGACTGTAATAGTATGGAAATTAGATGCAAAACTAAGGTGAATGAGTGTGATGGCAGGCAGGGCAAAATTAGGAAATGCCAGAAGTAAAGATCCTGTGCAACTTTGTTTTGCTTCCTTGTGTGGATGATGTTAGTCAATCAAAATAGCACGATCACAAATTTTGCAAAACTCAAACATCATTCACTGCACTTTATATCTAACATGTTTTGATATGTTATCGAGAGAAGCTTCAAAACATAACATTAGACCAGATCTGATTAATCATTGAGAGATGCATTAAGAAAACACAGTAGGTAAGGCAACATCATTATGTTGGAGTAACTTGCTAGGGCCATTTTTTTCCAGTTACATAGACTGAGGGGATAGTAAGGGTTTGCATGAGAAATGCAGGGGCTCGAGAAGGCAGGGTTCAGAAAGCACTACATGTAGATGGCGGCGGCGGCAGCAGCAGCATAGAAGAGGGCTGGCGGGGGAGATAATCAAGACAACCTTAAGTATGTCATGAGATGAATAGAGAGGAGTATGGTAAGACAAAATCAGTTATTGGCTAGGGAAGAGTAGAGGGGCTTAAATGCAAAAAGATGTTTAACTATTTGACATTAGATACTAGAGTACCTTTATAGTCAGTAAGAGTGACACTTAAACTGAAAATTGTCTGTTTCAGTAAGTGCAGAAAAGACCACAAATATTCAATTAAGAAATATAAAAAAGATAGTGGATGCAAAATTCTGGCTTGTGTGGTGTAATTCATATTTTAAAGGTTTTGCTTTGGTAAAGTACAGTTTTTGAGCTTCTAATATAGTTAGAGCAGAATCGTTCCTCTGCATGTTTGTTTTATGAGCTTGTTCTCTGATTTTAATTAAATGAGTCACAAGTATTGAATCCCACCTCCTTTGGAAAGGCATGGAGGAACGAGCAGGAATGTTTTAAAAAGAAAAGAGGGGAGAAGCATGGGAGGGCAAAATGGGTATCTTAATGATGGCTTTTCCAGGTACTAGTTGAGACCCTCTTGCCTGACCTACAAGAGGGGGAAGCACTTAAAACTGGATATGAAAGAGGTGCCCAGGTATGGCTTACAGACAAAGCATCAGCAGGCTCTGGAAAAAGTAACAAGTCATTGGTTAATAGAAGACATTCAGAAATGTTGCACATTAAGTGTGAGAGGTGGGTTTAAATAAGTAAGCTGTCTAAGAAGTTCGAGCCAAGGAGAAAAGTGTGTCTGACAAATGAAGGAGTGAGGGAGAAGACTAAATAAAATAAAGCAAAAGTTTTTATTTTACAGGAAGACTATATAACTCAGTGTTGGCTTAGATAAAACAAGCAGCTATAGGAAAAAAGGGGAAAGTTCTAGGACTTCAGAACTCTTGAGTAATTAGAAACTTGTGTTTTTTTGCATCTTGCATTGACTTCTAGATTATCTTCCTCTTTAGTAGCCAGATGTCACATAACATTTGGCAATATACATCCTTCATTCTCTGTAGTTCTCAGGTCTCTAAGGGGTGCTGCTTGTTGTTTCACCATATATTATAATGGAGCTTGGCAGAAGAAATAATATGCAGGAGCATCTAAGTTTACTTACCAGTAATTTAAAGTTCAGGTCATTTTAATCTTTTTAGGTACCTGCTGTGTGGAGACTTGCATTCTCTGCTCCCACACTTTCAAGGATCCTCAAACAGATGCCTGGTTGTTTAAAATAGGGAGCTCACTTGCAGGGAACTACACCTCAGGCCACATGACTCTGCAAGAATTGATGCTTCACATTGACATGCTGAGCTGAGAGCAGTTGGCCAGGCTTACTGGAACTTTTTTCATAACTTAAGACTGCTTGGTCAAAGTAAAGCTTGACAAGAGGGCACTAATGTAAGATCCTAGTCAGTATGAGCACAGTTGCTAGGATGCTTGGATCAGCATATTTCCTATTGAACAGCCAGTAGTGGTCTGTCTTACAGATTAAAAATCACTCTGATCTGAGCATATACTTCTGCTTTGCAGTATGTCAAAGCTGAGGTCTACTGCAAACTTCTTTGTAAGCCTGAAGAACTCTGAAAGTCCTGGTTTTCCCTTGGGGTGAGAGTCTCAGTTCTGTGGGGGGGGAGACACTAACTTCATGGCCTCATGCTCTGCTTCCCCATTGGGACAATCATCAAAACTGTTCTCAGGCTACAAGTGGAAAGAGTGAGAGCCATCTTATAGCACCAGTCTAGCTAAGACAGGTGTGGCTTTTAAACCTGATGAGAGCAGAGGGTTGTTAATCTTCACCTTTGATTTAGGCAGGGCTAAATCATCTCTTGCAGAAACAATGAAGGGCCAGCCTACTTCCCTGCAGCATTTGTCTAGTGAGCTTCAGTTTGATTTCACTTGTTACAAAAGATCCAGTGTACAACCCCTCTCTGAATGACAGACATTTCACTAGTTTACTTATATCTATGACCATTAAAACTAATGTTCCTATAGCCCAGCATCTGCAGCACTTCAGCTTGTGGTTTTGAGATTTCCCAAGTGTTGTACTGTTTTGTTTCCAGAGATGATCCTGCATTTGATCGATGAAACAGTTCTCAAACTAGTTCTTGATTTACCTTCCTCTACCCTGCCAGCTTTGAATAACCATAGGATTCTCCTACAGGGGAGCATCCAGAAGGATGCTCTCTTTAAAGAAGGAGAGGTTACTTACCTTACAGTAACCTGAGTTCCAGTTCCAAAGGCATTTTCTCCCAGAGAAGGCTCATGTAGTAAATTTTTAGTCTAAGCATCACAAGACTCCTTGTTTGTTTTTGAGTTCAGGATGTTTTGTCTATATGGAAGGTTCCACTTCCCTTCTGCTGTGGTGTCTCTGGCTTCAAAGCAGAGAAGGAACTAAATGGCAGGCCTTGCACCTCCTTACTTTGGTGCAGGTGTGATCCATGAGCTCTACTTTATAGCTTCCAATTAATAATGAATGACAGTGTATGGTGGGAGAAAAAAACCATCTCAAAGAACTCAAGTCACAAAAGGTAAGTGGTATTTCCTTTTTTTTTTTTCCTCCCCCTCCCACTCAAAGACTATACAAGGAGTCAAGCTCTTGGCTTGCAGTTTTGAGGCCTCCTGGAGATGAAGCTTTGTTTTTCCTCCAGAGATTTGTCTGCAGCATACCATAACTGATGAAAAAAGCAAGGAGTCTTGTGGCACTTAGACATTTATTGCATGAGCTTTCATGGGAAGAAAAATCCCACTTTGTGAGATGCTTTGAAGAGTGTTTGACAAAGTGGGATTTTTCTCTCTCAAAAGCTCGTGTGATAAATCTGTTAAAGTGCCACAGGACTCTTTTTTTTTTTTTCTTTGCTTTGAGACTAAACACAACTGCCCCTTTGGAACAACTGAGAATTTCATGCCATTTTATTTGATGGAAAAGCTAATGGAATGTTTTGCAGATAGATGGGGTCAGTGTGCGGACTCAAGGGTTATGTCTACATCTAATTGCTTAGTTTGGGTTTGCTTAGCTCAAACCAAGCAGTTCGAAGTTAGTTCAAACTTTATTTCAAACTAGCATGACTACATCTTGCTAAAGTTAGAACTAAGTTAGTTTGAACTTACCATTCACACTAACTAGTTCAACCTCAGTTTTGCTTAGTTTGAGCTAAAAAACAAATTTAGATTGAACTAGGGAGAGCCTAGTGTAGACATGGAACAAATTAGTCTGGATTAAGCCTTCTTAATCTGGAAGAATTTGCTAGTGTAGATATGGCCTAGAAGTCAGGTCCACATCTGAATAAAGCTTCAAGTCCCTAGAACTAAACCTCCTTACCCAAATGTATGCATCTTGCATTGTTCCTTCCTTTCCGTGCAAGTCATCTCTGGCACCATAAGCAAGTGCTGCAGAAGAAAGAAGGAAAACCATCTGTCTACATTGAAAATGGCTGTATAGCAGCAGTAAGTGAACCAGCACCATTTGATTGACAAGACCTATTGGAGAATAATTGAGCAAATAATTCACTATAAATAGATGAAATATGATTCAACAGGCTGATCTCCATGACAGATGTACCAGAAGTTGTTTGCAAAAAGTTAGCTTAATTATACTTATACTGAAAACTTTAGTTGTAGTCTCAAAACCTGTTTTAACTGAAGTCTGTCCCATGCCATCTTAAAGGCTAACATTTCTTCAAGCACAAGCTTCTGTGGGCTGCAACCCATTTCAGATGCACAGAATTGTCATGGGTTTTGCTGTACGGAGCCTAACAGGGTGCCCTTCCAGAACTTAATGACATAACAGCCAACTTCTTCTGTTTAGAATAAAAGCTCATTAAAAACATGGTTTTGGCAGACTTTGATAAACATTGATCCTGAATCAATGAATAGAAACTTAGCACTTTAAGTGTTTGACCCTCTTAACAGGCTACTGTAGCAGTGAGCCTAGATGGAAATACAATGCACTGAGTTTTACAATACAGAAGTTGAAATACGACCGCTTTATGATCATACCTAATCTGTTAATCAGCAATTAATTAGCTTTCTCTTGAAACTTACACTTGCATATGAATTGTATTCATCTTTTGTTCGATTACATGTATGATTGTTTCAGGGCTGATATAAGTGGTTATCTTCAATCTCAAATTGCTTCAAAAGTTCAGACAAATAGGAAGTGAGTATTTTTTTGAAAGTTGAAAAAGATGGGAAACTTTATGAAGCTTAATTTTTTTGCAGGTCATAGCTGACCACTTTCTCTTGCAGATAGGGCAGTTGGTATTTCATTTGGCTTCTTGATTTAAGGCTCTCAGCCTTGATTCTTTTTAATTTAATACATATTTAGAATGGCTGCTTTGCCTGTAGGTTAACTGCTGGATCCAGACTTGAAACTGTGGAAAATGAAGATATGAATGAAAAACACATCAAGCCAGAGAAGAAGACACGAAAGAAAACATACACTACATTATATGTGTCTTCTAAACCAACTCCTGAAACACAATGTCCTCAACAATAAAACTCAATTTAGTCTTGCCTTAAACTGTTGTGCAGCACTAAATAGCACTGTTTATTGTACATGTATGTTGAGTTTTCAGAAGCTCTTTCATAAATTTGTTGTGGCTATATTATCCTTGACATTCACCTTCCACACTTGGTTAGGCTCAGAAGTGCCACAAAAAATGTTTCATAATTTAACCTAAAATATTTTTCTTCCTGAATTTTAGTTAACTCATGAATTTCCTTGGGTTTCCATAATGCTAGCTCAGTTTGGAATGACTAGAGTTTACTATGGGTTCTGTGAAGTTGTATAATGTGTATAGATAAACTGAGCAGGACTGTGGTTTTTCCACTAGTGAATAAAATACTGTGACACTAGATGGAGTGCAGGAAGATAAGGAGAAAGCAATAAATACCAATGTTAAATTCCTTAAGTTTTTAAATAGGCAACTTTCAAAGCAACATTTTTCCTTAGTGTTGCAATTGGATTTTCAGATCATGCCCTATAAATGAATCTGATTTAGCACCTTCTTTAAGTTATATTATAGTGGGGTGATTTTGAAATTCTAGAAACTTTTGTAAATGTACTAGTAAAACTTTGCTCTCTACTCCTTTCTAAAATGCTGAAGTTGCATTATGGTTTTTCTAATTGTAGTAAACTAAATTCAGGGAATCTCCTGTGTATAAACTTGACTATACTAAAGTTTGTTACCATGCAATGTAATTACTGCTTTCTGTTAATCTTGCTTGTAGAGTACAAAACACAAGCTTCCTGTAAATCAATAAATGGCTTTTTGCAACACACCTTGTACTTGGAATAAATATGCCAGTTAATTCTAATGGTGTTCCCAGTTAAGACTTTGAAAAGATTTTAATTTGAAGGATGATAGTTGCTAAAATCACTCTGGTTCCCTCTAGTGGCTAGATCAGCCCATTCGAATTGTAGCCAATCTTTAATATCCAAGATTTCAGGGAAAAAAATCTTAGCTGGGAGATTCCAGAAGCTTTTACTCACTAGAAAACTTGTTGGGTAGCTCTCAAGGCACTTGGGTCTCAATTTATTTTTCTCACAGGTGTTTATTCCCCTCCCCTCAAACTTGACTTCAGCTGTGTGCACCAAACAGGAAACCTGAACATTCCTAGAAGTGGCTGTCTGAACTTAGGCTCTCAAGTATGTGCTCAGCACTTAAATGAAAGTGGACCCAAGTTTACTTGCAAATCATCCAATTTCTAGAAAAGTGAGGACTGTAATCAAACTTATTGCACAGCACAAGCCTGAGACAGCTGTTGATATACTATCCTGTTGTACTTTTACTAGTTCAGCTGGTTTCTCCCCCCCAGCTTGTACTGTGCCTTTCTATTAAGTCATTCCAAACCTTCTATCAGTCTCAGCCCTGGCAGTGCTAGCTCTGCTTAGACATTGACAGGGTATGTGTCTCCCACCACATTCGCCTTGTTGTGCTTTTAACCTTCCCTTACTCTGCAGGCTGCATCCCTGTCTTTCCTTACTCTCTGGGTGCATGTCCTGGGCACAGGCTGTAATCCTCAGAAATGCAGCCACATTGCCCAGCTGCCCTACACCCCAGGACCAGTGCCAGTTTCCCAATGCTTCAACTTTTTCTACTAGACCTCTGGCCTCAGGCACTCTAGGTTTACAAATTACCACTCTAGTGATGTGTAATAGATGACACACTTACATAGGCTCCCCTCTGCTGCTCCAGACCTTTTTCTCTCAAGCACCACTCATGCCCTGCTTTGTGCTCACACCAGTATTCCTCATTTTTGGCATGCTGCCCACTACCAACTATTTATATCAAGTCCAGTTTCACAGCCCTCAGGCCTTCATGGTCTTGACCACAGTCCAAAGAGATTCCACCTCACTGGCCTCTCCCCCTTTTGGTCTCCATTATAATGTCCAGCTAACAAATTCCAGTTACTTCTCAAACTCAGTTACCACAAGCTCTCTCAGCTGGATCCCATTTTCCCCCTTGCTAAGGGTCCAGGGGCAGAGGACTGACTCAAGTGTTTCTCACTCAGGACTGTGTCAAATACCTACCTCCACCCCACCCCCTACAAACTGACATTCATTCTTCCTAGTCTCCTTCCTCCTCCTGGAGGCTGAGAGAGGAAGTGTCATCTCTTCCATGGGGGTGCCTGCAGGGGTTAATACTGGGAGCCTCATTCATCTCTCCCTTCCACTAGTGCACAGTGTGGGGGTAGCTGGTCTCAACTTGGCTGTTACCCTCTGGCCCCCACACCATTCACACTCTTTAGGTTGTCCAACTTTAGGCAGGAATTGGGGGTCCCCTCTGGCTACCCCCAGGAGTGCTAGTCTCCTTTTCCTGGAACTTGAGGGATTTTCAGTAGGGGAGCTGCTGGCTTTTCCCTTTTTGAGGTGGCCTGGTTAGCTGTCATCCCTGCTCTTGGTTTCTTCTGTACTTGTGCCTAGGCTCTTTCCACCTGCTCCTCTTTGGATCCTCAGGTGAGGGTTCTCCACTGTCACCATTTTTCCAGTCTAGGGCTTTGTTTGGGGGCCTCCATGACTGTTCCCTAGTACCAGTGGCTCCACCCTTTCCCTTGGGGGACCTCATTCTTCTGCCAGGCCCTCTCCTCTACATCTCTTCCATCTTGGGACAGAGTCCTAGTCAGTGTTCGACTCCACCAGGTATGCTAGCCCCCCCTACTACTCTGGCATGTTTCTAGTCAGTTCTGCCCTGTGCCTCCAGGCAGTTGGGCCACCCAGCACAGCTTGAAATCCCCACAGCTGTATTTCATGCTCATCCTCACCCCTAGGACTAGCCAGTATGGCTTTACCAAGCCCCAGTGAATAAGCAAGCATGCTGAGACCATATCCGTCAAGTTTTCTTGTGCTCTTTTCCAGGGATGGATTATCATAGGGGCCTGGACCAGGGCCACAGCCCAAAGGACCCCAGACTCCCAAACCCTTGCAAAATCCCCCCTCCCTGGCTCAGCACTGGTAGGGCAGGAACACTGTGCTCCAGCCAGGCCTACTGGGAGTTGTCCCTTAAGCCAGAGGCCAGACCAGTGCTGCACTCCATCCTGCCCCTGAGCCGGCCAGTCTGCCATGGGGGATGGGGTTGGGGCCAGGCCAGTGCCTCTTTGATCCACCCAAGGGATGCAGGACCAGCTCCTTCAAAGCACAGCCTGCCAGCAGGCTAGGCACTTCCAGCTGGCTCTCCCCACCGCCCCGGTAGGCTGGCCAGAGCAGGGCTGCAGTGAGAGCACCCTCTGGTCACAGGGCCCCCCTCAGTGATGGTGGGGGGCAGACACCAGCCTGTGGAGGGGCCTGCAGCCCTGCTCTTCTCACCATTCTCAAGAAGAGATTAGACAACCAACTTCAGACCCTTCTCATCCCCTTGCTTGAGTCCAGCTAGGAGATTCAATCCAGTTGCATCTCATATGCAGCTAGTCATTTTTTTTTTTTTTTTTTATGTCTCAGCCTGCTACACTCCCAGCAGAAGCTCTACCTGCCTCTATCCAGCTTTCCTTGAGGTTCCTCCTAGCCCTTCTGAGGGATTAGTTTCCTGGGTTATTTCCTCACTTCCAGTCCATTACAGGGCTGACCTTCAGTCCAGGGGCAATCTGCTTCCACAGTCTCCATGAGTTTCATTGTCACATCTATGGTAATTCATGGATGCCACCAGACCCAAACCCAAAGCATCCCCAGCAGGCTATTTACAGGATGTTCAACGACTAGCATATCCATTATTTCTCCCATAGCACAAGCATCAGGCCACAGCCAGCAGTTGCCCCAGTCCATTGGTCTGAACAAATGCCTAGGACAGCACAGTCTCTGTCCACTAGGCTGCCCAGAACTTCTAACAAGCCCCTTCTTTCAGACAGCTGCCCTTATTGACTCATAATCCCTGTCCTGTTCCTCATGGTCATGTAGGCCAGTTGGGGTTCACCAGTGAGGTAGAGTGCTAGCTCTAGGGCCTAACTTGCCTTTATCCAGCCAGCATCTATTGCCACCTACTCAGATTCTCTGAGGAAAGCATTTGAGGCATCTTCAGCATCCATTTTATGTAGTTCCAGCTCTGTCAGTGTACTTAGCTTCACTCATCTCAGGGCTCACCTTATGCTGCAGGATCTGCTGCAAGGTGGTAGTCTGCTAGTTAGTGAAGTCCTGTAGGTTTTTGGTTTTTTTTTTTGCGCTGTTCAACCTGCTAGGTGAGCCAGGTCCATCTCTTGCCTGATGGGCTTCCTGGAAATTCAGCATTGCCTGCTGCATCTGATCCCATTGAAGAGTCTCCTCCATCCCTAGCCTACCAGCCTTGGTCACTAGCTCTTCATCCTGAACAAGCCCACTCATATAGCAGGCTTGTACAGATTCCCCCAGCCATTCCAAACCTCAGCTCTCATATATCACTCTAATAACTCCACTTTGTGCTTACACCAGTGCTTTTCATTTTCAGCATGCTGCCCACCACCAACCATTCACTTTTGAGTTTCATTTCACACCCCTGCTGTAGCTTCTAACCAGCCTACTTCCTCCACCCCTTCTTTTCCTTCCTGGTATCCATTATAAGGAGCTCCACAGCTGCTCCCCATTATTGTCACTGAAGGCTCCTTCAGATGGATCCCATTCCCCCTTAATGATGGTTCTAGGTGCAGAGGGCTGATTCATGCTGTTTTCCTCCAGCACTGTCATATTATAGTACAGCACATAACACACACACAGTGGTTTTGCAATGGTTTCTAAGCAAAATTACAATAAATTGAGACAAAAATAATAGAGCCTGACATCCATTTCTCTGTCTCCTCACATTTTATGAACTTTCTATAGTCTTAAGCCCAGTCCTTTTCAGTGTTCAGGATCCTTCTGCAGCTCACAGCTTTTCTGAATCGGAGTCTTTTTGTCACAGGTTAGCTCACTTTGCCCTTGGCTGGTTCCAGTTAAAACCACTTCCTTGTGCCCTGTTTGTTCCTCTTGCTTGTCCTATGAATCCCTTTAGTTTATTAATTTTAATACTAATGCCTAATGCCAGTGTTTGGGCGCTAAGGAAATTCCAGTGTTCCAAACCCCGTCACCTTACAGACAAGTTAGAGAAACAAGCTTCTGAAAGGCTGCTACCTTCCTAACCTAATATGGCTGGATTGCAATCCAATTTATTCAGGTTATCTCCATTGTCACACTTGAATTTCAATCAAAAAATGGGGATAAAATAGAAGAGAATAAACCCCACATTCAAAATGGAGTTTTCTGTCTTGACCAAAAACAGAATATCTGATATTAAACAGAATTCCTAAGCTATCTATAGGTTCCCTGAATTATCATTACATGCACTTGAACAATGGCTCAGGGTACCTTCTTAAAATTAAATTCATACCATGAGCTGGATAATCTGTCTGGAGGAGATGAAGATAAAACCTGACCTGCCTTTCAGACATAGCACTGCTGACTATATTGGGAATAAATACTAGGATGTATTGGCCAAGCTGCCCTGATAAATTTGCATTTACATGGGTATTAACTCTACAACATACATTTACTTTCAAAATCTTTAACAAAATGAAAGTTTATAACAGTGACATCACTGGCACTGAGCACAAGGGGCTCGTGCCCCAAGTCCCAGTGCCAGTGCTCCAGGTTCACTGTCGGGCCAATCGTGGTGGTGGCTGTCTTCCCTGGCCCCATGTCCAGCTGAGGGTCCTGGGCCAGGCTGTCCACAGCAGGAGCCAGATCTGTGCCCTGCCCAAAGTCCCAGGCAAGATTGGGCCCAGGCCCCAAATTGCAATTGGAGGGGGAGGGTCCCGGGCCTGAGCCCCAGGTCTTTTCCTGGGCCCGCGTCACTCCTGGTTTATAATTAACATGGCCATAAATACTGAGTCCCTAAAACTCCTTACCACTATTTTCCCTACTTTAATGCTATTAATTTTGTAAATTCTTGAGCTGCTGACATTGGGAGCACAGCTTAGCCTTGCGGGGAGGTGTTAGCAAAGAAGGTAAGTGTTTTGAGGATTGCAGTAAATGGGTGACTTTAGCTCACATAATTTGCTTTTCTGAGTCTTGTGCATGAAAATTGTATCCATGTCTTTCACAAAAGGCAATATTCACAGCTTTTAGTTTTGAGTCCCAAGAATGCATCCATGTAAAACCTGAGTTTTTTCTCTGAGGTTTTGCTTCCTAAAAGAATCCAAAAATCAGTTTGAGAATATTAAAGTATTTTGTTAAGTAAGCAAGTATAAATTCAAAGGTAGACATGCCTTAGACTAGAATTAATAAAAATATCACAAAGCAGATTTGAACTGTAAAGTAAGAGTTGCTTAAATGTTGCACAGGAGGAATAAACAATGGCCATCCAGTTATAAAGCTATGTCTTTGCTTTAGTTCAGTCTTGTCCCTTAGTGACTAAATGAGAAGAGATTTTTATTGTCCTAAAGCCAGTTTTGATATTTGGGGGCAGAGCATCTAACTGTTAGTAGCCAGAGGAAATGTGATTTAAAATGACTTACAAAGCAGCCTATGCATATAGAAATATTGGGTCACAGTTTTTTAATTGTTCATTCAGATACCAAATTCTTATGCAAAGGAACCTAATAGCTCCCAGAGAATTGTGACACTTGTAAGGGGTTCCTTTTGTGTCCTATGATACTTGAATGAATATACTTGAGACTGATCCCAACATATACCAAGGTAAACCTTGGCAAGTGCACCTGGAATGTCACTGCCCATACAGAATTTTAAAAAAGTTAAAACTTTCATATGCAAGGGCTAAGACTGGGTCTACACTGCCTATGGATTGCATCAAGAGATATACAAGCTACATACAGTAACTTGTGCACTTCCTCAGCTTCCTAACATCTTCTTACTGAGACTGCACTAAACTGATGGGAAATGCTCTCTTGTTGACGCGCACTACGTTGCTTGCTGAGGTGGATTAATCAGGCTGACTTCCAGGTTCGACTGAGTGAGCCTTAACTGCTGCTCAATCAAATCCATAAAATAGATCCTGCACTGCCAGTGATGTAGCCAGACCTTAGACACGTCTATAGCTAAACACATAGGATTAAAATGTTTGCATTCATCAGCTGCCTCCAATATTACTTTTGTCAGTAATACTGTTTTCTAAATTGTCAGCTAGCTTAGTGAATATTTATACTGATACCTAAACAGCAGCATTGCTCTTCCTTATCAAATTGATCAATACAGCCAATTAATGTTATTCCCAGTCAGGCAGCTTTCTCAACAATATTATATTTCCAAGTACCTCCAAGTCATCTTTGAGTATTTACCCTTTCCATATTCAAAATGTACTGCTTGTATGATAATTTCTATTGTATAAATAGAACCCAACCAAATTTATGGTTCATGCTACTCAATTTCACAGCCACAGGACTTGAAAATTGGTCAATTTTCTGATTTCAGATGTTTTCATCTGAAATTTCACAGTTTTATAACTGTGCAAGTCCCGACCCAAAAAGGGGTTGGAGGCAGAGGCTAGTGGGTTCGCAAGCCTTTGTAGGGAGGCTTCAAAATTGCCACCCTCCTGCCTGTGCTGTATTCAGAGCTGGGCACTGAAGGCAGCAGAGAGGTGAGTAGTCTGATAGCTGCCGGGAGTGTCTCAGCCTTATGAAAAGTAGCAGCTCTGGGGTGCAGTGCTCTCTGCAGAACAGGAGAAATCAGATTTCATGGGGAAGGGCTTATTTCACATCTGTGAAATTGGTAGGTCCCTGCCTGTATCAGGCTTCATTAGTTTTAGATGCTACTTAGATTATTCAGTGAATTAGTTTTGTTTTCAGTGCTGCTATTTTTTCAGTGTTTCATTAGATTTGACCAGAACCAGAGTTGGAAAGATTTTTTTTTTCAGCAGCATGATTTTAAAACTTTTGCTTATTCAAATTAAGCATTATTCAAACCTGTGCTGCAGCATAGAACTTCACCTACAGTCTGGTGCCAAGATGATTTTGAAATACAAATTAACCTCTGATATATGTTTCTGTAACCATAGGCCAAATAGAGAAGATACATAAACTTCAAGGAGTCGGGAAAGCTATTTTCTTGGGACAGATAATATTGGAGGGGTGGGGGAATATTTGTAAATCAGATCAGCTACTTTTTTTGTAATGGAAAGTAATCTTTATGCTATATTATAACAAAAGTAACTGAGGAGTTGCTTGGAGAAATGTGCACATTATTATATTCATATTAATGTAATTTCTAAATTTGTGTACACAGTTAACTTTTACTATTGAGTGCATATCATTTTATCATTGAGACATTGATATCTATCTTGACAACTTGGACTTCTGACAACCTGGCAGAATATGAAGATTTCTTTTGAACAATTCTGACTCATTTTGAAGCTGAAACAAATGTTAGTTAATACAAGAAGCAGAACATCTTGACCACAAAAAAACTGACAGCATTACATCTCCTTTACATATTTCTGAGTTATGTAGCACACATTAGAAAACTTACCTAGAAGGACCAATGTAAAGGGACAAGATGAGGATCAAGTTGGGGTAATCAGCTACAATTAAATTGGTGTAGGGGCTGGCTGAATACAACAGGGATTCAAGCACCAAAGAGAATTTTATCACGGGTGTAAATTTGAGCTAATGTGAGTTACTTAATGGATTAATTTGGTCATTTAGTCTAAACTGGGGGTGATGACTTGCACCCTACAAATGCCTCCATAAAAAAGAAGGGTGAATTCTGACATAGGTTGGAATAAGAAACTGTTATTTGTGTAAGGAGAGATACTGGTGGCTTAGGGTCCCATTTAGTTTAAATCCCCATGTCTGCATCTCAAATACTGGTTTCACTGCTGAAAGTAAAAATGCTGTGTGAAGTCAACTTAAAATAAACAAGTGGTCACTTAGGAACTTCCTTCACCCTTCTGGAAGTGCCTTTTTTTCAGAAGCCTACACCGCACGGAGCTCAAATTAACAATAAAACAAATAGAACCACAACACTCAAAGTCTGCAGCTAGGACTGAAGTTCATGTGCTCATGTTTAGGATTTGTTGTACCACAGTGCCTTCAATAAACTTGAAGCTTGGATTGACAGAATCCATCCTTGTGTATGTGGTCTGTGGTTGAAATGAAGACTGAAGTCATGAGATCTGTCAGTGTGGAATGGCATGCAGGCATTGGAGCTATTGAGTTTTTCAGGAATATTTAAAGGGAAAAAACAGGTGAAAAGAAATCACGTATCAAGTGAATTAATCCCACTTAAAGAATTGGGAAAAAAACAACAAGCAGTTGTGTGGCACTTTAAGACTAACAGATTTATTTTTTGCATGAGCTTTCGTGGGAGAAGATCCCACTTCCTCAGATGCTTCGGAACATCATCTTTTCTCTAAAGCCTCTAAGACAAACCTAGAGACAGGTAAAAGTGGGGCATCATGTTATAGGTCATATGCATCTTGCTGCTCTTCAACCCAATTTTGGACATCTAGATTATATGATTTTTGCATGCCCAAAAGTTAAAGTTAAGCCAATGTGAGTTTTGATTGAGCAAATTCAGGCTGCAAGTGGAAAAATTCAATTTTCTTAGCTGCGGTTTTGTGATATTAAATGGAGTACTAAATTGCTTCATTGTTTTTAACTAGAGCACCCTAAGCAACTAGCATTACTGCTTACAATTTACGGCTCTAAATCTTATATGAAAAGATTTCAAACTCCACCCAGTCTTGTTTGCAGCCACATTTTGCTTTTGCTTTGTCTATGCTATGAAACTACATTGCCAGCTACGGCTAAGACATGGCAGTCTCCACACTGTTAAATCACATCTTGTGGGACCAGTTGGCCAAATTCAAGGCTAGCACAAAACAGGAACACCAACTCACACCACAAGATTCAAATGTTCAGAACTGCGACCTTCATACTGTGACCAGGTCATACAGCATAGTAGCCTTCTTCTGTAGATGGGACCTGGGGCAGAGCTGAGAGAAGTGTGACAGAAGGTTATGTATGGTGTGACTGCCTTCCCATCTTGTCGTTCACATATTACTGTCATTGTCCTGTTGCTAAGACACCCACTTCAGGTCTCCCCTCCCCCACAATAGGCGTGACTTTTTGGCAATGACTGTCTCAGTTGGGAGAGAGAAAAGAGGAAGGAAGCAGGAGCCACTGAGAGCAGCAGCAAAGCACGCAGAGCAGTAGCAACTTGCCAGCCCCAGTTTCCTCCCAAGTCATCAGTGGCTATAGCCGGGTAACAGATTTGACTACCAAGAGTCTCACTCGCACCACGGCTGGAGTACACTACTTACATCCAGTGGCTTTGGTGGGGACTGGCATCCTCTGGACCTGAAGGACAGAAGTGCAATGGCACCCTGGCGCAAAACTGACAAGGAGAGGAGCGGCGTGGGTATGTAACGTATGCAGACTGCCATTTGAATTTAGCACCCTCTCTTAGCTCGCAGGCAGGATGTGGGCAGGTATTTGTTGCAGTGTGATGAACTCCCTTCCCCACCATTATCCTGCTTGCCTTGTTTAAAAAACAAAGCAATTCTGTATTAAGACAAACCCAAAGGGGAGCTTGTAGGGAACGCCTTGTGGTGTCTACTTGAGATTTTTCACTTCATTCTTTGCCATTGTTGGGAGAATCAGGCTGCCACTTTAGAAATGGTAGAGGCATGCTACGTCTTCAGAGGGACTAAGGCCAAGGCTTTGATGGTATCAGCATGCAGTAAGGGGAGGAACTATTTTGAGTGGTGCTTGAGGAATGATGGGGGAGTTGAAAGGGGGAAACAAACTTGCATGTCAGGAAGAGTAGCACATGTATTTACTGGGGAAGTGGGTGAATCCCTCACTCACTCTTAGAATGGTCCTGGAAAAGGGGCTAGTAAATAAGGATGAAGCTCTCGTGTTGGCTGGGGTGGCCATCTCTGTCTGTGGTTTCTATGATTACAGAGAGACTGGTGTTCTTCCTGGAGTTAATATGAATTTTGTAATTGCACTAAATTATATTCAGTCAGGAAAACCACAATAATCAAAGTTAGAACAGAAGCACTCAAAATTTGTCTCTTGAGAACCTTCAGTTAATTGGCAATGAAATATTTCTCTCGCCCTCTTGGGCCGTCTCTTGTTGACAACAAGGAACCTTAAATCACTGTTAAAATACACATTGATACATACTTATATAAATATCAGCATAAGACTTTTCTATTTAAACAAAGCCAGTCTACGACAGACCACAGTACTCCACGGTGCATGTCACAGGAACTGATAATTACATGCAGTAAAATGATTATTTTTAATTTCCTGTAGGAATTAATAAAAGCACAATAATTCCTCCTTGTTCAATTTTCATGTGCAGAAGTGGTAGAATTGTGAAATCAAAGCAGTGTACGATGGTGGTAGTTTCCATTGCAAAACCAAAGGGCAAAGATACTTGATTTTCTGTTTCAGTGGTAAGGGGGTGGGAATAGAAACAAAAAACCATGTAACTTAATTTTGAACTGCTATGTTCTGTCAGGCTGATCGTCTGCATTGGAACAGTTGGATTTGTGGCTTTATTATCCACCCTTTAACAGCTGGATGTGTGTCTTAATGTCCATACGTTGGTAATCAGAGGATACCGCTTGGGTTAGCTAGAATGTAAATTTAGATGATTTATATCATTGTATGTTAAAATAATTTAAGTGCTCAGTCTATGCTGAGCTGTTTTGTAGACAGCATTGTGATTCTGGGTGTGCTCAGTTTTTTATATGGAAGGCTAGTCCAAGTAAACATAGGCTAATAATGAAAAGCTTCTTACAAGAAGAGAAGAGGTTATTAGACCATCTAGTTTGACCTCTCATGCATCACAGGCCATTAAATTTCACTTAGGTACCCCTACAGTGACACCAATAGCTTGCATTTTACTAAAGTGTTGATTTCAGAAAGGCATCAAACCTTAAGCTGAAACCAGCAAGGGTTAGAGTATCCACCATTTATCTTAGGTATTTGTTCCAAAGGTTAATCAGACTAACTCTTAAAAATGTGTGCCCTTATTTCTAATTTGACTTTGTCTGGCTTCAGATTCCATTTGATGTTGTCACTGAAAACACTTAAAATCATCATGTGTGGTGTGTGTGACTGGAGAAGTTATTATAATATTTGCTTGTTTTGCTCTAATGTTTGCCACAGCAGCAATTTGAATCCCACATGCACTGTTTACTATTTGAAATAACACATCTTTAATAAATAAAAATCGAAAAAATTCTTCAGCAAAGGTTCTGGTTCAAGTTAATATATTAATCTGTGTATAGAGACTAGATCTTTACTATAGACAAAATCCATTCTGACTTAGATATTATCAGTAGGAAAGATTTCCTAAATTTGTCAGTCTTCACTTCTTCCAAGAAAGTTTGTTGTCTGACTTTCTAGTTATCTGTTACATTGCTGTGTTAGTCTTCCCATGAAAGACATCCTAATATTTAGCTATGCAGCTTCTTGCATAATGAGTTAGGATCCCTAGCTATTTACCATGATGAATACTTTATATTGTTTTAGTGCTTTATATGCCTCTGCTAAAGTTCTCTTGAGAAAATAATGAAGGCAAGTGAAAATTTCAAGAAAAGTATTTTCATAAGGTTAAAATATACAATTACTTATTGCAGTTGAAATTGTTCAGTTGAATTTGTTTCTGCTTTTAGTACAAGAATAAAATCTTGTTATCAGTTTGACCAAATGAGGGACTAGGTAATCACAAGTGGTACTAAAATGGGGTGTTAGCTGCCCTTTAATTCTATTTTGTGTAAACCCAAAACATAAAAGATTAGTGCTGGAAGGGACCTCAGGAGTCATCTAGTTCAAGCCCCTGCTCTCAGTAGGACTAACCCCAACTAAGTCATTCCAGTCCTCCATAGCCTCCAGGTGCTTCGCTGCAGAACTGCTGCCTAACCAGTCAGTTCCCAGTGTGTAACAGTGCATGGGTTTTTTCCCATCCTAAGTGCAGAACTCTGCACTTGTCCTTATTGAATCTTATCGGATTTCTTTTGCTCCAATCCTCCAATCTGTCTAGGTCACTCTGTAGGTCACTCTAAGTCACGCTATATCTTATCACTACCCTCTAGCATGCCTATCATTCCCTCCATCTTAATGTCAATCACAAACTTGTTGAGGGTGCAAGCCACCCCATCCTTTAGTGCAGATCATTAATAAAGATATTGAACAAACCCGCCCCAGGACTGACTCCTTGATGCTAGCTGCCAAGCAGACATGGAGCCCTTGATCACTACACATTGAGCCTGAGAATCAAGCCAGCTGTCCATCTATCTTATAGCCCGGGGGTCAGCAACCCCCAGCACACATGCCAAAGCTGGCATGTGAGCTTTCCCCCAGCAGCATGCGGCATGGCAGCTGCCCCCGCACTGGCCCCACCCCTCAGCAGGACTTGGGGCCACAAAATCTATGTGCGCCATGGCTCCTGTGCCCTGCTGTCGCTGAGCGGGGCCAGAAGGGAAAAAGAGCTGCCATGCATGCAGCTCCTGTCCCCAGCTGGCCCCACTGCCTTGGGGAGCAGGGCCAGCAGCAGACAGGAACTGCATATGCGGGTGGGGCTAACAGAGAAAAGGCACCGCTATGCATGTGGCTCCTGTCCCCTGCTGTCCCCATTCCGGCAACAGCTATGAAAATAGGAGGTGGCGCTGGCATGGGGCTGGCAATGGTTGCAGACCCCGGTTATAGTCCATTCATCCAACCCTCTACTTCTTTAACTTGCTGACAAGAATATTGTGGTATCAAAAGCTTTACTAGACTTGTCTCTGAAAATAACAGACAATTCTTTATTGCTTAAAATGAAACTAAACACCTTTTAAGTATCATCTTTCCCAGATAAATCTGATGGCACCTTCTTAAATGTGGGCCTATGACAGGGTTTGCATTACTCATGTCACCTAATTCAAATCAATGGGATTATTTCCTTTGCCTGCAAAGTATTCCAAAACTTGAGATATTATAGGAACCAAAGGAGTAAACTGAAATCTTGTTAGTGGGGTAGTGGAAAATGAGTGAGGGAGAACACGGTACAACTGAGACAAAAATAGCTGATTGCTGTTACATACAGTGCGTATCAGGTCTGTTATACACACAACTGCAGTGGATTAGGGTCGAGATCATTCTTTGACAAGATGTAGCTCATTTATACTTGAAAGCTTATCTTAAATTCATTTCCTGCTACAAATTAAGGATACGGTGAATCAGTTATCACTTGAACTACTCCCCAGTTTAGCTCAAAGAAACAAACTGTTGCAATTTGACTGAAACAAATTGCCAGTGAGTGTGAATAATGGAAAGGAAATACTAGCGACATAAGGCATGTAAAGGTAAGAATGGCACAGACTACTTACTTATTTAAAATCTGTGAGGATACTTCGCTGGCATTTGGGAGAAGAAGATTAATGTGCTCTACAAAGATTTGTTTAAATAAGGCTGACAAGTGCTGTGTAAAATAATGAAATAGCTCCTGTATTGCTGCTTTTCCCTAGTGACAATTTGCAAAGACTTTGTTTATTTACGCATCCCACGCATAAATAATCTTATGAGGAATATCATAATAGAGCATAGTACAAACACGATGAAGCATTGGCTATGCATGATTTCCTCTATGTCAAATTGGCTTAAATCCATTGTTACAGAAATGCTTCAACAAGTTTACTGGCCCTGATTTTGATTCAATTTGAAATACCGTTGTGCCAAGATGGAGGTGGCAACTGGCAAGGCTAAGGGTGGGAGGTGGAAAGTGGTGGGTGGCAAGCAAAACTTAAGGGGTGGAGGGCCCCTCCCTGACTTTTGCCCAGGGCCCCAAAAAGGCTAAGACTGCCCTGACTACCAGGCAATCAACCACTAGCAGAATGCTACAGGTAGAGCTCTGCAAATCCGTGGATATCTGTGGATATCCACCTTATATCCGCATCCACGGATACAACATGGACAGCCACGGACCATTTCTTGTGGATGCAGGTTGGATACAGATCCACTTATTAGTATCCGTGCAGGGCTCTAGCTATAGGTGGCATTATGTCCACCAAAAAAAAAAAAAAAAAAAGCTGAAAACGTCTGCTTTGAAACGTGATGTCTGTACTTGATGTGATATTTGCCAGATAGCTTATGCAATAATTGGGGATAATGTTGAAATGCTGGGATGTCATGCAATTCCATTAATTGTATAGGGGTTACCATTTCATTAAATGACCATTGCATTACCACAATGATGACTAGGTCTTAGGCTACCCATATGTACATCTCATCCTGCCCTAAAAAGTGTGGTAAGTATGAGTATCCTTCTTTTTCATAAGCGGAAACAAAAGCACAGATATGAAGTGACTGTATTGATTTCCCAGTCCAGCATGCCCTGCTACTGTGTTCTTGAGGACATGGTATATCATTTTGTTGGAAAAGCGTACTAAGGAAAGATTGTTGTTATGTTGGTGGAAAATAGCCTATTATCATAAAGCTGTGTATGCGATATTTTATTTCATAAACTACACAGGGAAAGAGAGGATCAGCACTCCAGTAAGATGTCCCAACAATATTAAATTACCAGCAGATGGAGGTAGTTGCCATCTTTTCTAACCAGGCATCCATTCTGAAGATAATGTCCAAATGGTGAGCAGACAGTGTGTTGTTCTGAGGTGAAAAGAGTAGATAAGAGATCTGAGGCCATTAAGGAAAAAAAAGGCATTAGTATAAACAGTGATGTTTCTCAGAGTGTTAACTTTTGAAAATTTTGTTACCATGCAGGACCACATCCCATTCCATATCTCTTTGAAACTTCTCTGTTTGGAGGCCTATTGATAAGGGTGATGCTCATACTGGCCTTGCTTTAGGATTTTTATTGTGGGGATTTACTCCAAGAACTTTCCATTAATCCTGCAGAAACACTCTGAGGCTGGAAGGGAAGGGAAGAGCAACTACATATCTAGGTTTGTTCATTTTGATGTGAGAACGTACGGGGAAATGAAGGTTACGGTGTCATCTCATCAGGCTTAACTAACACACAAGCCAAGATATTTTTTTTTTTTAACTGAGGAGTACAGGGCTTTTCATTTTATTCTCTCTTTACTTAGCATATTCCAGGTACCATGGGGTGTGCTGTCATTTTGGCCCTGTGAGGAGGCTATGATTTTATTGCACAGGATTGATTCTAGGTAACTACCGCTAGACTTTTAGATGTAGATTTGTGTGAGGTGTTGGGTAAGACTAGGACAGCAAATGAAAGGTGGCAGACTGCTCTTCTTTTGGTGGCAGCGGTCCAGCAGTGCACCAGATGACAGGGATGCTACACATCTGCTCAGGTCTCTGGGGAACCAAGTTGGTACTGTAATATGAGAAGAGGGGGAAATGACATAATTCTGTTCCATTGCACTGCAAAATGAGGCAGCGTAAATCCATATTTGTGCTGCTGAATTTAACCACATGAGCTAATGATGTCTATAAGATGGTCCACTTCAGATACCTAACATGAGACTGGGGACACCAGAGATAACAGCAAATACTCTTCTAAGTTTAAACCAAAGGACTTGGGAGTAGCAATTGCTCCTCTGTTTCCAGATCCTCACTTGCTGATGCACCAAAAAATCTTTCACATCAATAGCAAACTGAAAGGTTGGATTTTAAGGTAAAAGAACAGAAAGCCTTCAGGCTTGGGTAAATGAGCCTGACCCCTCAATCAAATGCAAGCAGTGTGTCCCCTCAGCTGTCCCAGTGTATGAAGGCTTGTTATCCCCACACTTGCCCTTAGAGGATGAATGTAGAGTAGACTGAGGTGAGTGCTCATTACCTTAACACCACACAGCTGAGAAAAATCAGGTGGCTAAGTAATGCCCTGATTGAATGAGGAAGCCCAGCTGAGGAGGAACCACCAGTATTGGTACTAGAAAAGCAGAAAATTTGGGGTAGAAGAGGCTCCTGGGGAAGTGTGCAATCACTCTCTCAATGAAGAGAGGAGTGTTTTGAGATTACGGAGCTAGACTGCCCAGAGTCGTTCTTTGGAAGGGAGGAAGTTAGGACTTTTTTAACCACAGACTAGGGGTGGAGAGAGGGGAAGGGAGAGGTGAGAGGCAGATGACAGGAAAGGGCTCAGGAAAAGGCAGGAATGCCTATAAAGGAGAAGTCCTTGACTTCTGGTTAGAGGGTTCCTGAGCTGGGTGCTGGAGAAGAGAGCCGGTATGGGTTCTTCTGCTAGCTAGTGACTGAGGGAGTGTCATTATGAGGCAGTGAAAGGGAAGACTACAAAGTCTGTTTGTCTGGAAAGATTTTCCAGCCTGGGAAAGTGAAATACGTAAAATGATCTGACTGCAGAGCTGAATCACAAAAAGACAGTAACAAGTAGTGCTGTGAAAGAGAGAAGGAGGATGGCATGCAGCTGTGGGAATAGGTGTAGACCTTGTGTGCTATTCTTGAGAACAAGCAGGTGGTTCTCTCCTAGCAATGAGAGGCATAAGTTCACACACCATTGCTTGAGACACATCAGGAGAGTGGTGGTATACATCCAGGCAAGATACAGATAATACAAGGAGGGAAGCACTTTATTGCCATATCTCTATGTGCTAGCGAGCATGTACGCCTTCAGTCAATATAGTCTGTGGGCTTGAAATCATTCTGGACTTTGTAGGATACCAAAGAAGTTAAGAAAGTGCATCCCTATTATGTTAAATTTGGATAGGAGCATAGTGAGTCAAGACTGAATAATCTCTAGGCTTGGTTACTATAAATTCAGATGAAAATGCTAACTGTGTGCTACTTAGAAACATGATGATATAAAACTTTGCTTTCTCAGGCAGTGGATCTGACCCTTGCAGTCAACCACATCTGCTGACCTGAGGAATAACTTCTTTTGCTAGTGCAGCAGAGCTCACCCAGTTCTGGGAGAGTGATGTATGTTAACGTAGCTTGGGCATTCTCAGCAGAAGCGCTAGGTAAATCCAAACTGCAGGGCCCCACGATACTATCCCCATACTCTGCCCCTCCCCTCGCTGCACTTGTGGATCTGTACTGCCTAGGACTGCCCAAGAGACACAGAGAACAAACTGTGATACCTGTAGGGCTGAGCTGGTGTTGTCATCAGCAGCTGACCTGCATGGCCTTTAGAGGTGATGATAGCTCATGAGATACAATGACTTCTGAAATTCTTTATTGAAAGGGCCCAGTTTACCATGGGGACAGGCATATTTTTATTTACATTTCTATACCTAAGATATTTATAGGGCCCTCATGACCATAGCAACTGAGTGGCTAACCATCTTTAATTTATTCATCCTCCCAGCATTCTGGTGAGGTGGGCACATAATATGTCTGTGTTAGGTGTGTGGGGAGCTGAGATCTTAAAGGAATTGCCGAAGGTCATCCAGGAAGCCCGAAGCAGAGCAAAGAATTGTACCCATGTCCCCTGAGTCCTATGCTGGCAACCACTGCACCACGCTGCCTCAACATGGTACAATAAAAATGAAGAGGCAGTCAGTGCTACCCAATCACTTCTCACAGTATAACCCTGCTCCAGCTGCTTCAGGGCACAGCAGCTATTATGTGGCTAATAAAACTTATCCCCTCCGTGAACAAGACAAATGTGGTGGAGAAGGGGTAGAGCGCACAAGGGGATGGCAGCAAAGGTCATGTTGGATTCTCCACTTCCTTTGTTTTGCTAGGTTTAGTGAGAAGGGATAGACTTCAGGGAGTGGCTGGTGGGCAGGCAGGGAAGGAGTAAAGATGGTAAGGGGAGTGATGCTGAGGTGAAAAACTGGAGCAGTAAGGGAGAGTGGTGTCAGAACAAATAGCCAGTCAGCACAGGGCAGAGATAATCCCGGAAAACTGGAGGAAGTTCTCCAAAGACTCAAGAGGTGGCTGCTTCTGCCTTCACCTGCTGGAGTCTCTGGCTGGCTCCTCTTTGCAGCTTTCTCCCAAGGCCACATACTGGAGGAAGAGAGGATGCTACTTGAGTCCTAGAGCCTAGGAATGTGTGAAAGCGTCCTTCCCTTTACAGTTCTGAGTCCAGCGCTTAGGAGATGGGTGGCCTTGTCTGGGATCCATTCTTTCTGCCCCCCCACCTCCAGCAGTCCATGTTTTACCTACTTCTGCCTCTATCCAGGGCTCCTCTCTGCAGCCTTCATCTTTAACACCTAATCTTAGTACTCCCCAAGGTGCATTCATCTTACCTGGCTGGTTGGGGTTAGAAGACTGACAGTCTGTACCTATGGATCGGTGCAACCAGACTAAGACTTGTGACTGTAGGAGACTGAGCAGTATTGATATCAAGATGTTGCCCATGAAAGAAATTAGCTTCTGCAATTTGAGAACAACCACAAAGCTGACTGCCTTTAAAGGCGAATGTAAAACTCCTGACTTCTAACATGTCCTTTTCATAAGTTCCAAAGGGGTACCCATGTTAGTCTAATTCACCAAACAAACAAGGAGCTCTGTGGCACTTTTAAAGACTAACACATTCATTTAACACATGATCTTTTGTGGGAGAAAATCCCACTTAATTTTTAAAAGTGTCGTTAGGCTCCTTGTTTCTTTTCATGATTGTAATAAAAGATAGCAAGCCACCAGGATCAGCATAGCAGTACAGAAAAAGGGATCCTTTTGCTGTATTGTAGTAGTCTGTGGTACTATTTCTTTAAAGTTAGTCATGTGTAATAACCAGAGGGAGGCCTGGTGTGAGGGGGTTTCCAACAAAATGCAGGCGCTCACAATCTGCATGCTCAGCCTGTGGCAGTTGGCTTGAGCTCACTGGCTCTAATTAAGAGGATATGACACAGCTGGGTCTGTAAAGTTTGCTGGGGGTCAGGCACAGCCAGGGAGTGATGGGGACTGGGGTTGTGTTAGAGGGAAGGAAATCTTGGCATGGAGCTAATCTTGTGGTGAGTCCCCAAAGCAAGTGAGTAGGTGCTCCAGGCAGAAAGTCATGCTGGCCAGAAAAGGAAAGCTGAGATGATCCTAGTGCTAGGGCCTTGGGGGAGATGCCTGAGAGTAAAGAATGAAGACTTAAAAGTGTTTAAAATAGCTGCCTTCTTTCTCTCTGAATTTCTGAAACATTTTAACCTTACTGTGGTGGTACTGTGCTTAGCCTTTATGTACTGGTGAGCTGGATTAACAACAGTTTAATTTTGTCCAGGAAAGTGTGTCTCTTCACAGCTTTAGACTCTCATTCATGAATTTTTAGAAGATTATTTGGACTGAAAGATGTGCAGAATGAGTAAAGTATATGATATGTACCCTGTTACTGTGTAGTCCCTGGTTTATATCACCCATGGGGGATTTTCAGAATATATTTTTGAACAATTTAACAATCAGAGGAGGGATAATTAGGGTTAGAAACTAAACTTTCTGCAGAAGCTGTGAATCTAGATCAGAGGCAGATGGGGGGTATTCCTATGTCAAAGTAGTCTGTGGCTTCTATCTGCTAGAGTCCTTTAGTTGAAACATTTCTGGAAAAGTTTGATTAACTTCACTGTATATCAAAGCATAATCAAGCACAGTTGTGAGTAAGGATTAATAGCTAACTTGTTCTCTTGCAGCCACAAAGCTATCCTACTTCAAGCAAAAAATATTGAACCATTATTACATACAGCACCCAAAACATTGCTCATTTTGGAGGGTGTGATGTTAGACAAACTTTAAAAACAGGTAGTTTTTTAAAGGGAGCTCTGGACACATTTTTATTCTTTGTCATATAAAAAGTTCTATTGCAGAAATCAAGAGGCAAAGTATGTCATTAAAAAACTGAAGTATTTTTCTATCCAAGTGTTATGATTTCATGGTGGTAGGTCAGTTTTTCATCTTAGCCTTACAATTTCACTTTTTAGATGCTCTTAATAAATAGACTGATGTTCTTCTAAACTGTATAGTGGCATTGCACAGCTAACTGAACATTTATAACAAAATGGCTGTCAACTTGCATGGTATTAAGACATTTTGAGAAAGTAAGATCATTCTATGATCAGTTAATTGCTCAGCTGCATGCTGTATATGGAATTTAGGCTGATGAATAAGTGGACCAATATAGCAAGACAGGGTTGAATTTTTTTCTGGGAAATAATTTTCTTGGTGAGAACTTATTTTATTCTCACTGTCAACATGTATCCATGGAAAATCTCTATGTGATAATCCAGTGAGAGAAAAAGCAAGCTTTTCATGTTCTGAGATGTTGGAAAGAGATTCAGTGACCCTGGGAATGGTGGAATTAATCTTTTAATTTCTATTGCTTCCTCTTTCTCCAGTTGCTTTCTCTAAACCATTCCCACCCACAACTCATGTTTTAAAAACAGCCTAATACTGAGGTCTTTGGAGCAATGAGCAGTCTCCTGAAGATTTTAAGCATAGTTACACCTGAGGAAAACTTGGCTCAAGAACTTGCATTCTGTTTCCACCCCAACTTGAAGCTCTTAGTTTATTGTGGATGGGAAAATTTACAGAGGAGTAATGACCATTTTTACAATCACTTTTATTTTGAGCTTTTTGATACCTATTCTTGTTTAGGAATGAAAAAGAGTCCTGAGTCTATTTGCATGATCTCCCAAGAGTTGTCTGGTTTTAGGAACCTAGTGTTGTACACAAGCCATCTTGCAGAAAACCCTCTTCTTGAGGGAATGGACAAACTTGAGACATTTCTTAAATCTTGTTAAAGCCGCTTCCTTTTCCTTCAGATAACTCCTTAAAATTCATATCTACGGTGATGCCTACAAAGCATTCAGTACATGGTAAGCAGCTGGTTTGCTATAATTGTGGTTCTTCTTGTGAACTAATATACTTTCATTGTTAAACCTGTATTTCTACTATCTGCATGTCCTGCTAAATCTAGACTTGGACTAAAATGATCAACTCTTGTGGCTGGAGCTCCTATCTGTTGTTTTTCTACAGTCACTACAACAATGGAACCCTGACTGTAATTAAAATGTATCTTTACAATATAAAATTACTGTAGTTTAAATAAAATCTAAATATAATTGATTCAATACACTGGGTAATCTTGGTTTTTATGTAGGCCTCAAAGTTTTGGAAGCTGTTGGTCTGTTAGTGAGAAACTGTAGTTCCTTAGGTAAAGAAACCTCCTTCAGCTTCCCTCCTCCTCATTCCCCACCAAAAAAAAAAAGTCAATTCAGCAATGACAGGAAGTTCAAGCCTGAAGACTTTATTGGTGCCCTTCATGAATTATTTCCAGGGAATGTGTAGTTTACAGGAATCATCTACTCATCTTACACATTTCAGAATTCATTAGTTAACATCAGGTTTTTTTGGCTGTGATTTGAGTAATCCCCCCCCCCCCTTAAGCTTTAAGGGTCAGCCAAAATTAAAACAAACCAACCCCAAACCATGAACTGTGGTGCTCCGAGTGGGGATGGGAAGCTGGGACTTACAAAATGACTTTGAATTATATATTTTATCATGACTATTTTTAGGATTTGAGTAACATTAAATGGTCCATGCTATTCCAAATCAGTGTTTGTGACTTTAGTGATCTTCTGGAGTGAAAGACACTAGAGAATCCCTGTTAGTTTCCACTGGAGGGCCAACTCTTCAGTGTCTAGTGGGGGGGGGGGGCAAATACTTACTGGTGTAAGTTAAATGTCTATTAAACTAAATTGTCTGATTGTCTTAAAGAAATGCATATTTAGTCACTGGCCTTCTTGTAATAGGTAGAGCTGTCATTTGCCCAAAAATATAGTTCTGGAAGAATAAACTGGCTCTGCTCAGCTCTTAAAAACTATTAATAAAAATCATTATAAAAGGGGAAAAACTGATTCCATTGTGCACTTGCACAGAGCAACTCATGCATTATTGACTAGGGAAAATGCAGAACTGCTGTGGGACAATTTCAGTTCAGGAATGTGAGTCACCTGAATGCCAAACTACACTGAACAAGATTTGATCAGGTTTCATAGTTCAGAAGATTGCATCCTCTAGCAAGGAAATGCTCAGTCTGGCAAAAAATAGTTCTGTCTGCAGGAGCTTCTGCTTAGAAGTAAACACCTGCTTGCATTTCTTAACTGTTCTTTTCCTGACTTACCTCATGGCTTAAAGTCAATTGTATCTTTACTATTAGGGCCATGTTTTGGTTGCTTAAATTGTATAAATTAGTATTGCAAGCATAAGCAATTTTTTGCTTCATGCTTAATTTTCATGCGTGGTTGCACATATGCTCATGTAATTCTGAGGTGGTGGTTTCATTTGGGCTTTGTATAATTGAACCTGGAGATCTACAGACAAAAAAGCACTAATGAAGTAGCAGAACCATAGCCTGAAAGAGTCTGTAAAAATGCATTTATAATATTTGCTTGTACAGCCTACATTAGTTTAGTAAAACCTAGTCCCTTATTAAGTTTTTGTGCATACAAAGAGTTGATATTTGTGCAATATTTTCTAGCACATTTGCAAACTGATTTGGAAAAGTGCCATATCAATTAGCCTAAAGAGTGCCCAAATAAAGGGTTTTTATAGCCATCAGTCTAGATAGAATGAAAATACATGTTTAAAATATTTTATTTATGAAACATGTGCATCATTGAATAGGTCTAACAACCAGAATAGATGTAATAAGAGGAATTAAAGGGTACTGGTTTCCATGGTTATGTCATAAAAGCAGTATTTGACTAGTGGGTCAGGCTGACATTCTAGAATTGAAGAATGCAGTTGATAGGAAATTAAATAAAAAATGGGTGAAAAACTGAATTCTGTTTTAAAAAGGTACTGTATCCAAAAAGGCTACAATATTTTGTAAAAGGATTATATTATTTTTCCAAATAGCTTTAATCTTTGTTTTGTTGTTATGAGTCCATGCCTATATCAAAGTTGGGTTTAACTTACATTACTAAAAATAATTCCTCTAAAGTTCATTAGCAACTATTTTGTATTGCCTGTGCTTGCTATTACTATTTTGTATTGCATATTGATGATGGGTTTCTTTTGCTAGGCGTTAACATTTTGGGGTTTTGTGGTATAGCAAACAGAAGAAGACAAGCTACTTGGAGGTGGGGGGTGTGTGTGTGTAAAGAAAATCCTTTCCTAGGGCTAGTCTTCACTGACAGCAGCAAAATCACCACAGTCAGATAGACCTTGCTGATCAACTGAGCAGGAAGACATGCTCAGTCAATCAGGAAGTATTTCTCTGAACAACACTCCAGCAACTGGAGTAGGGCTGGCACCAAACACAGCAGCAGGGTAGATCTGACTTAGTTCGAAGTAATAGCTTTAAACAGTGAACAGAACAGAGAGAAGTTGAGGTTTTGGAAATGTGTGTAAGGAAACTGAGTTCATTATTAACTATGTAAGGAAGGGTGTCAGAGCACCTTGTAAAAAGTAATGAATTTGTCCTCATTAAACCTGTATGGTAGGGAAGCATTAATAGATGCATTTTACAGATGGGGAAATGGGATACAAATTAGCTAAGAGTTCCAAGTTTCATAGTGTGGGCAGTCTTACTTTTAAAATCCAGTGACTACTCTTTGCTCTCAGAAAAGGGCATGGTTTAATGTGTTACTTGTGTTAGGCTTCCAGCACTGAAGCCATGTGAAGGGGCCTAATGAGGTTAGCTTGGTAGAGAGATTTATCTAGAAGGTGCTGATAAATGTGGAGTACAGCATACTGTTCTTAATCTGTGAAATCCAATTAGAGATTTGTGTCTGAGGATGTTATTTAGTAATGCTTTGCTTCTGTGAAGTTAGCAAGTATAACTGAGTTTTCCCCTGATAAACTGGCAGCTAGAGGGTCATGATTTCAGTACTATTGAGGCTTGCTTTTACTGAATGCCTTTTTATTTTTTCAGTTAACTAATATGTTTGTTCATAAATAAAGCAACAGGGAGAAGTACCTTCACTTCTCCCTGACTCTGGGAATGTTGTAACAACTTCTAAAGGGAGATTATGGTCAACTGTTGTTGCAGATGTATTGAATCAGTATTAGAGCAGTATTCTATGTATGTATGTGTAATTCCTAGTTAAGGTGGTAGTGAATTTTGTTGAATATATAGGCAACTTGTTCTATAGGCCCAATAAAATTAGGTTTGGAGTGTAAATGGAGTCTTCTGTCCCACTCTTAACAAGGGCCTTTTCACTTCCACGTCATGGCCACCTTTGCACTGTGGTAATACATGTTGATACAAACCCAGCAATGTGTTAGTGGCATGTTCCATTGCAATTATATTGATATGTTCTGCTGTTCCACTTGACAAATGGCTTTTCTACGCCTAGTTTTGAGAGCCACTGCAATAAAAACAGTTTAAACACTGAACAGGCTTTATATCTAAATGTTTCCCAAAAATGGGACTGTGAATTAGCATGTGCATCTCCAGAAGGTTCTCAGATAACTAAAATATTTTTCTCTAATTGTAAGCCCTTAGACTCTGCTGAGATATGAGAATCAAGCTGGCTTCATTCCTTGATGCACATCACTAACAACAGAGTGTACGGGCCAAATTGGTCACTGATATATGTGGAATCTCAGCACTTTTGCTGGATCTGCACAGGTGGAACTGAGGATAACCTAATAAATGTAACTTTTTGTTAAAATAGCCAGAGCTCAGACATAGCAATCTCAAGGAATTCTTAATTTGGCATGTCCTCTGTAGCTCTCTTCAACTCAAGAAATTCAGTTCATGCTGCACAGCGTTTCCACAGAATGTTTGCCTGATTGTTGATCCTTATTAAGTAATTATGGAACAGATTGTTCAATAGACCACAGTTGTCAAGGGGGAGTAGAATGCAACTCTCATACTTTGAGCTATCTTTACATGTCTGCCAAGAATAAAATAAGCAATAGAAACTTAATTGGGCCACAAGTGATAACTAGTCTCATGTACCTTTTTGGGTCTAGCAGTTCTTTTGAGTTAGAAAGCAGAATTTTAATGTTCTTTCTCCTACAAGTAGAACTTAATTTTTAAGAAACCTGGGTTGAAAGTGTAAAACTGGTCAAATGTTCAAAATTTGTCAGGATCTGATTGTGGACTTCCTATTGGGAACTTATTAGGGCACTAAGAACCTTTTTTAAAATTACTGTTGAAATGGTTTCTCAGTGCAACTTGTTTTCCAACATAACTGTTTGGTCTAAAAATATTGATGTCTTAAAACATTTATCTATTTGCGGTTCTTCATTAGAACACATTGGCAAACAAAACAGACTTGAAATGAAGTGCTCAGCCAGAATCATTGCTGTTCATTTACTTCATTTAAATGAAATGAAAAGGAAAACTGATTTAACAAAGTTGTATTTCAGAAGAAAAGTTTGAGAGGACAATGTAGTACCATTTTTCTGTGCAAGTTTGGGGGGCAGGGGGAATGGGCAGAAGGAGAGGCAGCGAAATGGAAAATTGATCATTGACCTTGGTGACTAAGAAGAGGTATGGGACACTTAGATGCAATAGTGGAAAGGGCAAGATTGGGCATTTGGTCTGGGGGGTTTGGAATGCAGAAGGAAAGACACTGGTAGTAAGAAAAGGTTAATAAGTTAACTTTTTGTTTGACACTTGTAATTGCAGGCTTTCCCTAGTTCAGTATTCTTGTCAAGATGCACTACTGGTATGCAACCTGATGATAAACAGCCTTCAGTTCCCTGTAAAGTGAATGGGAGTTGAGGGGCATCAACATCTTCTAGGCTTGTGCCTTTAAGTTTTTTCCTTAGAATTGATTTCTGTGGCACTCCTAGAGCTTGTGCCTCATATTGCCCTTTTCTACTGCAAGGCTGGGCGTTATAACCAAATTGTTAAGTTTGACCTTTTCAATTCTGTTCTTCCAAACCATTCTTGAATGAGTTGGTTTCAAATGTTACATTGTCTTAATTCAACTTTTAGCGAATTCCCTGTGAATAAACGGGCGCCTTACATCTGGGAGAACCAAGACGAGGGCTGTTTACAGCTATATGGTATTGCACAAGAATATAGACAAGAGAATAGAGTAGCGTTTATCCAGGAAGTTAGGCAACAGTAACAGTTACCCAGATGGGACTAAAAGTCTAAATAGAAATTCAGGGGTTAATTCAATGTCAGCCAAAAACTGGATTTGATTAAGACAGAAAAAAAAAAATGCCTGCCTGACGTGCTGGAGGTAGATTTAAGAGGCATTGGACAGCAGCAGACAACACACACATCCTTCTCACAAATGAAACTCCATTGCCTTGATTGTTCTCACAAACAGGGTTGAGGTTGCAGCATGTTTTGACATACGGGTGAGTAAAAGCTTACCTTACGTCCACCTACAGTTACCACAAAACCCTCACTGCACTGCATCATGTCCAGAGCTTAAAAGTATAATTTGGTGGGCCCTCTTCATGCATATGTGGGCCCCAGCCCAGGTAGGCATCTGCAAGCACTTCTCAGTATCACATGCATCGGTTATTGTGCCACTCCACCTACACACCCTCTGCCCCACACAACCCCAAGCAGTGTTCCTTGTCCCCCAGCAGATATGCGCGCTCTGATCCCAGAGGCCAGCACCCCCGCCCCCAAAAGTCTAGTGGCGAGGGCCATCCCTCATCCCCGGGGGAGAGCTCTGGGGTGTGGTGGCTCTGTCTGCAGCATCCTGGGGGCACCAGCTGCACCACTTCCCCCAGCCCCACTGCATTGCTCCCCTGGGCCAAGCTGCAGCCTTGCCTCAGCTGTTTCTACCACTCATCCTTCTGCCAGTGGCAGCAGCAGTGCGTCCATGCTGAGCTCAGCACTGGGGCAGGCTGGCCAGTGAAGTTCTGGCTGGTGGCTGGCCTCTGGCGGGGCAGGCATGGGGGTGGTGGGGCACTTTTTAGAGCAGGGCAGGTGTGGCTCTACGCTACTTGTAGTGCTGCCTGCCCTGTCAGAGTGCAGTATTCTGGTTTTGGTTTTCTATTTTTAGGTGTCCTGGAATGCTGCCTCTGAAGAATAGTGGGCCCCAGAATGGGGTTCTGGGGTGTTCTGGCTTGCTTTCACCCCTAATCATGTCCAAACTGTATCTCCTTCTGTTTCTGGTTCATATCCTTTTATGGAGCACTTCCAATGACTTCACAGGAGTAGTGTGGGGGGTGAAATCCTGGGTTCTTGGTGCTAGTTTCCTGGGAAGAAGACCTCCTACTCACCCTGGATTGACAGCCTGAGCAGTCAGCTGCATGTTCTCAGCAATTTCATGGCTTGAGAATGGAGCTGAGAAACTGACAAGAATAACAATCAATATCTGAGGTACATAATCCCCAATGTATATATGGACACTGTCACCCTAATAACACAAACTTTAAGACTCTTGGTATAATAAAGCAGTTACATCAATAGGAGAGGATGTAGTGTTTGCTGATATAATTCAGTTGACATAAGCTGTCTTCTAAGGTCCTAATTATGCAGTGTATTCCAGGGCTGAGACAAGTCCTGAGGAATAGCTGGGGTGAGGGTTTTGCATAAAGGTTTGTGAAGGGGCTTAGACTCTCCTTTTCATACTTGTATGTGTTGGGCACTGGTGGTAACTGCTCCCAGGAGGAAGACAAGAGTTGTTGGTTAAGCTATGGCCTATGGTTAGACAACACTGACATCTGTCTCTCATTCACCTGGAGAGTCCATGGCACCAGAATTACCATTATTGGCTAGTTAGGTCAATGTTGGTCATTGGGAAGCAGATTCAGAATAACATCTGACTTTCCATGTGACCCTAAACATGAGACTTAAAGGAAAAAAAAAATTACTGTATGGAACATAGCATAAAGGGATCTGTGACTGGGTGCCTCTGAGCCATCACAATACAATTAGTGTACCTTTGTTTTTAGTTTTGAGAAGTGGGAGCAGGGTGCACCAACTGTTGTGGTGTCCACTCTCCCAGAGGATGCCTCTCCAGGGGAGGGAATCCAGGTTAGGAGGAGATGAGTAATAGGAATAGAGGAGTCAATCATTAGAAATATAGATAGTTGTGTTTGAGAGGACAGGGAGAACAACATGGTGAATTCTCTGCTAGGTGCAAAGGTTGTAGAATTATTGAGACATCTAGACAAGTTTATGTGCAGTGTTAGAGAGGACCTAGTGGTTGTGGCACATGTGGGTACTACCATAATAGGGAAAGGCAGGAGAAAGTTTCTGGGGCCAAATTCAGACTGCTAGGTAAGAGAGCAAACCCAAGGCCCTCTATGGTGGTGGTTTCTGAAATGTTTCTAGTTCCATGGGGATGTTCAGTTAGATTGGGAACCTGCAGTTCTGCCTATGTATGGATGGAACCTAAGTGTAGGCAGGAGGGATTTAGGTTTATTAGAAGATGCGGAAAGGAGGGCCCTAGTATATAGGAAGGATGGGCTCCAATTGAACCAAAACAGAACAACACTGATGGCATGCAAAATTAAATGAATTAGAGCAATTCTGAAACTACAGGCTGGGGAGAAGTTGACAGGTGATGTCCCTCAGGGAAGGATCTATGGGCAAGGATTTTCCACATCTTAGTAAGGAGGAGAAGATAAGAGATGGATAAATCACAGATAGCAGAAAAGAAAGTTGAATGGAAAAATCCCCATTCAATTATATCACAGCTAGGAGGTGACAAATTCTGTAACAGCTTGTATACAATTGCTAGAAGTCAAAATACTAAGATGGATAAACTAGGGGAGGGTCTGGTGTTAAATGGGCATATGGTTATAATAGGCATCACAGATTTGGAGGAACAACTATGATCAATAGGGCATGGTAATACCAAGGTACAAAATATATAGAAATGACAGAATAGATTGTGGTGGTAGAGTTGCACTGTATGTAAGAAAGTATCATCAAGTATAGTTACAAAAAATGTATATATCTTAAATCAGTCAAACCGGGCACAAGGATTGCCATAGATAGAAATTCCATGGCTGCTTAATGTATAGCAGCAGAGTTTTACCTATTAACAGCCCAGGATGCAGACTGAAATGCTCTGGGAGATTAAAGAGGATTATGAAAATTTATAATGGTGAATTTCAACTATCTCCTTATTGAGAGGGTACAGGTTCAGGGCAGGATGCAGAGAAGAAATTTCTAGACATCATAAATGTTTGTTGGAGCAGCTAGTCCTGGAGCCCACAGGAAGAGAGGCAGTTCTTAATTGTCCTGAGTGGAGCAGAGATTCTGGCCCCAGGGGGAGAATATAGCCAAACTACTCATTAATATCAATCAGAATTTAAACTGTGTAAAAACTAAATTAATTCTTTTTGTATTAGTCTTCATGGCTGAGGATGAGGGGAAATTCCCAGACCCAAGTCATTCTTTTTAGGTGATAAATTTGAGAAATGCTGCAGACTGAGGTATTGTTGGAGGAGGATGTGGAACAAATTGATAAATTAAATAGTAATAATTCACCAGGACCAGATGGCATTCACCCAAAAGTTCTGAAGGAACTCGCATGTGAAATTGCAGAACTATTAACAGTGGTATGTTCCAAAGGGGTAGCCATGTTAGTTTAGTTCAACAAAAGAAGCGAGGAGTCCCATGGCACTTAAAAACTAACAAAGATTCATCGCATGAGCTTTCATGGGAGGAAAATCCCACTTCAGACGCTTTGAAGGTGAGGGGACATAGAGAATGGGAGGAAAGTAAACTCAGGGGAGTGTAAGACATGGGATCAGGTCATACTGTAACAGCAAATCAGAGGAGTTGTTAAGATTGAAACACTGGGGAACAGCACATAGAGGAAGGTTAAGTCAAATCACCTGCTGTGATGGGAAAAGAATCCATAGTCATGATTTATTCCTTAATAACAGAGGTATGTAATCTATCATTTAAATCTGCTTCTGTATCAGATGACTGGACAACAGCTAATTTGATGCCAATTTTAAAAAGGGCTCCAGAGATGAACCTGGCAATTACAGGCTGGTAAGCCCAACTTTGGTACCAGACAAATGGTTGAAACTCTAGTAAAGAACAGAACTATCAGTTGTATAGATGAATATGATGTGTTGGAAACATGAACTAGATTGGGGGGGGGGCATCCAAGCATGCAGATGAGGGTGAGCCAGTGGATATGCTGCGCTTAGAACACCTTGGATGAGGTCCCTCACCAAAGGCTCTTAAACAAAGTAAGCTATCATGGGATAAGAGGGAAGGTCCTTTCCTAGATCTGTAACTGGTTAAAAAACACACGTTAGAAATAAACAGTCAGTTCACAGAATGGAGTGAGCTAAATAGTGGTGTTCCCCCAGGTTTCTACTAGGACTAGCGCAGGGGTCAGGGAATGCTCCCAAGCGGGTGAGCCCCACAGACCCCAGCTCCCGCCCCCCCACATGCCAGCACCCCCTGCCCCCAATACCCCCCAGTGTGAACTGGGCCACCCCTGCACTTACCAGTGGGGATAGTAGGTCTGGGTTTGGGGCCGCACCACAGCTGGGGACAAGGCTGCAGGCCCCAGGTTGGGGTGGGGTGTGGAAGGGGAGGGATTTGGGGAGAGGCTTGGGCTCCCCAGCAATGTCCCTAGCCCCTGCTCCTGCCCGCCAGAACGTGGTGGAATGCCATTCTGGGGCCTGCTATTTTTAGGGGCCCAGCATTTGGGCCCCTAAAAATAGAACCTGGAGCCGGAAAGCTGCATTCTGGGGCCTGCTATTTTAAATGGTGGGCCCCAGAACGCAGTGTTCTGGCTCCATGTTCTATTTTTAGAGACCCCAGAATGCTAAGTCCCTAAAAATAGTGGGCCCTGGAATGGCTTTCTAGGGCTTTCCACCATACTTTAACCCCTGGCTGCACTAGGTGTAGCCTCCTGGTGGGGGGAGCTAGGAGCTGGGCCAGGGCACCTGCTGCAGGGCCCCTGGGGAAGGGGATAGCACAGAACCAGGACTGGTCCCCTGGCAGATTACCCCAGTGGTGGAAGGGAGCCCAGAGCCTGGAACAGGCTGCCTACATGGTCCCCCAGTGGCAGGGAGGCCTGGGGGACAGCCAAAGAGTCACATGCAGCTCTGGAGCCACAGGTTGTAGACCCCTGGCCTGGTACTGTTCAATGTGTTCATAAAGTATCTGGAAAAAGGGGTAAACAGTTACATTGCAAAACTTATAGGTGATACAAAACTACTTAAAATAGTTAAGTCTAAAGCAGACTGCAAAGAATTAAAAAGAATCTTTCAAAACTGGCTGGCTGAGGAAGGAAATATCAGCTAAAATTCAATGCTGATATGTGCAAAGTAATATATGTAAGAAAATGACATAATCTTCACTACACAGAGCTCTTACCACTCAAGGAAGATGTCTTAGGGTCACTGTGGATAAACAGCCATTCAAGGGGCTCTGGTAGTGTAAGAGAAAAACTCAATAAAATAATGGGAACCATTAGAAGAGAGAGAAGAATGAAAATATCAATATAAATCAATGCTATGCCCGCTACCTTGAATGCTGCATGCAGTTTTGTTTGCCCCATCTGAAGAGACATATTATACAGTCCATCCTTGATTTTTTTTCAGACCCCAATTCCCTGGACTTTGGAAGATTTAGATGAATCTTCTGAAGTCCAGGGCCCTGGCTGCACCACTTTAGCGGCCAGGGAAGGGGGCCCTAACTGCCCCCCCCTTCCAGCTCCCGGGAAGGGGGGATGGGGGCCGGAGGCTGCTTTCCCGGCCTCACCACAGTGGGTGGATCAGCCAGACAGCGGACCTCCAACCAGCCCTGCCTCCCCGGGGGAGGAGGGGGCCGATGCTGAGCTCTGGCACAGGGGGTTGGGGTGGGCCGCTCCAGCGCCCTGTGCCCAAAGAGTTTAGGCTGCTTCGTGCCCACCCCCCACTCTGGCCATGAGAGGCCCATTGGATGGGAGCTGGAAGGGAGGGGAGGTTAGGTCCCCCTTCCCTGGCCACCAGAGAACACTGTCCGGTGGCCAGGGGGGGGCGCACTTAGGGCCCCCTTCCAGCTCCCGGGGCGGGGAAAGGGGGCCGGAGGCTACTCTGCTCTCCTGGCCTCACCGCAGCGGTCAGAGCAGCCAGACGGCGAGTTCTGCCTCCTCCGGGGAGGAGGGGGCCAGTGCTGAGCTGGGGGGGAGGAGGCTTTCAATTTTCTGGAAATTCGGATGCCTCCTCCCCCACCTTTGGTCCGGAAAATTGAGGCTATACTGTAACTGGAAAAAGTACAGAGCAGAGCAACAAAAATTAGGAGTATAGAACTGCTTCTGTGTGGGGACAGATACCTTTTAGTATCTTTTATAGAGGTCTATATATAAAAAAAAAAAAAGCTGGTGTGGAGACAGTAAATGAGGAAATATTCTTTCACATAACACAAGAATCAGGGTTCACCTAAGAAAATTAATAAACAGGTTAGTTTTAAAACAATGATATATTCTTCTTCTTATTACAAAATCTACTTATTAGCAGTAGATGAGGTGAAGGCCAGAACCATAAGTGTTAAAGAGAACTGGATGATAATGTAGGACAGGTCCATCAGTGGTTGTAAGTGAAGATGATCAGGAATGGATTCTCTGTTACAGGAGGTGCCCTTGCCTCTGGCTGCCAGCAGCTGGGCACAGATTATAGGACATGGCTCACTCCAGGATCACCTCTTCAATTCATTTCCATCTGAAGCACCAGGCATTGGCCACTGTTGGAAGACCAGATAGGAAGCTGGATGGACCACTTGTATGACTCAAGAGGGCCATTGTTTTATTCTCACTAACTAGTTGCTGTAGTTAACATCACACTTGGGCATAGTTTGGGTTATCAGCTTTTTTTACATACCCTGTTGAATGTTTGTAAATTCAAATGAAAATGTGTGTATAGGAAAACCAGGTGTACATTTTGGCACTTTATTCTCAATGGTTTTGTTTGTTTTTTTTTCAAATATGTGGTCTATAGATAATGTATACTACGTAATAGATTATATATTTGTGCATTTGAGATTTCATCACCCGTCTATCATGAATATCAAGTCTTTATAAACTAATCCAATTAAGCAATCAAAATTCAACCAAGAAATCTTTTGCCTGTAAATTTCCACTTACTCATTCAGAAAACATTTAGCATGCAAACTCGGCCACTTCCTTTGTCAGTTATTGTGCTTTTCAACATATTAACTGGTGTCTAAAAGGAAGCAATTATTAACTAGTTTTGCCTTCTCTCAACATGAATTTATTTGACAGCATTAGTGGTGCACTACATATTTCAAGTGAAAGTTAATTAGTATTGCTCTTGGCCCATAAGAACATCCAGGAAGGAAAACTCTCAATATTTAATCAAGTGTGTGATTATTTGTAAGTGCCTGGTGTGTGTGTGTGGTTTTTTTTTTTTTTATCTTAATGTATTTACTAAAAACTGGTTTGAAAATCCTACTGAAAATTACTCCTTTTAGGAATCTATTATTTAAAATAATCTCTTGGTGATAGATAACTGCTTTCTATCCTGAGGAATTCAAGGGAAAATGTGTGCTTAGTATTACAAATTCTGTTTTCAGTAGCCCATTCTAAAGTGCAGAATGTTTTTCTGGCTTTTAAGCAAGTTTCTTTTCTCCCCCTCTATGCCCACTCCCTTCTTAACGCTACCCACTGGAATAGATGGCCAGAACAGGGGCCTCCCAACAAAGTTTTAGGCTTTACTCATATTCTTTTATCTACACTTTAACTCTGCTCCCTCTTTTCTCCTCTGGCAGCAGTGACATAAAAGCCTAATTGTTTTCAGATTTTATTTTTAATTGCAGACATGTAGAAAAGCCACATGGGAGGAAAAATAGCCTCATCACCTTCCAAAAATTTTTAAATTAAAAGAGAGGTCAGTGTGACATGCATTGTCACAGGACTACTTCAGGTACAATGGATTGTGTTGCTTTGCTCAGACACTCAGCTTTTCTGTGTGTCATGGTGGCAGTAGGATTCCAGCAGTCATAAAAGAAGAAAAAAATGGAGTAGCTCTTGGTTTGGGAGTCATTACTAAACTCTGCTAACTTGGGTGTAGTCCTTTTATGTTGTAGTGCTTGTGTAAGGTGTTAATGATCAACTTGAATTATGACAAGGTAATATGGGGCACGTAGGCCAGCCAGAAGTCAATTAATACCTTTAGGTGTTTCCCAGCCCACTAAGGGTTGAGGAACACTGCTCCAGCCTGTAATCTCCTTTCTCAGGTTCAGGGTTGTTCAGGCCTTCTTGTGGCCTGTCATTTTTGGGCTCTTAGTCCAAAGTTTCCCTAAGAAACCCTTCCTACTTTTGTTTCTCTTTCCTTCCTGGGACAAGATAGCATGGAGGAGACGGGGGCAAGAGAAGGACTGAGGGAAGACACAGAATACAGCTTTCTTTCCACATTTGGCTGTGAGAGTGGGGAGTCCTGCCTAACCCACTCTACAAGGCTCCTGTTCCTAAGTACTGAAACCCCAGGCTAGGTTTTCACTCAGCTTTCGCTGTCCTCCAGTGCCATCTTCCTCTCTTCCGACTCCTAACTCTGCCATCTGCACGTCATCATCTACCCTAAAAGGTCCCAGGAATTAATGAGACACCATGGAACAAGTGTTCTTATTATCTGTAAGTTTGGCAGTTTCTGTTGCACATATATTTGGGTGATGGGGGTGGGGGTGAAGAGTTTATAAGCCATTTTCCATTAGTCACTCCATGAATGCATTAAATAAATCAGTTTTATTGAAATGATGTAGGTATTAATTACTTTGCATGGAACACTTCAGGAAAACATTCTCAAAAAAGCTGGTAACAGTGACAGGAGATTTTAAATGCCTCAGTCACAGCAAAGCTTTCACGTGTGCCTCAACATCTGCTGCCATGCACCAGGAAGCATTGTTGCAGTGGGGGTATTAAATTGTTCTTTTTCCCCTCCCTATTCTGTCTCCCCCATGGGGAGGGGTCAGGGTGGGTCACAGAACACCTGCTCTTTGTCAGAGGAGAGCCAGTGTTTCAGAGAACATCGGTTGAGAAATGCTGGTCTAGAAAGACTTTGTTTTGACTCTGCAGCTGGAAGACTCATTTCAAATTTATTTGGACTTATAAAATGGAACCCCAGAAGGGGAATTATGTCTCTACCTTTGCATTGTGTGGATTTTTTTAGGGCACACCCAGAAATGAGAAAAAGTGGAAGGGTACTGCTGTTAGCCAGCAGGGGGTGCAACAGGACAAGCATATTCTTTTTTTAATGTGTGATGAACTGTCTACTTAGAAACACCTAACATCTCTTGCTAAAGTAGTAATATCTCTTCAAATAAATGTTAACACAGCATTATGTATTTGACAAAGTAAATCTTAAGCTGTTCTGGGCAAGAAACTTTAATTTTTTTTTACAGGCTGGGTGTATAGGGAAATACCATCTATAAATTTGACACTGGATGACTCAAAGCAGGGAAAATGCCTTTCACTTTTAGCATAAGGGAATATGACAAGTCACAGATCTTGACAGAATTACAGGTAGTCCTCACTTAGCGACCTACTCGTTTATCGACCCCTCGGAGTTACGACCAGCTCTCTGATGAGTTGGTGTTGCGGTACAGTATCTCAGGTTCGTCTCCTTCCCTCAGTTGGGACCAATGTTCCCTCTAAGGGGAGAGGGCAGCTGAGTAACTCCTGTTGCTCGCTGCGCTCCCCCCTTCCCCCACGGGGCCTGCTGTGCAGCCCCGCCGCCCCGCTGTCACTCCCCCCCTGCGCCTGGCATTGCCGCCGCCCCGCTGTCACTCCCCCCCTGCGCCCAGCATCGCTGCCGCCTCGCTGTCACTCCCCCTGCGCCCGGCATCACCGCCCCCCTGCCCCAGGCATCGCCCCCCCCCCAACAAACTTACTTTGGGGCTGGACTCCAGCAGCAGGGCCCAGCCCTAACTCCTGGTCCAGAGAAGCTCTAGGGAGCATGCCCAGATTTTCTGGGCATGCTCTGTTAGAGCTTCTCTGGGCGGGAGTTTCCAGAACAACAGAGCTCCTGTGGAGCATGGAGAAGACCTTGCACTGCTGGCAGCCTTCTGTGCGCCAGCGCAGCTTAGGCAGAACATTGGTCAGAACTAGCGTTTTTCGTCTATATGTATTTGTACTTTATTGTGAACCCCAAAGTACAAGATGTCCGCAAAAAGGAAGAGCATGACTTCACCCAGAGAAAGCGCCAAAAAACAAAGGAAGGCTATCGATCTTGAGATGAAAATGAAGATAATAAATGAATATGAAGCTGGTAAGAAAGTTAAAGCAATAGCACGCGACTTGGAGCTGGCGCATTCGACCGTCTCGACGATCTTGAAGGATAAAGATCGAGTGAAAGAAGCAGTGAAAGCATCAAAAGGCTATAAAGCCATAATAACTAGGCAGCGGAAAGGCCTCATTCACGAAATGGAAAAATTACTGGCAATATGGTTTGACGACCAGATACAAAAAAAGAATGCCAATGAGCCTTTTAATAATTCAAGCAAAGGCACGCAGTATCTTTGAAACATTGAAAGCGCGCGAAAACAAAGAGTCAACGGAAACATTTACAGCAAGTCATGGATGGTTTCAACGTTTTTGTCGGAGATTCAGCCTTCATAATCGAAGTATCAGTGGTGAGGCTGCAAGCGTGGACGTAGAAGCAGCAGAAAGATTTGTGGATGAATTTGACAAAATGATCGAGAAAGGCGGGTATCGTCCGGAACAGATCTTTAATGCGGATGAAACCGGACTATTTTGGAAAAAAATGCCCGAAAGGTCCTACATACACAAAGACGCTAAAGCAATGCCCGGTTTCAAGGCTTTTAAGGACAGGGTCACGTTGTTGTTGGGTGGAAATGTCGCTGGATTTAAGTTAAAACCGTTTTTCATCTATCGTTCCGCAAACCCACGTGCACTGAAGCAGGTCAGTAAGCACACGCTGCCCGTTTACTATCGTTCAAATAGCAAAGCATGGATGACGCAATCTTTATTTGAGGACTGGTTCATGAACTGCTTCATACCCTCGGTCAAGCATTATTGTCTGGAAAACAGTGTTCCCTTTAAAATTATCCTCCTACTTGATAATGCCCCAGGCCACCCCCAGCATCTTGATGATCTACACCCTGATGTAAGGGTCGTGTATCTGCCTAAAAACACAACTGCTGTGTTACAACCAATGGACCAGGGGGCTATATCTACGTTTAAAGCGCTATATTTGCACGCAACGTTTTCCAAAGCGGTAGCAGCAACAGAAAATGGTGAAGTAACTCTGCGCGATTTTTGGAAATCATTTAATATTTTACACTGCATAAAGAACATTGAATCAGCTTGGGCGGGAGTGACAGAAAAGTGTATGCAAGGCATATGGAAAAAATGCCTGAAACATTTTGTAAATAATTTCGAAGGGTTTGAGAAAGACGAACATATCGATGTCATAAATAAAAAAAAATGTGGAACTTGCTAATGTGCTTAATTTAGGTGTTGAAGTGGAAGATATTGAAGAATTAGTGGAATATGTTGAGGGAGAGCTAACTAACGAAGATTTAATAGAGTTGGAAGCGCAGCAGCACTTGGAAGAGGAGGAAGAAGAAGAAGAGGAAAGAGTGGAAGAAGTACAAAAGAAGTTCACTGTAAAGGGGTTAGCTGATGTCTTCTCCAAAGTGAATGCAGCGATGTTAGAACTAGAGAGTATGGACCCGAATGTTGAACGGTTCACGAAAGTGGAACGACAAATAAATGAAATTTTACGATGCTATCGTGAAATTTATGAAGAAAAAAAGAAAATTACAACGCAGACCACACTAACAAGATACTTCTCTAAAGTTCCATCCAGGACCCCTACACCTACCCTTACAAGTCCTTCCATTTCCTTGCCATCATCTCCCTCACCAGGGCCTTCTACAGCTCCTGATAGCCCTGCTGATCTCTCCGACGATGAAGTTGATGACCCCCCTGCTACTGAACAACACTTTGAAGGATTTGATGAGTAAAAATGTTAATGTAATCTGTTTATTTTCATATTTCTTTGGTACATCATTTTTATAATTTTTGCTGATTGCATCTTTATGTTCTGTAATACAGTATGTAAGGAGTTATGCCAATAAAACAAAGTTATCATGTTGGAGTTTATTTTAAGCCTTTTCTTTACAGTACTATTCAGAATATTAAAAACGATTACCTGTACATATTTACAGTACACTATGCAAACTAAGTACAGTACAGTACATTAGAGCTTAAAACATTTAAAAATATATTAAAAATGTTATAAATGATGCAAAGGTGACATTAAAACTATGTAAAGATGGTTGAAAAACCCACTACCAGTAAAGTACATTATGCCTGAAATACCGGTAGGGCTGCTCCTCGTTTAGTGACCAATTTGTTTATCAACCGGGTTTCAGGAACGGAACCCGGTCACTAAGTGAGGACTACCTGTAGTGTTATGTGGAGTCCAGCGGATAAGCCTTTAGGAAGAGAAGTGTTTCAGGTGATGGAAAGGAATGCTAAAGAGGAATGGAAAACTTTCAAAGAGTAGTTTTTGGGTGTAGCTTTCTGAAAGTGACACAACAGGACTAGTCAATGGGAGCATGAACACAAAAGTCAAGTAAGTATTAACAGAGCAGAAGGACAAATGAAGAAATTCAACTACTGAAGATGAGAACTTCAACAGAATAAAATGGAGTTTTGTTTTCAAAGATGTGATGGGCAATATTCTGCTGTCAGCTACCCCATTGCAACCTGATTGACTTTGGCTCTCATAAGGCTATCTCAGCAATATGTATTTACTATACAGCTTACTGACTTGAAGTCAAGGTCCTGTAACAGTAAGGCGCTGGCACCTTTCTACTGCATGAGTGCTAAGGGGAGCAAAATGGGGCAGAAAGGCAGCTAAGTGTGTGGAAGAGGGGCTGTACCTCTACCAGGCTCACTTTAACTTCTGGACACTGAGAACTGGTGTGTGTTTGATGCACTCTGTGTTGGGGGGAGGGGGGCAGGAGGGAGAAAATGGAACTAAAAAGCCTCCCGGTGCATGGTGTGTACTTCAGTGTGACTCAGAGACTCTGCAACAAATGTCTTCTTTGACGTTACTGTTCATGAAACTTGCATTGGTTTCAGTCCTACAAACGTTAAACACAGGATCTCTTGGGATTTTTATTACTGTAATTAACCACTCCCACTATATAGCACATGCTTCTCTAGCCCAGACCAGAGCACATACAGAAGTCAAACACTTACAGTGCCAGCCCACATCCTGTAGGCCTCAAAGAAAATGAACTATTTGAGAAAGCCTGCTGTAATCTTCTTGAAGCCTATTTCAATCCTCAGCTTTGAGTCTATACTTTGAAACCATGTCTGAATTTCTTGCTTTGGGTTAGCCTGTCAGAATCTAGTATTTTTGTGACAATTTGGACTGACCTAACAGTACAAATAGACTTTTCTTTTCTTTTTCTTTTTTTTTTTGTATTAACCATGATTTTGTTTTAAGGTTGAATGCTTTACCTTAACATTTTTTGGCTGAATAAATTAATTAAAATGCATGTATTTTTTTTTTTCTGTGCTTGGGTATAAATTTGCTTTTGTTTTTCATATAGAATGCGTATGTAGACTTACGCCCACACTGAACACTTAGGCATGTACATATTTAGAGTGAGTGTTTTGGATCGTAGTAGGGACCCTAATGTATATGGATGATAAACTCTGGATAAAACCATGACCTAATGGGCTCAATATATTTATATTTTGTTTTGACAGCTACATGTAAGGGTAACAATACAAACCCTGATTCAGCAAACACTTAAGCACATAATTAAAACTAAATATCTTAAATGCTTGGCTGAATTTGGATAGTGATCACTGAATTATCTCCTAGAAGATTTATCTTTAAATTCCTGTCGATAATCTTTGCAAATGAATACACAATCCTCTTTTTGACTTCCAGAAATGCATCTCTTTTTTTTTTTTTTTCTGGTTAGTGTTAGGTTTGATAAGAAAAGAAGAAACTTGCTTGTTGAAATGATTTAACTGATAATTCTTCTCATTCTTCCTAGCTGATACATATGGTGGTTAAAATCTGAACATCTGCTATAGCTTACTTTAATTGAAAAGCATGGTTTGCTCAATTTGAGTAATTGAATATTTTGTCATTTAACTTTCCAGCCATCTACAACTTTACAGGAACAGGAGAATCACAGTTACCCCTGCAGATTGGTGATGTGGTCCATATACTGGAGTCATGTGATGGTAAGTCACTTGCATTCAGAAGAGAGGTCTTTTAAGTATTTGCATTTAAAACTTTTTGCACCATCATCCTGTATTCTATTAATATATTATTAGGAAACAGGAGTCACTGGCTAATTATTTAATGAATGTTTTTTTAATCAGTGAATTAAACTAACCTGTTTCCTATGTGCCTATTTCAATTTACCATTCAAGTTACAATAAAGCATCCACCACTTCCATTGAACAATAGGGTTTCAATAAATAATAGGAGGTATTGATGAAAGCCACCTGAAACCTCCAATGTATGTTTGTTTGTTTAAATCTGTGTGCAGGGGAAAACGTGCTTAACGTGAAAAGATTTAGTGAGCTTCAGCAGAAGGTCAATTTCCAAAGGGATAGCCATGTTAGTCTAGTCCAGCAAAAAAAAAAAAAAAAAGTCATGTGGCACTTAAAGACTAACAGATTTATTTTTCGCATAAGCTTTCATGGGAGAAAATCCCACTCCATCAGATGCTTTGAAGATGGGTGAAGCATCTGACAAAGTGGGATTTCCTCCTATGAAAGCTTATGCGAAAAATAAATGTTAGTCTTAAAGTGCCACACGACTCCTTGCTTTTTTTCAGCAGAAGGGTTTCTATCTAATTGGTGGTAGAGGAAAGAGGGATGTTAAACTTATTTTCCCTCCCTCACTACTTCCTTTCAACCTGTGAGTGTACTGAGATACTCGCACATTAAGACCATTACAAAATTTGCTTTAAATCAGGATATACTAATTTGAATAAACAGAACACAGTGTAATACAAACACACTTAATATTGTAAGAGTTTCAAAACTAGAATAGGCTCTGCATCAGTTGGTTAATCTAAATTTGCTACCTTTGAGTCAGAATATGCCTTCTTTGAAGTCTTTACAGAAATGTTTAAGTGCATGTGGTTTTCATGGAAAGCATTAAAGATGCAGCATCCCGGGTGGATAAATAGTTGTTGTTGCCAGCCACTGTTAGATGCACTGTATTTGTCTCATGGAAGAACTGAGTTTTGAACAGAAAACATGGGAGGGGGTGTGTGTGTGAGTGAGTGAGTGAGTGAGTGAGTGAGAGAGACTTTTAAGAAGAATTTTGGCAATATATGCTATAAGGTTCAGGCAGGGGCACAGCACTCTTTTCAGCTGAAACTATTTGCTATATTACACCCAAATTTGCAAGTAGGTTTGGTGCCTTGAAAAATAATGTATTTGCTAAAAACATTATTACCTTGAAAATTAATACCCAGTTCTAATGGTGGGTCAAAGAGTATGTTTCATTCTGGTTGCTGAGTCCCTGTGTGCTGCTTTTTGTTTTGAAGTGGATGCATGAAGCTGAATTGAATCTTGGTGTAGCTGTACAGCCCCAGCCCAGTCCCATGGGCAGAGTCAAACCTACCATGGGTCCTGAAAGGATGTTGTTTTGTGCATTAATAGTGCTCAGTGTAGCCCCCTTATCTTGGTTTAAGGTCAGGTTCCTAATTCCTCCTCAGCTAGAAAAGAAATTTGATAGCTCTAAAATGGAGATGAGCAAGAGAGAATGATGGGCCCACAGGGCAAGAAATGCATCCCTTGAAGTGATTGGGGATGTCAGTGGTTTGTCAGAGCTAGTGCAGCATTCCTCTAGAGCAAGCTCTATTTAACTTTACAGTGGTCATTTGATATCCAACTCAAGTGGGCCACCTAGCTTTAAATTTTACTATGTAAAACAATATTTTCAAAAAACTGTCACAATTAGGGGCCTGACCAGGCTTCACTTCTGAGTTAACAGGGAAATCAGTTTTGCTGAAAACTGTGGACACCCCTTATTAACTTGCTTTGCCTGGCACAGATCTAATTTGTTCCACTCTCTCTGACTCTCTAGCTGCTGAAAGACTTTGTTTGTTCCACCAACTTTTGGTCGTTGATGGCCTCAGTAGGCAAATTTCTGAGGTCTAAACTTGCCTTTCTTTTTCCCCCAACAGTGCACCAAATGGGTAGGTGCATCAAAGCAGTTAGATACAAAATATCTGGTACTCCCTGTCCTGGGGAAAGTTGAAGTAGCCTACTAAACATCAATGAAATTTGGGTCTCCTACAACAGATGTTTCTCTTTGCCTCCTGTCATTACTTAAGGCTAGACTAGACTCTTTTCCACAAATAAGAGTGTGGGATGCTTTTTGAAAGACCCTTACACGTTTATCTCACTCGCACAACCTTTAACCTTTTTCAACGGGGGGGGGGGATTATTTTGAGCTGTATCAACGTCCTTTAAGATTGTGGTGATTGAGAGAATAAGTAATTAATTTCTCCTTTCCCCTCTCATGCCTTGTATTCATGTGTACAGCAGGGTTTTAAAACCAAAGCCAAGCCAAACTTGTGTTCCTTTTACAATGACTTGCCTCGTGAATAGGTTAGTCTTCAGGATATGTTAATATTTTGGGTGATACGTTCTATCTTCTGTACAATGCCCTTTAGAAGAATCTGAGAAGCAGTATGGTACTAATATGCTGAACAAAATTTCATATAGGATTATTTTTATCTTCTTGAATAGAACTTAACTCAGTATTTGACCTGCTGGGACATCTGTGGTCTGCTCATATTAATTGCTTAATGAGGGAAGTGGAGTCTTTCATATTGAGTAAGTGAGGAAGTTAGTCTTACCTCAGAGATTTTCAATGTTATGACTACAGCAAATAATAGCTGATAAGCTTAAAAAAGATAGGGGGAACAGAGATTTGTTTACTTTTTATATGCATGAATTTCTAATGCAGGCTTTGTCCAAACTGCATACATCAGAAAAAAACCCAACCAATGAAAAAAAACCCTACCTCCTATAGAACCTGCTCATGATTGTGTGCAGTCATGGTTACTGTATGCACCAATGATCAGTGATAAATGATTTTTTTTGAGTACTGTGGTAAAAAGGCATGTATTATGTACAACTACTCTATTCAGTTTTAGAAGATTCAGTGTGGGATGTTCATAACTGCTCAGTGTTAATCTAATTCTTTCACCCGCTGGCAAAATTCTCTTTGGTTTAACGGAGCAGAGTTACATTAATACGGAGCACTTCAGGAAATCTATTTCTCAAGCCTTTATTTTAAAGACTGAAATTAAATTGAGCATTCAAATATTGATGCTTTTGTGACCCATGCCTCCTAGGATAACCACTGGAATATGCAAAGATCAGGGCAAACTGCAGAAAGGGGAGCAGATTCTCCCAGCACTGGTGGGTTACCTGGAGATAAACTCGCCAGCCAGTCACTATCAATGCTTCTGATCCCCCACACTGGATATCAAGTAGCCACATAAAATATTTAGTCCCTGGTCCCCAGTACAGCCACTGGGTGTCTTAAAGAAATAGGGTCCCCTGACCCGAAAGGGCCAGCCACATCACCCTGAACAATATAGGTTTGGATGTTACTCAAAATACCATGCTGCCAGCCAATCTTTTAGTAACTAAAACTAAAGGTTTAATATAAAAAGAAAAGAAACAAATGAGATGTTAAAGGATCAGAGTAGAGTAAAACCTTCTCCTCTGTGGCACCACAGGTCATTAGCTGCATTAGCACCATTAATGGACATTTTACATTGGTACATCAAAGGTCCATTTAGATGTTAATGCTCTCTCTTGACCCCTTCCAACAGAAGAATGGTAACAGATAGATAAATCAAAAAGCAGTCTTATTGCACTTAAAGACTAAGAGATTTATTTATCACATCAGCTTTCGTGGGAGAAAAATCTCACTTTGTCACACACTTCGAAGAGGGGGAACTTACAGAATTAGATGAAAATAAATGCAGGGGAGTGTAAGACAAGGAATCAGGTCATACTGCAACAGCAAATCAGAGCATTTGTAAGGATTCAAATTCAAGGAAACAGCACACAGTGGGAGGGTGAAGTCAAAGTACCTGTTATACTGTGAAATGAATCCGTAGGCACGATTCAGCTCTGCTTTTATAACCTATATGCCTAAAAGGGAGCAATCTTTTTCAGCAATCTCTTATTGGCTGGGTTATGTTGCTGGGCAGATTTGGTAGCTTAGAACCCAGAAGTTTCTGGAACTAAGGTGTGGTAGCATATTGAGCATGCTCTGCAAGTTTTATTATTGTGCTGGAGTGGGGAACATGGGAGAAGCCTGAAAGGAGCAGTGGAGAGAGGAGCAGCTATAAAGAGAGTTGCAGAGTCCATGTGCTCAGTAATTGACTGAGAGGAGCTGAGCCAGGACAGGAGTGCGGGATGTTTTCTCCCTGCTTTGGACTGTTTTGCAGGGGAGTTTTCTGTTGTAGAACTGAGAGCTGGATGGCCAGTGATCTGATTGCGTGGTGCTGGTTGAGGAAAGGAAAGGAAGGACTGCATGGATTCAGCTGAAGATTCCTGCAGCCAGAGAAGATGAGGGTTGGTTCTGTTTTGCATTCAAGCCTTAAGGACTTAGAGGCTATAGTTGAGATAAGGGTGATTCCACCTGAACTATGGGACTCTTGGGTTTCTTACTGTTTTGTTTAAATTTATTATGGTTTCTTAGGATAAGGATCCATCTCTGTGCTGTTTCCTGGAGTTTGAATCATTACAAATGTTCTGATTTGCTGTTGCAGTACGACCTGCTGCCATGTCTTACACTCCCTGCATTTATTTTCATCCAATTCTGTAAGTTCACCCTCTTCAAAGTGGGATTTTTCTCCCATGAAAACTCATGTGATAAGTAAATGTGTTAGTCTTTAAGTGCCACAAGACTCCTTGCTTTTTTTGCTTTACTAGACTAACATGGTTGCCCCTTTGGAACTTTTAATTTGGGGAATTTCCATACTGAAGAGTGGAAGACGACAGTTTGTATTTGGGCTGAGGAAAAGGGGCTATGGAAGTCATAGTGACTACCTATCCTAGGTATTCATTATTCTGTGATGTAGTTAAGACAATTAGTAATCACCTATAGCCTACTGTGACGTACATGATAGCCAGGCAGAATTCTATGTAAATTAAAAAAGTGCAAGAACTTGCTGGAATCAATGATTCAGCAAGCTTGGGGTGTATTTATACAACAAAACTTCAAAAGCTCAGTGGGCCTGGTTTATCTCTGCTATAGCTGCACCATGAGCTGTAGGTAGAGGTATGCTTTTCGTTGACAGTAATGGCATAGATTTTTTTTAACTTGTTGCTTATCTTTCAGTTTGGGTTACAGCATAACATTTAAGTTTCAAACTACTTAAAATCCTAGAATCACAGAATCCTAGGGTTGGAAGGGACCTCATAGGTCATCTAGTCCAACCCCCTGCCAGAGGCAGGACCACTCCCACTAAACCATCCCAGTCATGGTTTTATCCAGCCAGGCCTTAAACACCTCCAAAGATGGTGACTCCACCACCTCCCTTGGCAGCTCATTCCAATGTTTCACCACTTGCCTAGTAAAAAAAGTTTTTTCTAATATCCAGCCTCGACCTCCCTAACCGCAACTTGAGACCATTGCTCCTCGTCCTGTCCTCCTTTACTTGCAAGATCCCATCACCTTATTTTAGTATAAAGGGCCAAACACTTTATTACAACTGAGGGATGAGACACTGCATTATTATTATTATTTGTTATGAGAACAAGTGTTTCATGCTGATAAACTGAGTAAACCCTTCATGATTATCTTGCATTTCTCAAAGGCCTCATTTTAGCTCCACACATTTGATGTATCCTCTCAAATATCAAGCCCAGGAAGTCTTTTTAAGCAATGAGTGGACAGAAAACTTGCCTTTTATACTTCATTGAGAGCCATTGACTGTTTTGAGAGCTGTAGGCTGCCAGAATTAATTGTGGGTTTAGAATGTGAAGATCTTACAATGTTCTGTGCTGCCTTAGTACCTTTCTCTATTGATTGCTGCTGTATTGCTCTGATGTATTCTGTCTTGCCCATGGAAGCTTATGCATTAAATACATTTGTTAGTCTTTAAAAGTGCCACAGGACTCTTTGCCTAGCTTATTTCATTCATCAGCATATTAGAAGTCTTCAGGGTTAGAGCTACAAATTTTTGATTAGTGGTGGAGCATACTTGTTTCTTCACTGTCATTGTCCACCACCAAGAAATTCTTAGGCCACAGCTTCGTCTGAGGAATGACAGAAGCAAATTCATCAAGTCTTAGGAACTGTGGTGAGCCAGGCCACTTCACTTACTGTTAACATTTCACACTTGATGGTTGCTTTTAAAATTAATTTTTTAGATAAGAGCTAAATGTCTGTTCATGTTCATAGTACAAGACTGCTCTGAGTAAATGCAGATTTACACTATTAAAAATAGCATTGCTATAGGCATCAATAAATGTCAACAATTGAGAGCAGACATGGGGCAAGGAAGGGATTAACAAGAAAGATAGCAGTGGAGAACAGAAAAGAAGTCAAAAGTGAAGAACTACAGCCAGTCGAAAGTCAAGATTAATGACTTCACCCTGCTGCTCCTTAAAACATTTGGGTATTCACAAAAAATAGATTGAAAGGGAAACAAATCTGACTGGTGTTGCAGACAAAGTAAATCCATCTAGACAAGCAGATTTCAGATGGAGTTGGAAGTGAATGCATGTTTGACCTCTTATGAAGCTGGGCTAGCCCCTGCTATTGAACCCTAATGGGGGGGGGGAGGGAGACAGCTGAGGAGGCTGGCTAACAAGCTGGGATGAGAAACAACTATGGATGCTGGGGGTGACTAAAAGCTCGCAGGAAGAGGAAGCTGGGGCAAGTAGTCAGCCAGGTGCTCAGCCATCTCTCCCTGCTCTATCTCTGTGATCTGCAAGACTCCAGTGACGGAGTAAACTTTTGTATATAGGTGGTGGTGGTCAATCCACTATGAATAAAACAAAAAATTCTGTGGCAGTTTTAAAGACTAATTTATCACGAGTTCATAGGTGTAGAATCCCACTTCATCAGATGCATGACATGGAGTTTGCAGTATGAAAGGAGGTGTGTGCGCGTGTGTGTAATATATAAATGGGATAGATAAATGCAGAGATGTATGTATTTTATATATATATATATATATATATATATATACACACATTATAAATGTACTGGTACATTCCCTTTCATACAGTAACCTCCACATTTTGCATCTGAAGTGGGATTCTGCCCATGAAACTCTCACAATAGATAGATTTGTGAGTTTCTAAAGCGCCACAGGACTTCTTGTTTGATTTGCTGAACTAGACTATCATGGCTACCCTTCTGGAATTGGTCACCACTATGAATAAAGTTGCTTGGATAAATCAAAAGAGTGGTTTGGATGGAGTTTGCCAGAACCAAGGGTTTGGACAGCAAGGTGTCCCAAGCACAAATAGCTATGCACTTCTTTGTCTGTCTTTTCACTGGTTTCCATTCAGACATTTAACATTTCATAGCTATGTGTTGAGTTTAGAGTTATGGTTTTCTAGTGTCTATGCCTACTAGTAAAGGTGCTCCCAAGAAAAGAGCAGATTTATTCTTCTTGCTCAAAAGAAGCTAATGCTAACAACTTTTTTGAGTTTTATCTTTTGCAGGTTTCTCTATTCATAATTTTCAATGCTTAGATGAGTGGAAAGAATATCATTAATGAAAAATTAAAATACCAGAAAGGGGTCAGACTGAAAAGTCTTATTTTTAATTCTTACAGGGGGCATAATTGCTCCTTAACATGCTAGCCTTGGGTATTTATACACATTGAAAGGAATGGAGGGGTTAAGAGTAAAAGATGCCTTTCCTTGTAAACAAATAGTAAGCAAATATTGGCCCAGATTCATACAAGGGGAGTTACTCTAATGGGTGCTTTCTGTCATGCTCACTCTGGTTTTGTCTATACACAAGAAATGGAAGTCCCTTTATTTTTAAATATGCTGTTTAATCTTCAAATGTCCTTTTGTTGCTTTCCAGTATATTTTATTACTGCAAGTAAAACAGACTGTACTGGGAATCTGTTTTTGTGTAATTCATAGAAATATTCCATTGTAGTGACAACTGTTCTCTTCTTGATTTTTAGATTGGTACAAGGGATACCTAGTAAGACACAAAGGGTTAGAGGTAAGGTGGTACTTTCCATTCCTGTAATATTTTATGCTAAAAATAAAAACAATTTCAGTGCTTCATGGTAGGTTATTTCCTATCTGATGAATGATCAAATTCTGATCTGTTATTCCAACCAGCTTAGTTCATTGAGACTGCATAAGGTGGGTAAGGTGAACAGGGTTTGATCTGAATCTTGTTCCTCAGTATGAAGGGGAAAAAGAGAAGTGAGGAAAACAAATCAGAGAGAAGAACTGCACTTCCAGACCAAAACTGATGATGAAGATGAGACCTGAAGTAACTTGAGTGAAGTTAAAGTACTGCAAAATTGTACAATATTGCAAGTGCTTCAACACTTGTTCCAAATGTTCCTAAGCTCAGACTCAATACTAACTTATATCAGGCTTAAATTTACTGGCTAGCAAAGGCAATGCAAGCCTTAAATTTGCCAATTTTTTATTTTATTTTATTTTTTTTAGGGCTTTCAGGGGCTTCTCAATGTGGATGTCTGAGTTAGACTATATTGTAAACAGCTAGCTTGTTACTGTGCTAAATTCAACTTTCATTGTGTTGTCAATTCAAATGTAACATATTTCAGCTACGACTACTGGCAAGATTAACCTGTCGTTTTACATGCTCAAGAACTTAGTTCAATAAAATATACTTAGAAGTTTACTTGGTTGTATTGAAATTGTCACAGAGGCTGAAAACTTTTTTTCATTTTGGGGGGTGAGTGGAAGAAGACCAAGATGGCTTTTATAAAGCTGCTGTTTGATTTAAGGCATAATTCATGCTGCCAATGAGTAGTAGAGTAGTTTATATCACAAAAGGGAGATAGAAGTGATCAGCTCTACCTGCAGATGTATGAAAGCATCAGAACAGAGCCAGCACAGAACAACATGAATACATCTGTTTAAATAGGACATTCCTAGTGTCAGTAAATTGATGACTAGGTCATTGACTAGAAGGGCTTAACTGAAATCCATGGAGGGCTTTCTTGAAAGGGTGAAATTCTTGCCATTTTCACTGCTCTGAATAACCTGATCGTCATGTTCTCAACAGATTTCTAAACTGCAGTCCTTAACAGGGGCACATTTGGATAACTGGAAACCAATTCTTCTGTAACCACTTTCTGTGGTTCCCGCTGCATGCTAACATGGCAAAAACTATTATAAAGCAAATTCATATCTTGCTGCACTAGGGAAAGGGGACAAAACTTGTGCACAGACACTTTCATGAAGATGCTTGTGGGACGGGATACTTTTAAATAGTACAGACCACACCTTTGCTCACCTGCCAAGGAGCATATTGATCTGCAACAATCGGATGCAGCACTGAGCTTGCAGGTTCCAGCAACAGGCCATCCAAGAATAACTGGAAGATTGTTTTGTAGTATTTGCCTTTTCTTCCCAATGCTGCTGCTCTTTTTTTTTTTTTTGTCTAAATCTTCTTTCAGGTAGCCTGAGTCTGTTCTGATTCCTGGTCTGTCGTTTGTGTGCAGTAATTTTAGTTATCAGGCAGGGGGAGCCATCTGCTACAATAAAATAGAACTTGAGCCACATGTTTTCTTTGCCCTTTATTTCTTCAAACTTTCTGAGAGCAATTTGCCCTGTGTGCAGATTAATATGTGAATTAATTAAACAGTGTCTGCTTCTTTGTCCACCAGAATTGAAACAGACTTGGATCTTTGTTACTGTCTATTCTCTTGTTGCTCTGTGTGTTTCCATGGGCATAATTACATCTTTAATTTTCTTAGATTAAATAAGGAACTGTTACACAACAGGCAGATAGTAAATTATTTTACAAATACATGAGGAAGGAACCTTAAGCTTAAGCTCATCTCTTGGCAGGTAAGATCCAAGTTAAAGGTACTGTACAAAACTTAGCAGGTTTGTTTTTATTTATTAAAGTGGTTGTAGTGTCAAGGTTTGAGTAAGCATGCATAAACTCCAATTTCAAGGTCAGAAGGAAGTACTGTGATGACTTAGTCTGATCACCTGCATACTGCAGGAAACAGAATGTCACCCACCCACTCTTGTAATAGATCCCTAGCCTCTGGCTGAGTTGATGCCTCATTTGTTACTGTATCAGTGTAAGTAAATGAGCTTTCTTTATAAATATGTGTCATCTATTTATTCAGTCATCTTCATGGTGTTCCTCCTGGTAGCACCTGACCACTAAAAATCACACAAAGAGTAGCTGTGTCAGGCTCCTGACACCCTTGTTTCCATTATTAGATGAAGCAGATACCACTGAGGGCCTTCTGGTGCTTTGGAACTGTATCAAGAGCAGGCTGTGATGCCTTTGGGCCAGCAACAGCACCTCAGCAGAATATTCATCAAGAGAATAGGCTGTTCTCTCCCCATATGCTGCCTGGACCTAGGTGTGGAAGCAGTTACTCCTTTCTCCTCATTCTCAAAGCTCTCACACACTTGAGCTCCTGCCACTTTTAATCTTCTGTGGCCTTAGAAGTTGCAGTTGCAATTGGTCCTGTTCTCTGATAATGACTTAACAGATCACAGTGAACCTTACAACCCTGCTTTTAAAGTATACACCAACATTGGCCAAGTACTCATCCTTCCCCTTTCCAAAATTCAGGTCAGTGAAAGGGTCCATCCAGATGCACTTGTGGTATTTGCCTAAAATATTCTAAACTGAGTTGTTACCAGTCCTTAATAGAATTCCTCCTAAATAACAGTTTTCAAGATTTGTTTTCTCTATTCTTTACACAGGCTATTTTATTACACCCAAAAGGGATTGCATATGGTTGTCTTTTTACCAAATATTGTACAAGTAATTTAGCAAAACTTGCATATTAAAATTTGTAATTGGGGGGGATATTGAATGGCATATTGCACACTGCCACTGACTTTCTATCTGATGTGGCTCACTTTCACAAAATGGGGAGAGGAGCTAACTAAGTTTGCATGATCAAACTTAATGCTAGCAGTTACTAATATCTGCATACTTAAACTGTGACCTTAACTTTTTCTAAGGCATATTTTTTGTACATAATTCTGCGTTGTAAATTCAGTGTGCAGGAGACACCAAGTAGTAATCTAATTTTGAAAGTTTCCCAATGAAACAAAAGGGTCAAGAAACCGATGAAAGTCTTTGTTTTCTCCCACTTTCAAAGAAGAGGTGAATTGTCAGGGTGTACTCCTGCAGAATAGGAGCTGAATGAAAGATTCCATTACTCGGCCTGTATAGTAGGACAATTTGCAGGATAGCAATGTCAGTCTCTAGCTTGAGTCAATCTCTGGGCAAGACAATTTTGTGAAACAGAAAGCTAGCACATCATGTGACCGATCCATGAATTTTAAGCAAGTATGTTTGAGTTTAAAAACTTAGTAAATCTCCAAGGTAAAATCTAGAGAGAGACATTTAAAATAGAAGGGCATTCCTAGGGAACCCTGAAAGGTTTAACAGGCTGCTGCTGACTTCCTGTAATCCCCAAAAGTCCAAAGAGGTCCTAGTTCCAGTATCATTTCTAAGCATAGCTGCAGCTTTGCTTGCTAACATCAGGGAGACTTCTTCCCTAAAAGACTAAACTGGGTGTGTCAAAGGTTCTTTGAGGATAGTATGCAAGAACTCTGTTGTAATAGGGGCAATATCTATCATGGGATCCAATGTTTCCTCTAATTTTTCATAGGTTGTGCACACAAAAAAATTTTGTGTAGGCTAATATTAGCACCTTTTGAATTTTTTTGTGTGCTTCCATTTTTGTTGTGTGCATGGGTTTCACAATCTCTGTGCGTGCGCACATGCACACAGCTTAGGGGGAACATTGGACTCTATCTTACCTGGTCATCAGTTGTCTGCAGAGGTCTATTAGTGAGAATGAAATCAAATCCTGTTTTTGAGAAAAATCCCTTCTTAAACTACCTTGCTAGGTGTCAGTGTAATTGCCACGGTTTTGAGGGCATATGTTCACATTAAATGGCTGATTTTTATCCACAGATTTTACAAAGGGTAGACTTCGTTTCATTAAAGCAGCTCTGAGTCTTATGCACATTCCTTGCAACCCTAGCCACATATTTTGCACTGTGGTAGTGTGAAGCTGCCTGTCACAAAACCTGTTTGTTGATGATGACTTTTTGGGCCAACCAGGTCATCCTCTTCCCCTCAGACTGTTGCCCATTGACTTCAGTGGAAGTGGTGATATACTCTACCATTTCTCTTGGCTGTTTACCTCAGTCAAACAACATTGAGCCAGATGTTTATTGATAATCACATTTTAAGAATTGAAGGCCACTGTAATCATTTAGTCTGACTGCTCGTGTAATCTAAACTACAGGACTTGCCTGAACTAGAACATATTTTATGGGGGGAAAAAATATCCAGTCTTGATGGTCCTAGGAATAGATAATACCCTGCAAACTTGGATAATTTTTTCCAGTTATTATCCTCACTGTTAATGTGCCCCATCCTTCTAGTTTGCATTAGTCTAGTTTCAGCTTCCAGCCCTTGGGATGTGCTGTATCTTTGAGGCATTGATTTAATAGCTTTCTAGTATTAAGTTTGTTTGGGGGGGAACAAATTTATACACTAATCAAGTAATCTTTTCTTTGTTGAAACTCTATGCCTTGAGATCCTTGAATCTGTCATTCTAAGGCAGCAGTTCCCAACCTTTTTGGGTCAAGGGCCCCAAATATTATTTTTACAATCCTGAAGGTCTATCAGTCTATCAACTAATAAATATATTGATGTATACAACATTAAGGACTACAAATCACTCATAATACATTAAAAGTAAACATTTTAATGCTACTGTATTCATTTTAACATTCACTATTTTATACCTACAAATTACTCACAGTATGTCACACTCTGTCGTTGGCAAAGCACTAGTGTAAATGAGTGTCACTACACGCTGAAGCACATGGCTTGGCAGCAAAGTCATGATAAGTGGCTTGGTAAGAGCAAGCCATACTGGAAGACACTGATTTTTAGAGTTGTCTCTCTCTTCAAGCATGGTAGGTCCCTTCTGCTCCACCAGCAGCCTCCCTGCCCCACTGCAGCCTGATGGATGGAGTTTGGCGAGGAGGCTGCCTCCTCACTGATCTCCTGTCCCCCATTTGCAGAAGGGAAACCACATGCTTCCTGTAGCCCTGTGTGCTCCGACTGGGTCCCTAGGCAGTGGCTCCCTTTGACAAACAGTGGTAGTTGAGTGGCGGGTCACTTTGAAAGACGCTTTGGGCCATAAGTTGGAAACAGTGGCTCTAAGACGTTGTTTAATCATTCTTTTAGCTTTTCTCTGAAACCTCTTCTGTTTATTTGATATCTTTCTTGAACTCAGAACCACAGATCTTAACAAGTGATTCCAGTAGCCAGTGGTGTTGCTGGCACTGGGCACACAGGGCATTGGCTGCAAGTCTCAGCGCAGGGCACTGGCACCCAACATGCTCCCACCAGAGTCAGGGACCTGGGGCCCAACCACCAAAGGCAGTGGGGCTGGGTGGGAGCACTTGCCACCTGGGCTGGTTGGCTTGCCCTCCCCACCCCCAGGATGGAGCAAGCAGGCCCAGGGATTGGGCAGGTGTGCAGGGTCCTGCAGCCTCTCTGGGGCGCCAGCAGTGGCAGCTTGGGGTTCTGGCTGTGGGTAGGGCAGCAGTGGCCTTGGCTGGGGCCAGCTCCCTGGCACTGATGGGGCCGACTTCCCTCCAACAGGCAGCCTCAGATTCCTGGTTGGGAATCCCCTGCTGGGGCTGAGGATCCAGGTCTCAGCCAATTCTGCTGCCTCAATGTGGCCAGAGCCCTCACCAGCCCAATCTGGTCCTTACCGGTGGCAATGATCTGGCAGCCGGAGCCTGATCAGGATGCCAGTCAGGGACCTGGGAGACAGATCGAGCCCTCCCTGTGTGCTGCATCAGGGCTCTGCACCCAGTCCCCAAACCTATTTTTGGGGTGGTGACGCCCCTGCCAATAGCAGTTGTACCACTGCTACACAGAGGCAATGGAGCCTCCCTACTCCTACTTGAGATGTTTGTTATCCTTTTCTGTGTAACATTAGCCCTTTTGTGGCCACAGTATTGCAGTGGGGGCTGGTGTTTTTCTGATTATCCACCATAATTCCCAGGTTCTTTTCACTGTCTATTTCCCAGGAAATATTTCCCTATTCCTCTAAGGATGACCTATGTTCTAGAATAACTTTCTACATCTGACTATCTTAAAATATTTGCTGCTGGAGTCCCTCTTACCAAATGATTCAGGTCACCGTCACTGATTTGTTATTTACCACTCCTCCAATCTTTGTGTCACCTGCAAGCTTTATCAGTAGTTTGTTTTTTCTTCCAGGTCACTGATAAAAAGATTAAATAGTGCAAAACCAAAAAGTAAATCCCTTCAGGAACCCCCTGAAACATGCCAGCTTGACAATGATTCTACACTTTAAGACCAGTCATGGTGCTCACAACCAAGAGTCCATCTAGCCCAGTACCTGCTCTCTGATAATGGCCAGACCCTCCAGAAAGAATGAACAGAAAAGGGCGATTTTAAGTAATTCATCCTGTCATCCAGTTCCAGCTTTTGGGATTTGCAAATTTAGGAACACCCGCAGCATGGGGTGCAACCCTGTCAATTTTAGTTTACAATTAGGAAAAATTAACATGACATACGTGAAATGGATTGAATGTGGCTCACTGATGGGTCTCCAAATGTATCATTTTAGGTTAACCAAAAGTTGGTATGCCACCAAGGTCAGTTGACCTTCCTAAGTCTGAGTATTCATTTCAGTACTATTACCTTTATCAAACAAACTTGTAATCTCATAATAACATATCCAGCTGTAACCAAGCAACACTTATCAAAGCTCCAACTTTCAAATATATATATATTTTTTTTACCTAGATGTGTTGAGTGTGTTGGACAGGAGGGGTGACTATAGATGCTTACCAATGTTCCCTCTAAGGTGATGATGCAGCTGAGCAACTTATGGATGCAGGTGAGCAAGTTATGGATGTGGCTGAGCAAATTCCCCAACCTACATGGGTCCTTCCCCCCTGCCTGCTGGCCCCCAAAGCATATCCATAACTTGCTTAGCTGCATCATCAGCTTAGAGGGAACACTGCTGTCATTACCATATTGTGTCATGGAAAATGGTAATGATAATGGATGCAGCATTAAAACATCACAACGTTATGTGTTTTTTTTTTAAATTATTTTAAAATTAAAAAAATTACCAAACTATCTTATTTTACTGAAAATTGATTTTTCCCTGTAAATGAACATTTTTCATGACCCTTTCATTAATATTCATGAGACGAAGAATAATAGAAGTTCCCTAAATTTGCAAATATAATCTCGAAAAACACCTAAAAAGTAAAAAAGTTGACGTGTTGCTTTTTTATTTTCTACAGCAGCCCATTTTACAATTTAAAAAAAAAACTCCTACATTGTTTCTACCCAATTCAAATGTGCCTTTTTTTGTTTTACTTAATTGGTCCCTGTTAGTATTTTATTCACAGTATACTTTATTTTCTTTCATTTTATTAGGGTTGTCTTCCTGCTCCTTTTTGCCCCTCAGTGTAGCCGTTCTGTAGGGACTAACAGACCTCCCCCTGCCCCCCAAAATCAAAACACCAACAGCAGGATTCAAACCCATGCTCCTCTAACTCAGAGTGTTGCTTTACCCACTGTACTACAGAGACTGATGTTGTTTAACTCTGTCAGAGCCAGGGGACTGGTATGTTCTGCTCACCTGTGCTTCCTGTGTACAGGAGACAGCCTGAGGCTCACGGGTCTGAGTCCTGTGTTAGGCGTGTTTTTCTTTTCTTTTCTTTTCATAAGTAACATAGGGGCAGGGGATCACCTATTTTTTAGAATACCTGAGGATGGCAGCCACTCAGGACATGAAAGTAAATAGGAGGAGGACATGTCCTCCTTTTGCCAGATGTCTGGCAAGCCTAGTCCTGGGGAAGCTGCTTGCTCCCTTGCAGGGAGCGGGGGTAGGTCCTGAGTCCCGCAACTGGGCGCCGCCTCCCTGCATCCTCCAGCCGACTTCCGGAAGTCCCCTGGGCTCCCCTTCCCCTGGGTCCCCCGTTCCCTCAGGCCACCAGCCCGCTGCCAGAGCTGCTCCTGCGCAAAGCCTGCCTCTCACTGCCGCCATTCTTCTGGGCGGCAGGAATCTGTGCTCACAAGTTTAAAAATCTCCCACCCTGAGCATATTCAGGGGAGATTTTAAACCCCAGGGGACTGCTCCCTGCCCCCTGGAAGAATGTGTGCTCCGGCCAGAGGGAGCAGCAGCTGAAGCCCTGCGCCAGGGGCAGCGAGGCGTGTGCTGAGGGGTTGGGGTTGCTGCACCCGAGCGCACGGGCGCAGCTTAGAGGGACCATTGATGCTTACCTAATGTCTTGTGATTGAAAGTCTCTGTGGCACAATAAGAAATGAACACAACTGCCTACGGGAAAAGAGATACTGATGCATAAAGAGAAAATGTCCCTTTATTGTATTTGTAGAACATCACCATTATGTGTACCTAAGTGGTCCGTTTTATCTTTATTTGCAAAAAGATGTGGCAGCAAAAGGCATGTGTTTGAAATTCTTATAAATCATGCTGGGCAAGATGAGGACTTGAAAACAAATATATGGTCTCTCCATGGTGAAAAATGTGGAGGAATCACTGTGGTGATGACATGGTTTAGTGTGTTGGAATAACTTGCAATTATTGTTTTTAAGAAACACTGGAGTAGTATGATTTACATTTTGTTTTGTTTCCAATAGGGAATATTTCCGAAATCTTTTATCCACGTCAAAGAAGTTTCTATTGAAAAGAAAAGGTATTTTGTTACCATAATTGCATCTGGTTATTAACTGACTTTAATGAATATTAGACTCCTATGTAACATGAAAGTATAAATTTACTATACATGACTGTTATTTTTTTTAATGGGTTTTTATTAGGTGGTGAGTGAGAATGGAGTAACTAAATTGTGAAGAAACTTAAGACACGAGAAGTAATTCTTCTACTTTTCTCTGCCCTGGTTAGACCTTAGCTGGAGTATTGCGTCCAGTTCTGGGTGCTTCATTTCAGGAAAGATGTGGACAAATTGTAGAAAGTCCAGAAAAGAGCAACAAGAATGGTTAGAGATCTGGAACAATTGACATATGAGGGAAGATTGAAGGAGCTGGGTTTATTTAGTCCTGAAAGAGGAGACTGAGAGAGGACATAAGTTTGCAAGTACCTAAAATGTTGCCGTGAGGAGGACGGAGAAAAATTGTTCTCCTTAACTGCTGATGATAGAACAAGAAGTAATGGGCTTAAATAATGGCAAGGGAGGTTTAGGTTGGATATTAAGAGAAAATTTCTAACTGTCAGGGCGATGAATCACTGGAATAAGTTGCCTGGGCAGGTTGTGGAATCTCCGTCACTGGAAGTTTTTAAGAGCAGGTTAGACAAGGAGCTGTCAGGGATGGTTGAAGGGGGCACACAGGGGACAGGACTCGATGACCTCTCATGGTCCCTTCCAGTTTCTGTGATTCTGTGACCTCATATGCAGTGGTTAAAGTATAATTTGACAGAACCCTCCTAATCTCCAGGCTCCCTTCCTTCGTTGTCCAAGTCCCCTTCATGCATGTGCAGGCCCCAGCCCAGGCAGACATTTTTGAGCCCCACCAGCTCTTTCCTCACAAATGAAGCACAGCCTCAAATCCACAACATCACCCCCAACCTTGTCCTCTTTTCCCATGTACTCTGTCCCCACTCCAGTTTCATGGTCCCCTCCACCATTACCCAGCCCCCAGCAGCCCCTCTCTAGTCTTCTTGTACCCATGATCCCCTCTGCAGCTGCCCAACCCCTTCCTCCAGCAACTTGTGCTAGACCCAACCACCCTCAGATTTAGCTGCTAAGCTGATACCAGCGGAAGCAAAGCCACAGCCCCGTGTGGGATGCAGACAGATCAAAGGTGCTGGCGATGAAATTTTCACCAGCTCTGAGCCCACTTGGAAGCAGCAGGTCCCAGCCTGCCTGGCCTCTATTCTTCAAAGCCCACACCCCTGCCAGCTGCACCACCTGGCACTGGTGCCCTGGCCCTGGCTCTGGGCTCTCCTCTCTTGGTCCCAGCAGTTTCCCCAAGTCCCCCAGGCATATTTTCCCCTGGCTCCTCATCCTCAGCTCGCTCACGGCCACTTACCTGGCCACCAGAGCTGCTCCCTGCCCTGTCTGCTCAGGATGGGAGATTTTAAACTGCCTGGCAGAGTTCCCCTTTTGGCTGCTTAGGGACCGTGCCTATGTGTGTGCTGGTGAGTGAGGGCGTGTGCACAGCTAATAGGGACCATTGTGGTGGATGCGCATGGGAGCTGGGCATTGCTGGGGAGGCTCCAGTCTTCCTGGCATTGGCAGCCAGGGAAGGGGGTGATACTGAGTTCCACCTCGACTTTTAAGGGCCCTGGAACGCTGGTGCCTAAAAATGGTGGGTCCTGGAACGGTGTTCTGGCCTTCTTTAACTCCTGCTCATGTGACTCATCCATGCCTAACATAACCCACATGAAAATGCCAAGGTCAGGGTAGGCTGCAAAAAAGAGAGCCTGTTCTACCAAACTGGTGGCTAATGCTGAAGTTAGATTCACCAACTAGTCACAAACAGTGTTCCTGATTCCCCAAACTGGTTAGCAAGAAGTTAAACCAAAAAAAAATTACCTAACTCCCTTTTCTTGCATTTTGGCCTTTGTCCCCACTCCTGGTAAGTAAGTACGTCCAATAAAGAAAAAGTTATTAAGACTTTATTTGGCTTACCAGAAATGTTTTTCTGCTCCTTAAAAGCTCAAACACATTACCAGGCCAATATAAGTTTGGATTGTCTGCAAAATATCACTCTGCCAGTCAATCTTTAGTGACTAAAACTGAAGGTTTTTTATAAATGGGATGAAGCAAACAATGAGAAATGTTAAATGGCTGAAGCAATAAGACACACACAAATGATTTCAAAGTGCATTTGCTGATTCTCAGTAGAATTGTGTAGGTTGGGGGCTTGTATGGTTCCTGTGGTGTACATCCAGTATCTGCAGAGGTGGCCTTAGGTAATTGGGGGCCCTAGGCGAAGCACCATCATGGGGTCCCCTTAAGCCCCTACTGCCGCCCTCACCGTGGCCCTGGTCCCCCCTGCAGGCCTTACCATGCTCCCCCCTAGTCCCATCTCCCTGTGTCCGGCTCCCCTTCTCTCTAGCCCTGGCTTTTTACTGTCCCCATCTTCTGAAGGCAAGCGCGGCAGAACCTAGCACTCTTGTGGGGGGGGACGTGGACCGCCATGGCCAGAGGTCACACCATCTGCTCTCCTCTCTGTTCTGCTGGAAGAGTGGAGCAGCGCTTCCCGCCTACCACCAGAGGGAGGGAGCAGAGCAGCCTGTGCAGAGGTGTGATGTGTGTGTGTGTGTGTGTATGTGGGGGCCCTGGAGTGGCCCACTTTGATGAGTCCAGGCTGCCCAAGGCCCTGGGCGAATCACCCTCTGTGGGGCCTCCACGCACTTCCCCAGCACCGGGGGTTGAGGGGAGGATCAGGCCCCTGCACCGGCTGTCCCATGCTGGGGACCGGGCAAGCTGGCCAAAAAGGCGGCCCGGTTCAGTGCTGCTGGTCCCCGCCCTCAGCATGTGCATTGCTCTTGACTCTGTGCTGGAGCAGCAGGGAGGAGGCAGCACAGCTGGGGCTGGGGGTAGCAATACGGGCCCCACGCAGCCTCCTGCCACCTCCCCACTGCTCCGGCCCAGAGCCAAGAGTAGCGCACGTGCCAGGAAAGAGGGGGGCAGACCGGCAGCACTGAACCCAGCTGGCCTTTTGGCCAGCTCGCCTGGTCCCCAGCATGTGGGGGGTGCAGAGCAGGCCCACAGGGCCCCCCCCCAAAGCGTGAGGCCCTGGGTGACTGCCACTCTCCCCCTACCCCAGGCACAGCCCTGGTCTACACTAAAAGCTGCCTCTCAGTATTTGGATGGGTCTTAGTCCTTTTGTTGCCCAGCTTCAGTTGTAGTTAAGTTGGTCCAAAGGTAGGAAGCAGAAATAAAAACAAGATGGGGATGGTGCTGTTGCCTTTTATGTCCCTTTGCCATGTGGCTTGCCCTGAGCACAGCCAAACAACATATGGTTTGGAAAAACCTCAGGGTCTCCTCTCCATAAGCATGTTCTTCTTCGTTCTGGTGACTCATAAGATGTAACCCCTGGGTTTTGTCACTGGATTCATTGTATCTTTTGAGTTCACTTGATGGGCCATTATGTAAGCTTAATGTTGCTGCTGTCCTGTCTGGGGTGTCACCTAGAAACACAGCACAAGTTGAAATACAAATTTGCCATTCATATTTAGAACTTATAAAAAACAAAATTGATAAATACCTATAAACTTGCTTATCAATTTTAGCACATTATAACCTTTCTGATGGTACCTGACCTGCCATATCTTGTACAAAGTATTGTAATTTTGTGGTATTGACATTGATATTGTAAATTGTTACTCCTAATCCAGACAGCATCACTCCTCAAAAAACAATGGTGCCTGGTTAGTTCTAAATATACATGCTGAGGAGATTTATTTTCCTAATGAATGATAATGTCCGTCTCAGAGCTAAGTTCCAGGACATGAAGTGAAAAGTACTTCAAAGTTGGTTTGCAAAGTTTTAATCATGTTAATTTGTCACTTTTTCCCCCTCTCTGCTAGAAATACAGAGAACATAATACCTGCTGAAATTCCATTGGTGCAAGAAGTTACCACTACACTATGGGAATGGGGCAGCATTTGGAAACAGCTTTATGTGGTAAGGGGAACTTTTTGCCAGGACTAAAATGAAACTGAAGATTGTTGAGGGAAAAATGCTTGGTATTCTTGGATGCTAGCCTGTGCATGCTAAATAAGCTTATTTATATGTATCAAGCTGTCATTGTAATTGCCTTTGTTTTATTTCTAGAGTACAAGGTGGGATTTGAGAAAGGATTTAATTAGAAGTGATTTCTTCATCTAGGTATTTAGAACTAATTCAGTGTTCTCCAGTGGTATTAAACCAAGATATGGCTTACAGTTGTTGCCTGGAATCAGTTGAACTTCATGCTATTTAGTTAATTGGTCTCCTGTGTCTGGCTCACTGTGCATAAGATACTGGCTTCAGAGAAGAGGTGGCAAGTAGAATAAATCAGGACATTTTCAGTAAACCTCTTTCAGTCAGAAAATGCCAAACTTTCAAAACTGACACTTGTTTGTTGAGAAGATTTCTCTGGCCCAGGGTAGAGATTCTGTAAATGTGGGGAGAAGTAGTGGGGAAAGAAACCAGAATAATAGTGTAGTGGCTAACACCTCTGCTTAACATACAGGTGGTCCTGGGTTCAATTCCCAGGGGGTTGGACTTGATGATCTCATGAGGTCCCTTCCAGTCCTATGATTTGATTTGATTGAAGTCAATTGTTTGAGACACTCACCTTTGATGGGAGACCCTGATTCATGACTGCCTTCTGAATAGCATCCAGTCTCAACTTTGCCAGCAGTTGATTCTTGTTATGCCTCTGTTGTATTCAATAGCCCCTTTTAGCATTCAGTATTCTTCCCTGTGGCCTAGTTAAGGTACTTAGACCACCAAGTCTCCCGTCAGTCTCCTTTTTGGTAAACCAAACGTGAATCTTTTTAAATCTCTGAGGCATTGTTGGAAGTCTTGGTATAGTTTTTGTGGACACTGGAACTATATGCTGTATTTCAATATTGACCTCTTTAGTGCTGTATACAGAAGTAATACCACCTCCTTTTGTTCCACTTCTCCAGCTGCTGCTTTATTTTTGTGCAGAACGAGATCTCTTAAGCAACACTATACAGTAAATACCCCCCAATCTCCAGCCGATCCCACCACTGCCATTCCTGGGCTTAGAACCTTGGGCAATGTAAAGCGTTCCCTAGTTGGACTTCATGGTACCCCAAAGTCAGTTACTACAGGAGAAGCCCAAGAAAGAAAACAGAATGCCTCTAGTCATCACCTACAACCCCTAAGTCAGACCTTTACAGCACATCCTCAGGGATCTACAGCCTGTTTTACAAGATGATCTCTCACTCTCTCAAGCCTTGGGAGGCAGACTTCTCCTTGCTAATAGGCAGCCCCCTCAACCTTAAACAGGTACTTACCAGCAACTACAGACCTAACAAGCGAATCATTAAAGCAGGCACATATCCCTGCAACAAACCATGCTGCCAACTTTGCCCACATACCTGCACAAAAGACACCATTACAGGACATCGTAAAACCAGCTACTCCATTAAAGGCTAATTCACCTGCTCATCCACCAATGTGATTTATGCCATCATGTGCTGGGAATGCCCCTCTACCTTCTTTATAGGACCAACAGCATAGTCTCTGCACAAAAGAATAAATGGACACAAAACTTACATCAGAAACGACAACAGTCTAAAGCCAGTGGGTCAGCATTTCAATCTTTGTGATCACTCCATTAATGTTTTGCTAATTGCAGTGATCAGACAGATGAATACCAGATCAAAGCTTCAAAGAGAAGCTGCTAATATTGAATTTATTTGCCGGTTTGATTGCATTGCTTCAGGACTTAATAGGGACATCAGATTTTTCTCTCATTACAGCAGGTGATTTGACCTCATCTTCTGCATGCTGTTCCCCAGTGTTTGAATTTTTACAACTCCTTTGATTTGCTGTTACAGTGTGACCTGTTACAATGACTTCCCTGCATTTATTTCCTCCCATTCTGTAAGATCCCCCATCTTCAAAGCATCTGATGAAGTGGGTTTTTTCTCTCACAGAAGCTCATGCAATAAATAAATTTGTTAGTATTTAAGTGCCACAGGACTCCTCGTTTGTTTGAGTATATACCCTGACGGACAACGTAGAAAGTTGAAACTGAAACCAAGCCCTAAAGAGTTAAACATTTTGTATTTCAGATAAACAAAAAAAAGCTGTTTCACCAGGTGCAATCAATGATGTGCGACCTGATGGAGTGGAGGTCACAGCTTCTGTCAGGAACATTGCCTAAAGATGAAATGAAAGAACTCAAACAGAAAGTCACTTCCAAGATAGACTATGGCAACAAGTAAGTGGTGCCCCTGCCCTGCCCCCAACCCCAACTCTTTGGGCTAATCTAGTACTGGGAACAAGTACTTTTTTTTTTTTTTCCCCAGACGTGTCATTGGTATAGATTTAGAGGTAACTCCTCCCTTCTTCTCTGTCCCTAACTTTGGAATGTTAGGTGTTTTAACATCCTCTTTCAGGCCACTCTCTTCTGATCCTGCTGGAGAAGCAGGTTGCATATTCCCGTGCAGTCATGGTCAACCTTACTTGAACAGAGCCATCAAGAACCTTCACCCACTCCCTTGTTTAGACTTGAGCATCTCAGGATGCATCATCTTTGCTCATGAAGACACAGGAATATCAGCAAGATCTGTTTTCAGTTGTGTGGTTGTCACTCATGTTCATAGCCACTTAATAAATTCAGCCTTAGACATGTTCACAAATGCCTCACAAAGACAGGCTCCAGTCCCATACAAGACGTGGGAAGTGTAGTAACAGGCTTGAACAAGGGTGCTGAAATGCTATGGTCATGAATAAGGTATTAAAAACATAAAATGAACCAAATCCTTGATGAAGATAATGAGGGGAAAAAAAAGTGTCATTTCCAGGCCGAGCCTACTGACATTGGTTCTATTTTTGGGAACCTGGAAGTACAAGTGAATTTTGAAGGTTGCTTCATGACTACTTGGAGGAGTACTTCTTGAATTACAATCACTACAGCATAGCTAAGCTAGCAAGTACAGGGAAATACAGGGGGCAGAGCTGAGGGGAGTAGCATTGCTTGAGCTGGGAGTGAGGGCTTCGCAAACCAATGTCCATTAGTGTGCAGAAGGCTCTTTGCCTCTCTCCATTACTTGTGCCTTGCACTGTTGCAAATGGCTGTGGCAATTCCAGGATCTGTGTATGAATGTGAACATCCTGGGCCAGTGGTTTTCAGCCACTGTTGGGGTACCTTACTGTGTAAACCACACAGCGGTAAGTGTGTCACGGAGAGCTGGGGACATGGCTGGATTTGGGTTGTGGGTGAGGAGTGGGCTGGTATTTTCTCTGGGTTCATGACATGCTGCCAAGCATATCGTGACCCTCAAAAGTTGAGAACCACTGTCCTGGGTTGTCTGTGGTCTGCACTGACTGTAATTTAAGCAGCAAATGTTAGGCGCCCGGGAAGTGAAACTTATCTACAGTGATGTACCCACAGAATTTGTGATTAGATTGTACTTTGATTCAGATGGGAGGAAGCTATTGTTTGTAGGGAAAGTGATTGCTTTGGCTCATGGTAGCTTGTTTTCATTTATGAAGAAAGGCCTTTTCTGATTCAGGCACTTCTGCTTACCACTGCATCACGTTTCTGCTGCATCTACCTGCAAACTTACATTGGTCTCTGTCTCTTAATATAAGGTATTCAGCAGCTTCTCACTTAGGTCTAAACATGTTACTTTGGGAAGTTTACGTGGATCTCAATCATCTGATATGCAGTGTTGCATAACAAAGGTTGCAATTTGATGGTGAGCAGTTTGCTTAATGATAACTGAAAAGCAAATTATACATTCACAAGGCTCGAGCAAGATGCACAAAGTACGAAATATAAGTAATTTAATCTTTGAATCTGATATACTCTCAAATTTATCTTATGAACTGTGATTTAATTCAGAGGGTTCAGTGAGGACTTTTTCAGTTAGTGTCTGCTTTTGTCAAAGTAGATATTGGTATTTTATGTTGGGACATTAACTGTATAATTAAGTTATGAGATTTTAAGATGACCCCACCTCCACCTTTATCTTCAAATCCTCTGCTATCAGTAGACTCAGTAGAAACATGAGACAGATGCAGAGAGAAGATTTTCTTCATTTGTCTGTTTAGCTAGTTCAATTCAAAGGCTTGTTCATTCAAACTTCAGAAATCATTTGGGAGTTCAAAAAGCAAGATGTTTTTCTCTTCCAACATATGAATAAATATGCTCTGTGACAGGATGACATGTACTACTTCTAAAATTTGAAGGGCATGGTGGTCAGAATAAATGAGTTCAATCTGGAATCTATTTTAATCAATTTTAAATGCAAAACATATTTTTCTTGAGCATCTAGGACTCTTGAAGTCTCTTAACATTTAAAAAAATGTGGTTTTTTTTCATTTCAGCTGAATTTGCATTTCTAACCAGCTAGTGTTTAACACTGATAAGGAAAATATTAATCATCTAGTAAATAAGCAATTCATCACTTACCATTGTCTAATGTAAAAAATAAGCTTCTAAGAATATAAGTAAAGCTACACAATTGTTAAATGTGTACCAACATAGCATATTGTCATGGCTAGCAAAAAACCCCACCAAATCTATTGTAAAGGCTGTTGATATGAACAACATTTCAACTAATTAAAATCCACTTTTCCTTAGGAAAATAACTAAAAAGTACAAATGTAAAAGCTGATTTAAAATTGATAATTTAAATCAGCATTGCCTGTTTGCTGGTTTGGAATCATGATGACATTTCATAATGCAACCACTGAATTGAAATCTGTCTGCTCTGGGGGAGGCTTGAGTGTTGAGGGCAGAGGATGTCAATCTGACAGAGGACAGGGAGGAATTGGTGTGGCCACAATTGGGCTGGTGCCAAGGGGATTGAGGGGGGTGCTGGGGGCAGAATGGGTCACTCAGGGGTTTGCTGGGGTGTTGGATGTTCGTGTGTGTCAAAGGGGCCAGGGACCTAAGAACCAGATGAAAGGGGAAATGTTTCTGTAGACAGAAGATGCACCCTATTGTGAGATGCTTGGAGTCTTGAAAAAGACCTTGAGTAAAGGAGTAGGGAGATGATCTCGTGGAGGGGAGGATTGGGGGGTAAGGGGTTTGAAGAGGAGGAGAGTCCCAAGGCAATCATGAAAAAACCAGGATTGGCGAGGGTGGAGATGTGTGGCAGAGGAAGGGAATTTGGCAGTGAAAGTTGAAGCCAAATGGACTAGACCAAGAGGATGGAGTAGAGTGACATGAATTTCAAGGGAGCAGACAGACACAGGAATACTTTATTAATCTGCTAGGTGTATTTTATACCCTTAGAAGGAAGAAGAGGCAAAGTCTTCATGAAGCTTACTAGTGGTTTGACTGGTGCTCAGTTTTACACAAAAGGCGTTTGGCTACTATGTAGAAAGGTGGCAATATAATACCCTAATATGATTACATGAAAGGAAAAGCAACACATGGGGGGAGATGTTTTTTCTTAGTGTCTTCAACCAATGGTGTCATCACAAGTATTGGTCAAATTGAATATGTTCTCCTTGTTTTATTACACTGAACTGACAGCTTCAGCATTTCAAGCAGCTTACTGTGAATCAAATTTCAAAGATAGTCATGATCATTTTCATTTAGAAAAATGTATATTGAAGTGCTTCCTTTTTATCTTCATAGGATACTTGAGCTAGATCTAATAGTTAGAGATGAAGATGGAAATATCTTGGATCCAGATAGAACCAGTGTCATCAGCCTATTTCATGCACATGAAGAAGCTACTAACAAAATTACTGAACGAATTAAAGAAGAAATGGTATGAACAGTTTGCCAAACTTAGCCTTTCTTTTCAGAAAGAGTTAATTACAGGGTGTTATCTGTTTTTTTTTTTAAACAGTCTTAATTTTTCTCCCACAAAAGTCGGTAGAAATTCCGCCCATTATTTAAAGGTGCTGTTCTGATCCTTGTTCATAAATATGGAGAATGTTGTCACCTCAGCTGTAAATATTTACTTTGTTTTACCTGAATAACTGACATAGTTGGAATGTTCTTAATGTTTTGCCTGAATGCTGTGTGGGTATGTTTTTCCCCTATGGGTACCACCCTTATCTAGATGGTGGGTTGATGGTAACTGATGATTGCAGAGAGTGCTAGAGGGCAGGTATGACTGCTATCTGGCTGCCTTGGCACAGACAGTGGCCAGACAACACTATGTATCTTGGCAAGGATGAGCCCCAGTCATCAGTTGCCAAGAATCAACTAGAGTTGTTGAACAAACCAGGAGGTGGAGGCCAGGTGACCTCTTGGCTTGGCAAAGAGACAGAGGACAGGGGAGGGCACAGCTGAGTGTGACTGAGGCTGGAAGCTACTCAGTTTCCTGGCTGGAATCTGGGAGAAGAGCCCAGGGTTCTGGATCACCACAAGACGAATTGTGCTTTAACTTTTTGTTTTGTGTTAACAAGATCTGTTCTTTGCTGTATTCAGGGCAATTAATAAACTTCTGTTTTATGATGCTGGCTTAGAGTCACTGCTGACTGTGAAGTTGGGGTGCATCCCCATTTGGGGTTTTGTGCATATGGGCTCTTCACATGTCTCATGCAGACAAATTTACAGCAAGGTGCTTTTGTTGTGAATGAGTGCTGAACAGTCTGAGGTCAGACCCATGGCGGCATTCCTTACTGAGCCCTGGTCTACACTGGGTCTGGTTTTCGATGACAGTCAACCAGCAGTTATGTAAGGAACATAAATTTCTTGCATAACTGCTGGTGACTTTCTAAGCCACCATTACACATTTGGGAAAGCCGACTGCAAATCCCTTGTGGTCAGCTTTCCCGTATGACTCTGCCCCCCAGGACTTCTGGGACTAACTTGCGGGAGCAGAGCAGCGAGTTCAGACTCGCTGCTAACCACTCCTGGAATGCCGGGCTGACACAGGGATTTTGCCATCGTCAATATAGACATACCCTCCTTGTGGGCCCTGAGGTGATTCACATTGCCAGAGGGTCCTATGTGAATTTCATTCAGAGCAACTCCAGAGCATGGAGTCTTTAGACTCTAGAACAGTAACTTAAGCAAGTTTCTCAGTGCATCTAATAAGATGAAAAAGTTCAACTGTTGGTATAACCCAGAAAGTCAAGTCTAGACAAGTCAGTGTTACTAACTCACACTAGATTAAATATATTCCAAAACTGAGTGTGTAAAATAAGGCTCTTAAATTGGTGGATAGGCTTGTAAGTGGTCTGATTTCCACAATTGCTAGTTTGTAGAATTGCTGCTCCTGTTAAATTTTGGCCACTCACCTGGAATTGAGGGTTTTTATTTAGCTGCAAAGTTTTGAAAATACTGGCCAGTAGTGTTACTGCCAGTTAGTTGGCTTGACAGAGTTAAAAGGTTTAAACTCAATGAGAGGAGACACTGGTAAATTTAATTGTGACAATAGCCGCAAGCCTGCCTAAAACCTAGGTTGATCAGAGAGCACAAATATTCTGCACTTACGGTTTGACACACGGTGCATGTGATTACACTTCTATGTGGTTTAAAAATATTTATTCAGATACCTAAAAAGTGGAGATAGTTTGGGCTTTTGTGCCTATTGATCATAAAATAAATAAAACAAGGCAGATGTTTAAAAAACTCAAACATTTGAATGAATTATACAGTTTCCAAATCATGAATAATGCATTACAAATCAGTATTTAACAAGAAATGTCTTGTTTTCAGTCACTCAGTTGAACAAACAATACTTCCCAAATGTGAAAACAATATCCCTAAGTGATATGAGACAGATTACAGCCCTGTTAGCCTGATTCAATTCTAGAGTATTGTATCACTGCATGTTTAAAGAAAGAATATAATGCAAGGCACAAATAGTGATTAAAACATCAGAGGGTCTCATATATGCTTGCTTTAAGGACAGCCCATAAACAGATTCCCTGCTGATCACCTTGTTTATATAGGCTCTCTGTGAGTAGGTCTTTACTGATGGTGGCAGGTTTGCTGCCCTCAGTTCGAACTTCCTGAATGACTGCTTGGGTCTGTCAAGATCCACTGAGCTGATCAGGAAGTTTGATCCTGGATCATGGCCCAGCAAATAGGTAGCACTGCATTGAAGGGAAGGCCCCTCCCTTTGACTCAGCACAACAGACAAGCTACAAGTTAGGCATTTGAACTGCAGCACGCAAGTTATTATAAGTAACTTGTGTATTCCAGTTCACCTGCTACCGAAAAGGGCAGGTAGTGTAGACCTGCCATGTGTGTGTAAATGTCTTGCATACCACCCATCATCTTATGATAATATGAAGCAGGGTTTATGTGCTAGAAAATAGTGTGAAGTGTGGTAAATGTTTTAGGCCAAATTTTGCCCAACTTCACTGCTTTAGTTGAGAGCAGTAGTGGGTCACTTTCAGATATAACTTTGAATATACAGAGATAAGTGCAGGTCTTGATTGCATTCAAATTAGTTTGATCTAACTAATAATTTTCTTCCTGTGCGTAGTCAAAGGATCAACCAGACTATGGAACGTACTCCCGGGTCTCCTCATCACCCACCCACAGTCTTTATGTCTTTGTAAGAAACTTTGTGTGCCGAATAGGAGAAGATGCAGAACTTTTTATGTCATTATATGATCCTCATAAGCATACAGTTATAAGGTAAGCTGTATTATTTTCCACTAGCAAATAAATGGTGAATTGAGTTGGGAAGACTACAGAGGGAGTGCAGTAGCCAGTGTACACAAAAAAAGGGAAAACTATAGAAGAAATATTCAAAAGAAGCCTATGTATTGCTTATAATCTACTTTGCTAGGCTGTAGTACTATGTAATAGCAAACAACTAAACTAGATTGTCTTGGCTTGAGTGTGCTTTGAACTGTTAGGTGACTACTGAGACTGCTTCAGAGCTGACTGATTTCAGTAGTGTGTAGGATTTGTTGAAGAAAGATTAATAAAATATTAAGTCAGTTGTTTAGAGTTTGTTCACTTTTCTTTGGGAATGAACTGCTTGCAGTGAATGTAGCAACTGAGACATGAAATTCTGAGTTCTGTATGACTGATCTAAGTCCAGTCTGAACCACTCAATCAAAACAATAAGATTTTGGGCAGAAGCTGAGATTATTGTTCGAGTGTGTAGAAAAAATAATGGTCAAGGTCCCTGTTATCGCTGGCAGGCAGACAACCTTGAGGCAGCTACAGAGACATTCAGTAGGTGGACACTTTGCTGTTGGAAAAAGTATTCCTTTTTATTATTACCAAAACAGTGCGTTTTGTGTAAGTCAGTGGAGAATACAAACATCTGACCCTCAATACCTAAAATTTTGGTTTAATTATGAGTGTTTTCATCACTTGACTGCTGGTGTGTAGATGATTAGTATGGAAGAAATTCTGTTGATGGTAAAAGCAGATTATGGTTGTATCTAGGGATGTCCAGGAGAGTCAAACAGTATTGAGTTTAAAGATTAGGGCTACAGCAATAAGACACAAACTGATGTATGTGCACATTCCTTTTCTGTTCTGTGATTCCTTTATGTGAGCTGTAAATTATTTTGACAATAAGATCTCGGATATGAAGGTTGCTGTATTGGATTCATTCTTTGACACATTGTCCAACTGCTTCTCGAAACTTACAAAACTATTAACTTGCTATAAACTTAAATAATTGATGCTATTGGCTGACACATTCTCCTTTCAGAATGCGAAGATGGTAAACAATGGTCAAAATTTTAAAGGGGCAAATCCCTGCATACTGGAGTCTGGTTTGGGGGAATTCAGTAGAGTTCCAGCCCTTTGCCCTTGTACTTTTGGCTTTGTGGCTTTGTAGTTGTGCAAGTCCTTTTACCCACCTCAAGCAGTTGCTCTGGGCAAAGCCTTCTTGCAGCACAGAGAAAGTGGCTAGGGAATGGTCTTGGGTAATGGGATAGGATTTGTGGTGCCCCATTGTGCTAGGCACTGTACATATCAGTAATAAGAACACCAAAGAGCTTACTGTCAAGGGACATGGGGCAACAGGAAGTGAAAAACGAACAAGTCAGGGCTGAGGGGAGGAAAAAGAAATGCTGAGACTGTCCTTTATAGTAATACTTTTCAACCTTATTTTTCCCCCCTTGGGACCCAGTTGAAAAAAGCACACTTATGCCCATGACACAACAATTATATCTTTTAGCAATGCATTCTGGTATTTTGGTGCAGGCAGACGGGAGCACCATGACCCAGTGCCTGAGGGTGTGCCACCCAGTACTGGGTCCTGAACCATGGTTTGCAAACCACTGCTTTAGAGTGTGAGGAACTGCTGTCATGTGACACACACTCTCTTGGTTCAGACATTAGTAGGTGCAGCAACCAGGTACATTCAAGGAAGTAACTAAAGGAGAACAATGTAGTAGCATTGCCATTTTTTTAAACTGGGAGTTGTTCGTACGCAGGGGGACTGAAGAGGAAAGCAGACAGCAACAAGCTGTTTGCTGCAATTGACTATTGATGCGAGTAGGGTAAACTGCTGTAAACTGGATAATTCTGATGAATTATCTTTGATCATTCACCTTGAATTCAAACTCTAATGAAGAATGATTAAACATTCATTTTCATCATGTTTTGCTGTTGCATTTGGCTCTCTGAGGATAAAATAATTTAGCCTTACTTTTAGCTAGACTTCATCAGAAAGTATTTTGATATGGAGAGGTGTGGTATTGTGTGCTATTCAACCCATATGTTGTGTATTAAGCAATGCTACAGTACTTAAAAATGAAAAATAGCAAGATAATGGAGAAGAGCAGAACAATCACCAATGGCTGAAAGTTAAAGCTAGACAATTTCAAACCAAAAAGAAAGCACAAATTTTTAACAGTATGGATTATTAACCCTTAGACTAGACTATCAAGAAACTCTGTGGGTTCTCTGTCTCCTGATGCCTGAGTCGAATAAGGGCTGGATGCCTCTCTAGCTTGTATGTTTTAATCAAACCAAGTTACTGGGCTCAATACAAGAGAACTATGAGAAATCCTATAGCTAGTGTTATATAAGATGATATAGAAGTATGATTTAATGATCCCTTTTGGGTGTAAAAATTTAGCACTATATATGTCGGGTAGCAAATTGGTGTGTGTATGTAAAGAGACTTGGTTTTAGAAAGATTTTGTTTGTTTGATTGAATTCTATTATTCATAGAGTTGAAGCCTGGAAAGGACCATTACATTTCTAGTCTGGTCTTCATATATTTCACAGGCCATTATATTTTACCTGGACACACTTAAATCAAAAAAGTTACTTAGCTGCATATAGGGAATCTTCTAGAAAGGCATTCAGTTTTGATCTGAAGGCTACAATCAATGGAGAATGCACTACTTCCTTTCTAGTACATCCAAATAATAAAAATGAGTTGAATAATAAAACAATTAGTTAAATAGTAAAAATGAGTTATCTTTATAATTATTTACTTTGAGGTAGTCTTGCTCCATGGAAGGTGAAGTATACTTTTTTGTTCTTGCTTTCAGTTAAAAGATGCTTTTTTTGTTTCTCCTGGATGTTTCTACGTGCCTTGAAGTAATCATATGGCCGCCTGCACTTACATGTTTTTGGGAGGCTGGTGGATATACAGTAATGGATTGTGCTTCCAAATTGTTTGTCACTTCATGCATTATGGCAAGAAGTGAGAGGTGTTGGTTACTTGTTGGCTCATATGCAGTTGACGTAAACATAAGCCTACAGTATACTTTGACAAATAATAAAATGTATGTATTTTTAGCCTATGTAATCGGTCAAAAACAAAATGTTAAAAAACTGATAATGTTGGACTGATTAAGCTGTTTCATATTTAGTCAAGTAAAAAAGTAGACATTGAACCTTTTCCTGCTTTGTATTCTTAAATGATTTTGGATCCTTGTTTTGGGGGCATAAAAATGGCAGCATAATTTCTTTAGGATGTATACTTTAAAAAAGCTTTTGGTAGCTAGAACAATGTTAAGAGGTGAGAAAATGGTTAAATCATATGTGATAAGTCTAAAGGCATAGTATTGTGTGCTATTCAACCAATATGTTTTGTATTAAGCAATGCTACAGTACTTAATGACACACATTGAAGAAATTTTTATTATTTCACTTTAAACAGTGAAAATTACTTGGTGAGATGGGGGAGTAAAGGTTTTCCAAAGGAGATTGATATGCTCAACAATCTGAAAGTGGTGTTCACAGTGAGTAAAGATTTTTTTTTTAATATTTCTACTCAACATTAACTTGAAAATAGGATTCTTCTTGCTAACAGTCACTACCAGAATTTTTTTAGGGGTTTGTGGGGGGAAAGGCTTGGATGAGTTCAGAAAGGAAGTTAATATGAGCAATTAAACTGAGAGGATCACTTGCAAACCATGTTTGGTTCTGAAATCACTTCCTGCCATGCAATGTTTGATTAAACTGTCTCACTTTCTAAATGATTTTCCTTTCAAGTCTGATTAAGTTTGTTCATTACAAGTAATAACTTTAAGATGGAGAATGTTTGTGCACTGTGCTTATGGTTAGATTAGCAAAAGGGTATATGAATGACATAGTAGGACAGACATAAATTATTTAGATGAAGCAGTTTGTCAGTTACTCATGTCCCTGATTTGGCAAAAGTCAGTGTTTGTTCATGCTAGTAAAGATGCAGATATCAAAATCCAGTGGAATATAATTACTAAACCTGTAGACAGGTATTGTATAATAAGTGGGAGAATGCTGAGATCAGACATTCATATTGCTGAAAAGTAACCAGTGATTCATAACGTAAATATAAACAGGCAAAAACATTGCTAAATCATTGTTACTAAATATTGAGAGAAATTATCTTATCACCCCAGAGGCCATCTTAGTGACTTCATTTCCCCAGTCAAGTGAACCTGCAGAATATTGGAAGGTCCTTCAGATTTGGAAATTCTCCTTATAGGATTAATAGACATTTTCTAAAAATGAGAGAAAGAACTATGAACAAATTACTTTCAGTGATGGGCACTAACTATATAATATCCATTAATCTGCAGAGATGAAAATAAGTGTGGATGATATGGCAGTGGAAAGATGGAATTTCTGATAATTTTTGTCTTCTTTTGGAACCGCATAATTCTGACATTCTAACATGCCTCTTCCAAGTCTTGCTAGGCTGTTGAAAGAGCTGCTGCTCAAAACCTAATTCGGTGTGCAAATTTGAAGCATGAGCGTTAAGTCCATCTTCAGTCAGCATTTAGTTTAAATGCACATGGGTAACTTTAATGTGCTTGAAAGCTCAGTTGAACCAGAGGAAAATCTTCCCTCTCACATATCTGAAAACACCGTATACCCCATCTCTACTTACCACTGGATAGCCTTTCTGACTGCTGCCTTTAGCCCTGTCTACAGTGAAGAATAGTTTTAGATCCATGAGCTTTCACAGTATTAGGTCTAGAGTGAGTAGATTACCAGTTGCAAGTTATCATTTTAGACTCATTAGTGTTAGTAATGCTGGACATCACTGAAAAACATATGGTGTAGTGTGTCTTTCCAGCTCCTTTACCCCCAACAACAGAAGACTTGTTGGCTCACTTGGTCTGCAACACCTGTGCTTTCATTGTTTACACCTTATTTACAGTGGTAAGTCCCTTCTGCACAGATTTAAGGTCAGCCTTGAGGTTCTGGGCTTCTCGCCCTTGTTGGCCCTGAAGCAGTCTGAGTGCAGGGCTTCCCCTTTCTGCCTGGCCATGCCCCCTTACATTGCCTGTTCCCTGTTATCTTATTAAGTGGATTCTCCCTGTCCATAATCAGCTCACAGCCGTGAGGCATTGCTGAATCTTCTAGCTTTTTCCCCTGCTCAGGCAGGGGGGGTGGGGTTGTTAGAGACCCTGGAGGTTTAAGCCCCTCTACTCTGCTATAGGACGTCTTCATTGTCTTCTTTCATTCTCTGGTTGGTGCATTGTTTGGATTGATGATTTGCATTTGGGGAAAGTGTCCAATTTCTTGTACATTAGGAACCTGTTCCAAAGGTCATTGTAGTCAAGGGAAACCTAAATGGCTTTTTGCATCTTTTCTTAACCCCCTTCTTGGAAATCCATTTTAATATAGCTTTCCACTCTCCTCATCTTTCTTCATACACAAACTTGCCCCACACAGCATTTTGCTTGAATTGTATTGTGATATTGTTTTGTTTTAAGGGCTTTGTGTTGGAAGTTTGTCAGGTACCATTATGGTGCTATATAAATAAATTCCTGAATGGCCTATTCACATGATGAAGCCGATAGGAAAAATAAAGTTCAAATATTAAAGAAGTTTAACTTAGTTAAAGTAGGATCTATTTCTGCTTGATTTGAAAGAGTATCATGAAATATATGCAGTGCAAAAACATGGATGAGCTAATATTCACAGACTTCTAGAAGATCAGGATTGTCAGGGACTTCAAGAAATCATCTAATCCAAACCTCTGCTCAGAGCAGGACAAATCCTAACTAAATCATCCTAGCCAGGGATAGACTTCACCCACTGCCACTTGAGGCCATTGCTCCTTGTTCTGTCATCTGCCACCAAAGAGAACAACCTAGCTCCATTCTCCCTGGAACCACCCATTCGTGTAATTGAAGGTTGCTATCAAAATGTCTCCTTATTCTTCTCTTCCACAAACTAAACAAGCTTATTTCCCTCAGTCTCTCCTCATAAGTCATGTGCTCCAGCCTCCAAATAATTTTTGTTGCCCTCCACTGGACTCTTTCTCCAATCTGTCCAAATCCTTTCTGTAGGGGAGAGTCAAAAACTGGACATAGTACACCAGGTGAGGGCTTACCAGTACCAAATCAAGGAAAATAATTACTTCTCTTAGTATGTTGGCGATACTCCTACTAATGCAGTGTAACATGCCATTAGCCTTCTTAGTAACAAGGGTACTCTGTTGACTCATACACAGATTCTCATCCACTGTAACCCCCAGGTCCTTTTCTGGATGCCTGCTGCCTAGCCAGCTGGTCCTCAGGTTTGTAGTTGTGCTTGGGATTCTTCTTCTATAGTAGTGCTTGGGATTCTTCCCTCGATTTGCTGGCAGTGCTCCTACTAATGCAGCACAATATGTCTTTAGCTTTCCAGGCAATAAGGGCACGCTGTTGACTCGCATCCATCTTCTTGTCCACGGTAACCCCCTAGCTCCTTTCTGCAGAACTGCTGGCTAGCCAGTTGGTTCCAAGGCTGTAGTAGCACTCAGGATTCTTCTGGCCTAAAGTGCAGGACTCTGCACCTGTCCTTATTGAACTTGATCAGATTTCTTTTGCCTCAGTCCTCCAATTTTTCTACATCACTTCTGTATCCTATTACTACCCTTAAGAGTACCTACCACTCCTGTCAGGTTAGTGTCATCTGTGAACATGCTGTGTAACCCAGCCTGTTCTTCAGATCATTAATGAAGCTGTTGAACAAAATAAGCCCCAGAACCAACTCCTGGGGCAATTTGCGTGATATCAGCTAGACATTGAGCCACTGATCACTACCCATTGTAGTCAGATTTCTATCCGCCTTACAGTCTATTCATCCAACCCATAGTTCTGTAACTTTCTGGCAAGAATGCTATGGGAGATGATAACAAAATCTATGATAAAGCCAGAGTGTATCATGTCTAGAAATCTTATAGAATGCAATCAAGTTAGTCAGGCATGCTCTTGATCACCTTCCTCTCCTCCAACTGTCTCAAAATGGATTCTCCAAGGATCTTCTCCATGAGTTTTCTAGGAATTGAGGTGAGGCTGAGTGTTTTGTAGTTCCCCACATGTTCCTCCTTCCCATTTTTAATAAAAGAGACTAAATTTGCCTTTTTTCCGGTCATCCAAGACCCCCCCCCCCCCCCGCTGGCCACGAATTTTCAAAGGCCATGAATCTGCAATCACATCAGCCAGATCCTTCAGCACCCTTGGGTGCATTGCATCCAGCCTTGTGGAGTCATTCACATCCAGCTTTCCTAAACCATCCAAACCTTGTTCTTTTATTGCTGAAGGCTGCTCATCTCCTTTCCCCATTGTGCTGCTTAGTGCAGTAGTGTGGGAGCTGACCTTGTTCATAAAGACTGAGGCAGAAAAGCATTAAGTATTTCAGCTTTTTGTGCACCATCTGTCACTTACTTACCTCCCTCATTCAGTAAGGGACCCAAACTTTTCCTGACCCCCTTCTTGTTACTAACGTACCAGTAGAAACCCTTCTTGTTACCCTTTACATTGCTTGCTAGATGCAAATCCAGTTGTGCTTTGGCCCTCCTGATTTCACTCCTGCTTGCACAAGTAATTTCTTTATATTTCTCCCTAATCTCCAAGATTCCACTTCTTGTTCATAAGCTTTCTTTTTGTGTTTCAGCTTACTAAAGGTTTTTCTATTAAATTAATCTAGTCACCTGCCCTATTTGCTGTTCTTGCTGAACAGGGGATGGTTTGTTCTGCTCCCTCTAGAAGGCTTCTTTAAAATGCAGCCATTTATTAGTACTTATGTATATAACCCCTAATTTCTGGGGGCCCAGTCCCATTTCCTCTGGTCCAGAAAGACTATATTATTACAGTGGGATGTTATAGAGGGATTTGGCTTCATTTTGGAAAGGCAGAAAAAGTCAGAGATCACATTATGAGTGCTTATTTTATTTTATTGGTTTTATTTTCAGTTCTATATGCTATATAATTTCACTGTTCTTCCCCACACCCCTAACTTTTTTTTCCCCAAAATTGCCCTAGAAATGCTCTTAAAGATGAGCTAGTTACATATGGTGTTTCTGACCAGTCATTTAATTCAGGGATGTCATGCACTGGTAGTTTGGAAAAAGGGGGAGGTGGAGGGAGGAGGAGTATTTTTTCCTATTTTCACAGGACTGAAAAATGACTCATAGTCTGCTTCAAAATGTTAACTGGGGGGGAACAAACCCCAAAACAAAACCTTTCAAACCAAAATTGACTTGATGCTGTGTGTGAGAGACAGGGAAACAAGAATATAAATTAGTCTTATGCAATCCTAATGCTATTAGTTGCTACTAGGCAACCACTAAACAGTAATTGTATCTCTCCTTTGTATTGTTAGTGGAAGTGCCAGTAATCTTGTGACAGTCTCTAGCAATCTTTCCCCTGTATTGAAGATTTAGGATGTTTGCATGAGGTTTCAAGCTCTTGGATGCTTATCAAATATATAGTTTCAGAAGCTCTTCTGACTTGCAGTTCTGTGCTATGCTGACAGATTAATTTTTTAAAGTAACTGTAGAATAAATCACAAAAGTCAGTAACCTGCCAGTATAATCTGTCTCATCAGAGACAATAAAACCAGTGCAGAACATTACAATTTGGCAGTTAGGGTACTAATTTGGCAGTTCAGGTATAATCTGGCTGTTTCTCTGGATGTGGGCCAAAATACCACAATAAATAATCTTTTTATGACCTTGTGTACAGACTACTACAAGGCATGTAGTAAATTAAATATTAAATTAGGTTTATCAAAATGGTAAATTAAAGCTTAAATTAAATCATCTCAGAAAATGATGGTAGCACCAAGTATTTGGCTACTTGCTGCACTTTTTGAGCTCATAATGGCAATGTTCCAGGAATCAAATGATATTTCTGCCTGCCCACCCCAGTAGAGTTCAGGGTATTGCTGTTGACCTATAAAGTCTTAAATGTTCTGCAAAAACAGAACATTGTTTTCACTGTACACAGACTAACATGGCTACCGCTCTTAAACATTCTGGTGATTGTCTGCTGGGGACTGTTTCTACCCATGTAACGTGGCCACAGTTGGAATTCGTAGAGATGGTCTGTCCTCAGTCTCATAAGATGAAATGAGAGGGACTTGAGAGCATACTCCTTGTTTAGGCCCATGGAACTGAAGTTAGTCCATATACACTGGCCAGAGGGATCACTGGAGAAACCATCTCTTTGTTTAGTCAGACATTCAAAGAAACTTGTGTTTTCTAGTCTTTTGAGGTGCAGGACCTGAAGTGGAGATCTTAAGTGAGGTGGCTGTTAGTTTAAACTTTGACTGACAAGGACGTTGTATTATTCAGGGTGTTGAATTAGCAGCTGCATTTGATTGGTTTGTAGATGATTGGTTTGATTTGCCCTCCTAATGAATGGAGACAGAAGAAATTAAGATGGATGATAAAGACTTCTAGATCAGAGGTCCCCAAACTGCAACTGGTGGGCCACATCCAGCTCACTGACACGTTTTGAGTGGCCCACTTCTCCCTCGTGGCCCTGCTCACTTCCCCTCTCTCTCTCTTCCATATCATGGGCCCTGTGGCCTGGCCTGGAGGAACTGCTCTGGCCCACTGTAAGAGCAAGAGTGAATTATGTGGTCCTCACAGCTGAAAGTATTGGGATCTTTGTTATAGATGGTTCTTTCCTTAATCTCATCTCCATCTCATTCCAGTTCTTTACCACTAATTAATTCTTTCCTCAAACTCATGAGTCCTCTATGATATCAAGGTATTCAATCCTATACATCTTGCCATGTGGACATGCTTCTCTTTCTGTTCTTTTCATATTCCTTAAAATGTCAAGTTTGTTTAGCCCATGTTATGCATAACTTTCCTTTCCTGGCTGTATCTTAGGTTCTTTTTCTGGTTCTTATAAATTACTGTAAAGTACTATAAATCGGGGACCTACTGAAACTTTACTTTTTGCAGGGTATCAGTGAGCATATTGTAATAATCCTCTTCTCATTTATTTTCAGGATCTTGGAAACAAAGATCTTAACCGAGATAAAGTTTATTTGATTTGTCAAATAGTCCGGGTTGGAAGAATGGACCTAAAAGATAGCAATATAAAGAAATGCACTCAAGGTTTGCGACGGCCTTTTGGAGTGGCAGGTAACCATTTCACTTAAAATAATACATGCATTTGCTTCTAATCACAATCCATTTATAGTTATTCTTTTTCCCTAATGAAAAATTTAAAAACCTGATTATTTAAAAGCAAAAAACAAGCATTAAGATGAGTCTTAAATGAATTGAAGAATGTTTTTGATTAAAAATAGTCATAGTGAAAGCATTTAAAAATATTCATAGTAATTACTGATGGAATAAATTATTTAGGAATCTAGTGTATGTGGTTTATCAAACTGCGTAGTTTGCAGCATCTCACCTAATATAAAGGCTTGATCCTTTCTATACTTAGTATGAGCATTGTACTATGTCCTTTAAGAACATAAAATGACCAAGCTAATGTCCAACTAGCCCAGTAACTGGTAGCTGGCTGAAAACTACTGACTGCTTCCAACAGAATCAGCAGATTATCATACTGAGCAGGAGACTTTGCCATAACTTGCCAGGCTTGTTGTTTTGTACTAAATAGATTTTCCATTTTAGCTGCTCCTAATGTAGACCAAGTAGAGACTCTAATATAAAGATCCTTGGCTGAACGCTGCTTCCAAAGCATGCTTGACTAACATTTTAGCTTTTTTATGGTTCACCTTGTAGCAAGCTCAGCATGTAACACTTCTCATGGTATCAGAATTATACAAGGGCTCTCTTATACTTGCTCTTCAGCTAGTCCCAACTCCCATGTGGAACCTTGAGAGAAGTCTGCTAAGGCTTATGATGCCTGCCTTTGAACTACTGTTGGAGTGCTCAAAATAATACCTATGCATCAAGAGATGCTTCCACAGGGACAAATGTGGTATTAAGACCCAATTTCATCCTAAAGGTAGTCTTTGACTTTCACCTGAAGAATTTGATTACCTTATTAGTCTTTCCTGACAACATATGGAGCACCAGGAGGGAATAAATCATGCACCTAATGTGGTGAGGTCTTTGTGACATTCCTTTACAAGACCGAGATTTTACAGACTTTTCCCAGCTATTTTGGTGGTCGTTTCTTGCTCATCTGTAGCCCAAGGTATCTCCTCTCAGAGAATCTCTAAGTGGATCCTATTGCATTTTTAGTAGCTAGACAGTAAACCTTTTCCTCTGACCATCAAGCCATAATTCACCACGTGTTCTGAGATTTGCCTATCACTTTGGGCATGCTAATGGGTAACAGAGGACACAAAGAGCTTTGGGGGGGGGTGATGTTATGATTCCATAATTTGAGGTCTATCCCTGCTTTTTGGAGTGCTCACAACATAGGCTTTGAATTGCAAGGCTGCTGAGGAAGTATTGCTCTTTATGCTTTCATACATGAGCATGAGGAGGCACAAGGTGCATGCTGATACTCACTGTGATTTTTAAAATCAAAAATTGAATTGCATGCAAGAAGCTCATGTATACCTACAGTGAGATCCACACTGATTAAACCCTCTCAAATAACTGTGATTATTGTAGGGTAAGCGTTCTTTCTAGGCACTACTGTCTCAGGTTTCAAAACTATCATTAGACATTTCTGTGCACTCCCTTCCCCTGCCAATGTTAACGTGAAGAATGAAATAGAAACCAATGTGATTTGTAACTTATATGTTGAAAAACTAAGTTCCTGTGACATTGGAAACAGTTAATGAGGGAATTGGAATTAAAAGAAACCATTTCTGCACGGAAAAGTATATCACAGAGCCTAGAAAGGTTGTTGGTGGTTTTTGTTTTTTGTTTTCTTTAAAAACACGGAATTGAGCATATGAGGTTTAACAAAAGCTTCAGCCTCAATTCGTTTCTTGTTGAAGTTTATCTCCTTGGGTAAAGTGGGACACATGGCCTCCAACTGTGTGTGTGTGGTGGGTGGTTTTTTTTGTTTTTTCTTTTTTTTGGGTCAACCATGTATTGTATGGTAGCAAAAACTGATAAAACACCAGTGCATGTCTTTCCATGTAATAACCTTGAAACATGTATGCGAAAATGTGTACCTGTTCTGAACCACAATTATGATTTAATGTAGATTGTGTTATTAAAAGATGGGAATGATTTTCCATGTTCTTATACATACATTTTAACTTTTCTCCCACTTGTCTAGTCATGGATATCACAGATATCATAAAAGGTAAAGCAGAAAGTGATGAAGAGAAGCAGCATTTTATTCCCTTTCACCCGTAAGTCAGAAATTTATTTCATTTTTACAATACAAGAGTTTTTTTATCTGCAAAAAGTTTTTTTCAGTATATGCATTTGTACATTCAGATGCTTTGTTTCTGTTCAGCAAGCCACAATACTGGATGTGATAAAGACATGGAAGTTTTCCATAGGCCAAAAACCACACTTCCCCACCAAGGAGCACAACCAGCAGGGAGAAAGAAGCTGCGGCACTGCTTCTGGCCCCTGCTGGCCCCGCTCCCTCCTGGGCCGGGCTAGAAGGGAGCAGGGTCAGTCAGCCAGCCCGGAGCCGCCACTTCTGGGGGCAGGTGCTGGCCCCAGTCCCGACCCCTGGAGGCTGCCTGCCACTGTGGGGAGGGAGTTGTGCGGGCTGGTCCTGACCCCCAGAGACAGAGCCGTCCCGGGGTGAGGAGTGAGAGAGGGGACCATCCCCGGCCCAACAGGGCCCACATCGTTGCCCCTCTGTGCCCGGTTCAGTGCTGCTGGTCCTCCCCCCCATCCCTGCAAAGGAAGCTGCTTTTGGTTCTGTGCTGGAGCAACAGGGAGGGGGCGGGAAGCAGTGTGGGACCTGTACCATCACCACCCCGGCCGCACTGCCTCCTGTCTACTTCCCTGCAGGGGAGGAACAGACCAGCAGCTCTGAATTCGGCTGCAGCTTTTCGCCAGCTCGCCCAGTCCCTTGCACGGGATGGCTGGTGCAGGGGCTGTCCCTCCCCTGGGCTGACTTGACCCACCCCCCAGTGCCGGGGAGATTAGTGGGGGCGCCGTGCCCCCCTAGGGATGGTCCTGCCCAGAGTCGCCCACTACTGGCAGGGGTGGCTGCCAGCCCGGACCTGGAAGCCTGGCCATGCCCCCTTTCAGCCATGCCTCCAGCACCCACTGAGGGTGCTGTGGGAGGGGCTGGCACAGGGGCCAGCAAAGCTTGCCAAACCCTGCTGTAAGTGTTGGTACATTCTGTAGAGAATATGTCATTTTGCCAAGCCTGTAAGCATCGGCCATATTTCACTTTTTTTTCTTAACAGTTTCATCAGATTCACTTGAACTGCATGTCAGGAAGCCTCCTGAACTCAGCACTAGAGAAGAGGGCAGGGGTGTGAGGAGGGAAAGGTTTTATGCATGTCTAGGTTCTTACAAAGAAAACTACATTGGGCAAAGCATTCCTTGAACCCACTAGAAATGACATGTGTAAAAAGGCATTTGATTTTTCAGGAGGGCATTATCTGTCCCGCGTAGCACAGAGTTGGTGGGAAGACCTTTGCCTCACCCAATTTAGACTCTGAAACAACATACAGTTTAACAATCTCCATGACCTGCTTGAGCATGACTTGGTGTATTTGCTTCTTTTAGGGTATGTCTACACTTACGCTGTTAGTTCGAATTGACTCAGTTCGATCTAATCAAGTCGAACTAATTATGATTAGTTCGAATTGAGTCAATTCAAACTAACATGAGCACGCTAGGAAGACCAATTCAAACTAGCATGTCCATAGACAGGACTTGCTAGTTCGAATTGGAAGAGGGGCATCATGGGAGGTGTGGCAACATGGCCCCTTGTCAGGGCCATGTTGCCACCCAGTCCCATGCCAGGCTCTAGCCCCCACAGCCCAGCACAGGGAAAAGCATCCCCTGCACAGCTCTAGGTGCCTTGCGGCCAGAGCTGGGCAGGGGACACTTTGCCCTAGCTGTGGCTCAGAAGACGTCAGAAGATGGGAGCCTGGCAGGGGACGTTGTCCCCTGGCAGGGCTCCCTGGAGCCTGGGCACCCCCACACACAGCCCAGTGGGGGCGGGGGAGAAAGGATTCCCCCTAATGTTTATTAGGTCGAATTTAAGCCTGTGTGTAGACGTACTCTTAAGTCACTGCACATGGTATAGTTGCCTGGCAGCCTCACTAGGCTTTAACACTGAAGAAGGATACAGGTCCAGTGTTATTTCCTAATATCAAACTCATTGTTGGTGCTGTCAGAAGCCATGTGCCAGAAGATTGTGATAACAGAGCACAGGGAATGGCCTGTAGCTTCCCCATCATTTTCATTAACTTACTGACTAACTATCATTGGCCAAAATATTAATGGAAGAGTCTCCACACTTGGCTTGGTAATGCTGATGAGTTTCTGCTACCAAAGTGCTAAAATAGTTCAGTCCTAATGAGTTAATTTACCGTTTAATAGATGAGTGTTGTACAACAAAGTATTGTTAAGTCTGTGGTTCATCAGCTTAACCACCTTAAAAAGTTCAGCAGCTTTGGAATTTATGCATAGGGTCTGCCTTTGAAAGACATTTTCGATTGTCTTTGACATTTGTTTCAATAGTTATAGTATTACCTATATTAAATATAGAGAATTGTGATAATATTGGGTAGTTGTGAAATAAGAAGCTTATTGAATGATGATGACTAAGTACATGGTGGTGCGTTGGTCAATCAAATTGTAAAGAGATATAAGTGAGGTATTTGCCTTTTTAGTTTCTTACTTGTTCAGTATGTTCAGCACTCACTTTTTTGTGCTTTTGTTTTAGGGTGGTGGCAGAGAATGAATCTTTGCACAGTCTCTTAGGCAAAGTCACAGCATCAAAAGGAGACAGTGGTGGACAAGGTAACTAGATTTTGTGTGTTTCAGCAAAACAACAGATTTTATTCAGAAATTTTTGGTTTTTAGTGTTTAGTTGCAAATCAACATCTGTTCTTCAGTTATCGGGCTACATGTACTTGAATTTGACAGTGACAGTTAAATCTTTGTGAGGGAGTTAGAGGCTATTTAAAGTAGCACCTCTCCAACTGATAAAAGTGAAATTAGTTATAGTTTGGTAGCTGTTTTTTGGCTAGGTGAGGTGGAGAAGTTACATGAGTAAGCAGTTTGTTTAAAGGAGAAAGAGAGAAGATAACTGAATTCAGAGTAAACTCCAAAAAAGTTATTTTCATAATCGTACTGGTTTTTTTTTCTGTAGGTCTGTGGGTAACCATGAAGATGCTTGTTGGAGACATGAATCAGATTAGGAAGGATTATCCTCATCTTGTTGACAGGACAACAGTTGTTGCAAGGAAACTGGGATTCCCTGAAATAATCATGCCAGGTAAAAGGAAATTTGTTCTGCGCTGAAAATAGATAAAGCCTTGTATAAGTATCAGTAATATTAAGCTCGGAGTTGACTTAAAAGCACACTTCAGAGTGATTTCTGATTCTAATATTAGAAGTTTACATCCATCAGTAAAATATAACTGCTTAGAAAAATGCAAGGGTGAATAATTTTAAAACTAAAACACTTAAATCAGACAAGAAAAGAAATCGGGGATGGGAGAAGATGAGCCAATGATGCAAGATGATAGGAAGGCAGAGCTGTTCAATGCCTAGTTTGCTTCAGTCTAATCAAAATTAACGTGTAATGGGATGATTTAGAGAAGTTACTACAGACAATAAAAAGAAAGAAGGAATGCACATTAGGTTAAGTAAAGAACATCTCTGATCTGACTAATTTGAATGAATTCAAATACTATTCACCCTAGGGTGCAGAAGGAGTTGGATGAAGAATTCTGAGCTGTTTGCAAAAATATTTTTGAACTCATGGCTGACAGTGGCGATCCCAGAACACTGGAGAAGGACTAATGTAGTGCTTATCTTTGAAGAGGGGTAAAAGGAAGCTCTGGGAAACTACAGAATAGTCAGACTGACCATGATACCTGAGAAACTACTAAAAGAGTGTATAAAGCCCGGGGAAGCTTTTAGACCAAATGACATCCCCTGGTGAGAAGCATCTTTGGTGCCCCTCTGCCCCACTTGTTAAACTTCTGAATATCTTATTTTTTTAATTTCATTTGTAGTCAGTTTGATGACTACTGCACAACTTTGTTTGCTTGATTTACCCGATCATATAAGACAATAAATTTGCATGCTAGGATCTGTAAATCTTTATTTGTTCATTGAATAAATAAACAAATGGGAAAAAAATTAAAACCCTTCTGGGCTTATGTAAACTTTTGAATTTTATGAATAACTGAAATGTACCATTAATGAAATTGAACTGGGCACCAACATTGTGTGGAACAGTACTGGTGTACCATAGGTAATAGCCTTAGAATGGTAACCCTAGCCCTTTAGTTCAAGAGGTCACTTTTCTCACCTTTGCCCTTGTGAACTGAAGCACAGAATCAGAAAAATCCAAGGATTGGCCAATGGCATTTTTCAGATGATGAAATAATAGGTCATGTTAGTCTTTCATTGACCACCATCAATCGACAGTATGTTTTAATGAGTCTGAGCCTGGAAAAGCTGCACTCCCTGCCCATGACTGTGACCGGTAGTGTGAACAGAATCTTCAAAGCTACCCACATGTTAGGAAGTGTCCTTCACCTCTGCATTATGAATGAATTGGAGAATTTGGAATGGAGACAGCTTTACCTGTGCCAAAATGTGATGAATGTTGTCCAATTCGAAATAGAGGTCTTTATCTTTTGAAGTGCAAACATTCCGCATGTGTCAGCGTGTGGGGAAGGTCTGTACAGTTGTTCGAGTGTTTTCCTGTCTGCCAGCAGCTTACCTGGGACACACAACCCATGCTCCCCCCGCTGGTCTCTTTGTGGTGCTTCATTTGTCTGAATTTTTCTTCACTGGACACTCAAGCAGTGTGAGGAAGTAAACAAAATAACTCTTAATTTTTCTTCTGAGCTGCCTCATCTTTGCCCTCCTAACTAAACTGTCTCTTCTGATGGCTACAAACTTCCTTAAAGACCAGCTCAATTCCTAATTTTTTCTTTGGCAGCTGTGGCTGCATCTTCAAATCTGCTGTCTATGCAGGTCACAACAAAATCAAGGAAGCTTCTTATGCAAGTAGTTGTGATTGGGCTGTACAGCTGAGTTTGTAACATCTTGCTAAGGTTTAGCTGGATGAGGATATTGTGCCTAACTGCAATTTTTGAGACCAGGAATTTGAAGTCAGTGATCAGGTTTGCGAGGCTTTGAACCTTGGGTCTGATTTTGCAGAAGAGAAGATTGAGGGGGGATTTGATAGCAGCCTTCAACTACTTGAAGGGATGCTCCAGGGAAGATGGAGCTTGACTGTTCTCGGTAGTAACAGAGGACAGAACGAGGAGCAGTGGTTTCAAGTTGTGGTTAGGGAGGTCAAGGCTGGATATTAGAAAAAACTTTTTTTACTAGGCGAGTGGTGAAGCCTTGGAATGAGCTGCTGAGGGAGGTGGTGGAGTCTCCATCTTTGGAGGTGTTTAAGGCCCGGCTGGACAAAACCATGACTGGGATGGTTTAGTGGGAGTGGTCCTGCCTCTGGCAGGGGGTTGTACTAGATGACCTATGAGGTCCCTTCCAACCCTATGATTCTATGAATTTTACATTCCTTGCGTGAACAGCAGTCGACTGCTGCTGAAAAAGCCCTAACTATAGACTAGGGCTTAGATGCAACAAATCCTGCATCTTGGCAGGATGTTAGACCTAGATGATCCATGAGATCCCTTCTAGCCCTATGGTTGATTCTAAGTATGTGTCACTTTCTCATTAATGGGTTTCATGATCACTGTATCAATAACAACTTTATTATTTTTATTAGCTTGACTTTCACAACATGTTTTGTTTCTGTTTAAATACCAACATATGTGAAGTCAGAGGTTATTGAATATGAATTTAAAATCAAATACCTGGTTCAAATTATCCAGACTGGCATGTAACATTATAGTTTTGATGATATCTCTTTATAGGAGGAATGCTTGTGCAAAAATGGGGTGGGGGGTGACTTCACATAAAGTTCCCGTTCGGGGAAGGACAGTTTCATATCTTTTTGGTCAAATTGAGCAACAGCATCTTAACATGACCTCACCAGAAGATGTCACTGCAGGATGAGAGTTAGATGAGTTTCCTTTTAGGATACACATTTGTCCCGTTTGACCATAATCTGTAAAATATGATCAAATGCAAATAGCACAGCAGACGCTTAAAACTTTTTTAGGATGAACTTAATTTCACTTAATATAGTTCATCATAGAGAGACAAGTTTCTAAACAGTCAATATTGCATTTAACCCTATTGTGTTTCCTTTTGATTTTTGTCATGTTTTAATCTGCTTTGTAACCTTTAGCATATCTGTCATAGGGGATATAAGAAATGATATTTATGTTACACTGGCTACTGGCGACTTCGATAAATACAATAAAACAACCCAGAGAAATGTGGAAGTCATCATGTGTGTCTGTGATGAAGAAGGAAAAGTGATACCAGTAAGTTTCTGTCTTTTCACTAGTGTTGAAATGAAAATGTTAAACTAAAAATGTTAAGCACATCTTAGAAGTAAGTCATACATGTCGCATGAATTTTGAATAGTGATGTAATATTCTGCAGTACGTTTGTGTTCTATTTCTATTGGGTTGTTTTGTGATGATGCAATTGCCTATAAACCCTGTAAGTAATTTGCATAAACCTTTAAAAGACACATAGTAGGAAGAAAGCCTTTGCTGACCTTTTAGTTGACTAGAGCACAAATAGATGATCTGTTCTTACTGACTGTGCCTTCACTTTTACTAGAGGGATTTCCTCATGGGCATTCCTGAAGGAGTAATGTAATTGCTATGTTAGATTAAATGTTCCATCTCCGTTATGTAACAAGCCAACGTAAGAATGGGATGCACAGATTGCATTCATGTCTCCTGAGTTCTGGTAGTCTGTTTGAGTTAAGGTAATGATGTAGATGAGTGTATGTACTATACATATGCAACATACATATTTACAAGTGTTTTCATAATGTCTGTTCTGTTTTTATATAATGGTTTTTGTCTCAAGATTTGAACAGCTGTCTTGTGTTTAGGAAGATTGGCTTTCACTTCTTTTGTGTGAACTTTATGCTGTTCTTTTCTGGAGCTATGCTGTATTCATCAGAGTAAAATCAAAGTGATGTTTCTTAAGATGATGTAAATCTGGAGCAACTCCTTGTGGTTAATGGACTTTTCACTGGCAGAGTAGATAATTTGGCCCAAGTTACCAAATTTCATATTAACGTGTGTGTGGGATGCAACAAATCTTCATTACAAAGCCAAACATCAAGATGTGGCATCTAACAGTGAACGTGTAACTTTGCACAGTGAGTACTCGTGCAATCATGTGAAAATGAAGAAGAAAGGACTTAAAGATTCAAAACACATTTCTATGAACAGATATTTTTGTGTGCAAGTTCTGTTTCCTTCATCTGTAGGTAATGATGCCAAAAAAAAAAAAAATCCCCAAAGTGTAAGGTAGTGGATGCGCAAAAGAAGACTACACAGAAGTCCCACTGGAAACTTAGCATCGTTTTATGTCTTCTTGCTAATTTTCTTTCACAGATGGTACCAGAGTGTAGGCACCACCTAATCAAAATAGTACGTAATAAAATGAACATATTCAAATACCCAGGAGTAACTTCATAACTCAAATGTTAATCAGCTGGAATCACGCACCTTCTACCTAACTGTGCGAGAGACAAGGAGCATCTCTATGTCTACATTTGCAGCTAAAGTCAGTTCAGTTTAAGCACTTTTTTTATGGCACAACCTCTTTTCAGCTCTTTCATTGAGTAAAAATGCTCATTTCTTAATTTAAGATAAATATTGGGAAGATAAAGCAGCGTTTTGCTATGTAGTTCATAGATATAACAAAAGCAAAACTGAATTAAAAATAGTGCAAGATACAGAGTCTTAAGATGCTAACTGAGGATTGTGTAGTATTAGATTTTCATTGAGATGCAACAAAAAATTAAAACAGACATGATTTCAGTTATAGTTAAGGTTAGCTATCAAACTAGTTAAATGGCCGGGGGTGTGGGGTGGGGATTGGGAGATTCATACTAGATTTATTTCTGGAGATAAAAGAAGGCCACCTTCTGTAAGTAAATGTCAGAGAATAACTTTAAACAACTTGTGAGACTGGAGTATTACCTTTCAGGAAATGCCCTTTGGGCATATATAGTTGTACTAATTTAGCTGGACCCAGTCAGGTCCTCTTGAGACATCAGTATCACAATGTTCTTTTGACATGTAGAAGAATTGACTTCATAAGGTATGGAGTGATTGAGATAAAAGGGTGCACTGCTATCTCACATTTATAGACATCTGGCAGTTGTAATTTAGTGTGTACTTACTGTTTATGCATGAGTGAAGGATGCTGCATTTCTAAGAACTGGTGTAATCCACCCCAATCAGAAATAGGGGACAAAAGTGAGAGTCTGTTTTTCTGTTAGTGAGGGAACTGGCTGCTTTGGGTGTAGGATCCCTAGATTCATTGTATTCAGCAAGGGAGGACAGATGCAACTGTGGGAGGGTCTTTTCAACCCATTAAATGGCTTCAGTCTGGAATATGGAAACCCTTGTGACAAAATGACTAGAGAAGAGCATTGATCAAGCTGGGGGGGGGGGGGAGTTGTGTTTTTCCTTTTTTTAAAATACAGTAGATTGGGATCAGTGGAAAATACAATGGAAAGTGTAAGGTTAAAATAGAAAAATGTCAATTAAAAATTGAAAGGGAAGGTTTCAAAATTTTAGGTAAATAGAACTAGAATAAGCAATTATTAAACTTAGAGGAGTAGAAAAGGAAGATGAGACTAAAAATAAGACTTAAAAACTGGGAAGAAATCTGAAGGTTAAAATCTTATCAAATAAAATAAATAGGGTCTTGTGTATGTGTGTATATATATAATTGAGAGAGTAAGAGAAAATAGCATCAAGACAACAAAGGACAGTACATTGACATTAACAAAGAATGAACAAGCAGGAGGGGCAAAAAACCTAAGGCTTCAAGATCTCACAGCAAAAACTTCATGTAGATCAGACCTTTTTAGTAGGGTATAACACTTTCCTCCCAAACACATAATTAGAATATAAATGCAATGGAACAGGGACTGCCTTTGTGGTGTTACTGTGTTTTAGAATGGCAGATGTTGCTTGAACATCATATTAGCTGGCAGTGAGTCTGTTGGAAAAGAGTAACTCGGACTTGCTGGTGCAAGGGCTTCATCAGGCAGTGAGCACTAGTGTGGGGCAGACAGAAGCTGAGACAAGGGGCCCTAGTTACAGACACCCAGATGGAGAAGCTTTAGGTTGGGAAGAAGTTATCAGAGGGGCAGTAAAACCTGCCAGTGCTGAAGCTGGAGTTTCATATAGCTATGTTTGAGAACATCTTTTTGTTAAAGATGGAGCAAGAAGTGGCTCTGTTTTGGACTGAATGAGCAGCCCCCTTTGGAGTGGGGTGGGATGGGGCCCATTCTGCCCATAATGCATTTTGGGGCATAACTTTGAGTATAGAAATGAAACTTAACAAAAGCACTAATATGCCCTGAAATGGGAAGTTTTGGTGGCAGGAGGTGTCCCCAGTAGGGGACTGTATTGCTAACACATCCCCTGCTCTTAATAGTCCTTCCTGGAGGGAAATCACCCTCAGTAGACAATGTCCTGTGGCTTTGGAGTTAATTCATAGTAGGGATTTTGGAGTCTAAATTGGAAGTGCTTCCATGAACTGAAGGAATTATGTCCAGCAGTGCCAGCTTGAGCTCAGCACTTCAAAAGAGGAAAAATACTATTGCTTTCTAGAAGCCAGGACTGCAAGTTCTAGAGATGGAAATCCTCCCCATTTTGTATCTGTAATTTTAGAGATGAAATAAAATAAACTGCATGAAGGAAGTATTCTTAGGCATTTCTTTAGGATTTTGTTTTTCATTTTCTTTGGAAAGAACCATGTAAGACTTGCAACCCTGGACATACGGTTTTGGAATCTTTGCTTTGCTTGGTCTTTCTGGTCTTTGTTGGTTTTTCTTGGTCTTTCTTTCTCTGTCTACCTAGATGCCCAGCTAAGCCTCCAAGTAAAGAAAAAAAGCAAACAAAACTTATCAACTTCCCTTCCCCCCCCCCCAACATATCAGTAGCTTAGCCCCTTTATGGAGCAAATTGCTGGACACTGGCTATATGCTCAAGGAAGTAAAACCTCCTGAGATTGCCCAAACCTTTTCTATTTTGGCAGATCCTGCTGTTTTGGAAGTTTTTTGTGCCTCAGCGTTGTTTGAGCGATTCACGTTCCTGTCTGACTGGCCTATATCCCCATTTGAAACTTTTAAAATAAATGCTTCCTTGAAACATAACAAACTATATAATGGTACTGCACACGATTTCTTCTGCAGCTTGTCAGTTTAAGGTTTCCTCTTGCAGTCTTTGCATATATAAAACATGCATAGATTTCAATAGAGCCAGGTCACAGAGCTGAATGAACTAGGCTGGGTGCTACTTTTATTTTTGTTCAGTCTGGTTACAGTAAAAAAGAAAGCAACCTCTCTCTCTCTCTCACACTAAAAATACTTGAAGAGGCAGCTTGCTAGGAATAAAGACATCTGATAATCTTTTCTATATAAGATGGTTAAAGTTTGTACAGTTAAAGTAGATTGTAATCTCCTTAGGGCAGAGACTTCTATATATTTTTCTACAGTGCATACCAAAGTGGATTGCTAATCTGACTAAGGGGTCAAGATGCTACTAAAGTAAATATAATGCAACTTGTGCCTAAAATGAACAAAATATCTTGTTCTCTCTCTTTTAAATGCAGTTGTGTAGTTTCTTCTTGTAAATAACTTTTATCTGTTCCTCTGAAACTGGAAGATATTTTTCCATTTAAATTGGATTGGTGGTGATCTAAATTCTGAACAATGGGCAAAATTTATCTCTGGAATAAAGTAGTTGATTGAGTATAATGAACCCATTCCCATGCCAGTAATCAAGCTGGCCTTTGAATACTGTTGTTTCCTGCTCAGGATTTTTTTTGAAAAATGGAACTGGCATGTGTTTAGAGCTAAAAAGGCTATAAAATACATTGTCTGCCTTGAGATTTAGATCTGTATGATAGCAAAATACAACCCAATTAATGCGAGCCCATTGGGAAACTTATTTTGTATGGAGTCTTTGAAAAAAAAATCAAATGTATAGTGTTTCAAGTAAGTGAGGCTGGTTACCATAAGGGGCAGAAATGGTAAGAATGTTTTATACTGGCAGAGTGTAGCTCATATTGGAGAATATAGTCATTGTCTTGTAGAGTTTGACGACTTTAGCAAGCAATGTGAGGTGTGAGAGATGGGGTGGTAATATGGTCTGATGACTGTCTGGTTCTCCTCATGGCTCTGATTTCTAGCATGCTAATATTCTTATGGTTAAGCAGTTTTCACTTCTAATTTCTAGTTTCTCAGATCAATTTTGTAAACTTGTTACACTGAAAATATCTCTTTATGGAATGTTCTTATGTAGGAGAGTTCTGCCTTATATGCAGGCCCCATGAATTATTTCCATGAAATAATTAAATAACTTCTTCCCTTCTTTGTGTTAGAATGCTATTTGTTTAGGAGCAGGAGACAAACCTGTAAGTGAATACAGATCAGTTCTCTACTATCAGGTCAAACAGCCACGCTGGATGGAAACATTAAAGGTAAGACACAAATGTTTTTCATTTATATTTTCCCCTTCAGTTGTCAGCTTCTATCTGTTTCAAGAAAATGATTACACTGCAATTCACATTTTTGGCAATAAGTACCTTATGGTCTTGAAACATGGTTAAATGTGTGTCTTACATCAACTGTCAGTTGGAGATGCATGATTAGTGAGGCTTAAAGTTTCTACCTAGAAAATAGTGTTAGGATCTCTTGTAGCAGCAGCAAAACAAATGAGATCATCTTAGTTTGCCTTATGTCCTGAACAGGCTTCATTGAAAATGAAGTACAAGATTAGTTGTAACCAATGTTCCCTCTAACTACTTGTAGACTGTGTGCGCAAACAATTTCTTTGTGTGTGCAAAAACATTTATTTGTGAGCACCAATATTAGCACTATTGAAATTTTTGTGCACACTTTATTTTGTTGTGTGCGCAGGCTTCATGACCTGTGTGCACATGCACATGTGCACAGCTTAGAAGGAACAGTGGTTGTTACTGGTGTAAAACTGAGAAAGAGAGAGGCTTGAGTGATTAACAAGTATAGTAAATCAGTTCTATATTCTAGGTTTTTAGTGTCTTGAATATCCATTAGAGAATAACTAATAGACATCGATGTAATTAGCATTTAATATTTAACTGAATATTCGTGGAAGGTGCTAAATGCAATAATTACAAAAGATGGCTTAAGGTTACCTGACTAGCCAACATTAAATGCTGTGTGCTACAGACGATTGCTAAAGTAGCCAATGTATGTATAAGTCTGAAAATGCAATAAGGTGAAGAGGAGAAGAGAGAGGTTATTTCCATCAGTAAAAATGTGTTGTGTGTAGTCTTGAAACCACTAACAAATGTTGTATCTTGACTAATACCATGTTTCCATTTTGATTTTTGCATTAATTTGAGCAGATTTTCTCTCAAGAACAATTAGAAATAGTTGCTTTTAAGTTGGGGTTCAAAGTCAGTTTAAGCTAGTGTAAAATGCTGTGTACTGCTAGTCAGTTTCCAGACGGTGACTCTGGAAGTGATTAGATGAGAATATCTAAGCAATAAAAAGAGACAAGGTGGGTGAGGTAACATCTTTCCCTGGATCAGCTTCTGTGAGTGAGATGAAATTGTCTGTATGTTTTTCACCCACAGAAATTGGACCAATGAAAGATATTATCTCACCCACCTTATTCCTCTAGATCACTGGTTCTCAACCACTGTGTCAGGACACATTACTGCATCGCCACGCAGTGGTGTGGGTGTCACAGAGAGTCAGGGAATGGCTGGATTTGGCTGGGTGTGAGGGAGGGGCCAAGGGGTAGGCTGGTGTGTTCTGTATGGTGGCAATATGCCACCAGGTGGGTTGCAACCTGCAAAAGGTTGAAAACCACTGCTCTAGATCCCTTACCTACCTTCTCCTGGGATCAACACTGGTACAACTAGATAGCAAATAGGAATAAATGGAAAATGGACATTGGAATTATATAACTTTACAATCTGATTTGTGACCTATTGGATCATGAGACTGCTTTATACTGCTGATATTGGATAATGTATTCATTTCCTTGTGGTGTCTGTGGGTTTTTCATTGATCAGAATGGAAAGTGTGAGGGACTGGGTGAGAATGTGATCTTATTGATGCAGTCATGACTCCCTTCCCTCTTGTCTTCTTGTGATGATCTGGGAAAATCATTTAATATTTCTCTGCCCCCATTCACCCATTACTGAAGGGGTGTAATTATTGACATAGGTGGTTTATGACTGATGTGAAAGGGATTTGGGAGGTGCTATATGAATGCATATAATTAACAGTACATGAATTTCTGCCAATCCTATAACTAATGGGTTTAGCTATACACTCATGCAAACTGGCAGCAGTCCAGATGAAAACTTTCATACTGGATTATGTAAGAGGGTCCCAGGCACGCAGAGTTTAGTTTATTGCTACCTTCTGCCACTGTACATTTTTACACCTTCCTCTGTTTCACTTGACTATGGTGCCTCTGAGTTCAGTAGGAGTTTCAGTGAGACAATGGCAGGCCTAACATCTCTTCTGCTTACAGAGGTCAGGCCTAGGTAAATTTGTCTTCTGTATGCAAGGCTTTAGAGGATCAGCATACAGTTGGGGAGGAGAGCCACTGATTTTATATGGGTTTTTGGCTGTCAGATCTGGTCAAATGCCGTCTCTTGCCCACTCACTAGACTGCTGTGGGAGGCCTGCCTGAATGTGCCCCATGTGCTGTAAGCCTCCAGAGTTGAAAAGAATCCAGGCACTGCCCTGTTTTGGGGTCCCTCGATGTACTCCCAGGGTGCTATTCCTCTGTCTAGCATGTGCTTCTGTGATTCAGTGCCAGCCTCCTCAGAGTCCTCCATAGCTTAAATGTTTCCTCTCTTTTGAGAACTCCAGCAGTACAGGTGTCCTGCATTTACAGGTTAACTCTTGAAGCGTGTGTGCAGGGATTAGAGTCAATGGGGAATGCACTGTTCCAAGGGCCCACTATTTTTAGGGGCTCAGCATTCCGGGTCCCCTAAAAATAGAACATGGAGCTGGAATGCTGCGTTCCAGGGCCCACCATTGAAAAATAGCAGGCCCCGACACGCAGCATTCTGGCATCATGTTCAATTTTTGGAGGCCCTAATGCTGGGCCCCTAAAAATAGAAGGCCCCGGAACAGAGTTCCACCATGTTCCGGCAGGCAGGGGAGGGGGTGGAGGCTGGGGGTTGGGGGCTAGGGGTATTACTGGGGGCTCAAGCCCCACCCCAGACGACTCCTCTTCCATTCCCCACCTCTAACCTGGGACCTGTAGCATCAGCCCCAGATGCAGCACTGCTGGGACCTGGGGCGTACTGCCCCCACCTCCCCATCCATGCTGCTGGTGAGTGTGGGGGAAGCCAGCTTGTGGTGGTGGGGTTTTGGGGCCAGGGGGTGGGGGCTGGCATGGGGGGCAGGAGCTGGGGTCTGGGGGGGCCACTGGACTGGGAGGGGAGCCCACTGGCACAGGAGCATTCTGGGGCCCCCCAGATTATACTTTAACCCCTGGGCGTGCCATAGGTGTAACATGTAATTCACAGACTAACTTTCAGAGGATTCTAAACCACAATTGCTCTTAATCACAAGAAATATTCAATCTATACAAAAGTTAGTCTCTACATTTCCTCGCTCTAGTTTTCTCACTAGTCCAGAGCATTCTCCAGGTTCTGGTCAGTGTTCTCTGGGTCAGTCCAGGACGCTTGTGCTTCAACACCATTGTTTGATAAAATTTTGGAGCCTTCTCTCTCTCTCACTCACTCTCTCAACTTCAGCTTGCTTTGGCCTGGGTTGGTCCTAAACAGAGCTTCCCCTTTTACGAAAACATGCACATCTCTTCCCTTCTCTCCCACCCAAACCTTCCTGTGTGGTTCAGCTTTCACAGGCTGATGTGTCCCATCCACAACTGATTCCTGGGTCCTGCTGCTAGTAATTTTGTTTCTTTAGGCAGGCTGGAGGAAGTGGCTTCTCCCATGTTTAGCCATCCTCCTTGGCATATCTATTCAGCAACCAAAACTCCTCAGTAATTATTCACTACCCTGTATTGTGCTTTGTCTGGAAGAGGTGTGCTTATGAGCTTGTCTGCACTGTTGAATGTACAGCGACGTTCTTTGCTGAAGCAATTTTCTATGAGAATAACTTCACAATATCAACCCAATTTGTAAATTGTGCAGATTGTCCTAACTCTGGCTGTGGCTAAACCCGGTAGTAAAAAGAATGGTGAATACTCATTTCAAAATAGATATGTTATACGTAATGCTACGTTTTCATTATGTGACATAACTTCTGATTTATAAAAGGTGGCAGTCCCCATTGAAGACATGCAAAGAATACATCTACGCTTCATGTTCAGGCATAGGTCCTCTCAGGAGTGTAAGTATAGCATTTTTATAATTTTTGTTTGTAATCAAAATTGCCAGTCTTTTAAAGAACATAAAATATGATTTTATACATTGCAGCTAAAGATAAAGGAGAAAAGAATTTTGCAATGGCCTTTGTAAAGCTCATGAAGGAGGATGGTACAACTCTGCAAGATGGCTTCCATGATTTGGTAGTCTTAAAGGTACGATAATGAATGTTGTTGTGTATGATGAATTATTTTTGTCTTTTTCTTAACTGTGTGATCCTCTATATTTCTAATTTTCTACTGTCTTCCTTCCATTATCCTATTAAAATTTTTTTATGTGATCCTTCTTCTGAATAGATAGGGTTGAATATATCTTCTCCAGGTCCAATCAAGTTCCCTCAAACATTTGTTACTCTAAGCAGAGTGGCACAGGACATTTGCTCTTCCTACATTTTAACCTTCATTGCCATGGTTAAAGCCTTCCCTACTTCTAGAAACTTGGGACAAAGCTTGATATCTGAACTTAAACCATCATTAGAACATGGATTAAAATTCAGCTAAATAACTGTTGAGTTTGTTTCACCACAAACTTTTCTGCCTTAAGAGTGATCTGGGAACAGCTTGTCACTTTCTTTTATTTGTGTACAATTACTGGTGTATGCTTACAGTGCATACTTATTGCTGTGAATTGTACATGAACAGTCGCAGGGATTTGGTACAGGACATTTGAACAGTACTGATTTGGTTTTGATTGGACACAAATTAGCATAGCTGACTTTTTTTTCTCCTAGTTGGATATATCATGACATTGAAGTTTGGTTTCCCATGAAAATACTCAAGATCGGGAATTAGTAAATACTGTGCAAATATTCTCAACCTTTTAGTTATGTAGCTATTTCTGAAAATGTTCTGTCTGATAACCTAGTTTTTTGTAATATTAATGGGAAGCTAAAACAAAAGTATGCACACAATTATAAGTAAATGGTTTATGAATTCCAGTGAAGATTAATGTTTTTTTTGGATATTCACCCACCTCTTGTGCTAAAACTGATAAATATTGAGAACAGACAGCACCATTGATCATCAAGTTGATTGGGTAACACAGCCCACAAAATTTCAGCAAGTGATTCCTTCATCAAACTCATAACTTCTGATTAAGCAAGAGCACATATTCTAGAAATGCTAAACTGAGTTGGCACATTTTATCTTTAGTAGAAGATAGACAGATCACTTTTGACATAGACTTGCTACTTATAGAATTCATATAGAGAAATACCGCAGCTAAGCATTTAAAATATATGAGTCAGGATCCTAGAAAAGGAGTGACTTTAAACTCAGGAGGTTTTAAATACCTTATAAATTTTTTAGAGGTGTTTTGCCTTATGATGTTCTTTCTATCCTTTGGCATGCACTTGAATTGTGCTTTCGAACTTTTCTTTGCAATCAGAAGAGCTCAAAACTTTTTATTCAAAATGAAAGCCAAGGTGTTCATGTAAGCATTTTTTTTTTGAATCTTGCTTTTGTGAGGCTGATGATGAGGGCTGTCCCTAGGGGGGTGCAGAGCCCTGGGTGAATTGCCCTCTGCAAGGCCCCTACTGACCCCTGCCCCAGCACTGGGGGTGGGGCCAGCCAGCGCCCCATGCCGGGGACCAGATGAGCTGGCAAAAAGCAGCAGCCCTATTGGTTCCCCCCCCCCCCCCCCCGCCATGGGTGCTGCTTTTGGTTCTGTGCCTGAGCAGCGGGGAGGGGGTGGGAGGCAGCATGGCCGGGGGGGTAGCGATACGGGCCCTGCACTGACTCCTGCCACCTCCCCGCTGCTCCAGCACACGTGGCCGGGGGGGGGGGGGCGCGGATGCTGCTGTTCCTCTCCCCGCCCCCAGCTCCAGTGCAGGCCTGATCCTGTGAGCACTATGTCCCGCGTGGCGGTGGGCCTGATCCGTCCTCCAGCTGGCACAAAAGCTTTGCTTGACTGTAGCTAGAGAATGAACCTCTCCTCTGGATGACAACCTATGGTGTTGTGTTTGGGGTTTTGTTTTGTTTTGTTTTGCATCCCCTCAAGTGCTTTTGAGTGAGAATCTGAGCTGAGTTTAGGCATCAACCATCTTTCCTACATCTTGCCAAACTGGGAAACATTCCCTCACCCCTCTTCAAGATGAACTAACATGAATTACCTCAAGGACTATTTAAAACACAAAAACTGACAAGCTAGTCTGCTTGTACACAGACCTGCTTTTACATGCTAAACCTTTTCAAGCTTTTGTAAATGTAAATGAATGTCTCTTGTGCCTAGAGATCTGGTGCTTAGTAAATCTCAGATCTGTGCACTCTCCTCCACATCTGCTAAACATTCTGACATGGTTTGGAAATTGAGCCTCAAACTTGAACAGCCATGGAATTTGCATAGGTGCAACAATATTAGGTACCTATGCTGACTTGAGTTTTAGCTAGTCATTGGATGTATTGCATGGGCCAAGTGGCCATTCCAAGAGCTATAGTTAGGTTTTTTCTGTTTTGCTCCCCTAGTTCTGATCATTTTGTAAGTTGCAAAGAACTTTTTATGACTGTACGCTTCAGTCTGACTGAAGTTATGTTTCCATACTAATAGGCTTCATTTGCTAGAAGCTTTAGTTGATTGTGTTGGTGTTACCCTAAACTTTGGAAGCCATAAGACTCTTTATGGGTAACCAGTCCAAGCTCTAATTCTAAAAACAGGTAATGGGAAGTGTTCTGCCCTAGGATATTTACAGGGTTTATCAAGGGTTTCCATTTAAATGATTGGAAAAATTCCTTGGACTTGCTTGCCTCAGTTTACCCTTGAGAGAACGTGGATACAGGCCAAAGGATTGACACTCAGACAATAATTTCTTCGAAATAAATTTGTATTCCATACTAATTATAATGCAGCTGGATTTTAAATTGAAAAAATCAACATATAAGAAATAAACCACTTCGGAAAATGCATGATACCATAAACTTTATAACCTTATGTGATGTAAAATTAAATATAATATAAATGATAAATTGGCATCTGGCTTTATTTATAATTGCATACATGCATGCCTTATGTTAAAAAGAAGTCATACCTCCTTCATTCCTTCCCTGGTTGACTGAATCCTCTGTTTTTGTCTGAGTTCCTTCTCTTCTGTTCTTTGTTCTTCTGCCGTTATTGATGTTCCCTAGACGTTGTGTGTAGCTGTTGTCTTCTCCTCTGATCATGATCACCTGCACCCAAGCCTGTTAGCTCTCTGAGTTGTATGTGATAATCTGCCCTTTTCTGATTAATTGCTTTCTGAATGTCATTCAACTGCACCTTCGGCACTCAGAGGTGATGATGTGTTTTTTCAATCAATCAGCTGTCTCGTATACTAATTAGCTTTATTAGTGTACTTCAAAATTGGACCTTGTTCAGCTCCTACCTACCTATCTACTTGACCCTTCCTTGGAAGTATTAAGAGTGGCCTTTATTTCACCCCAGTCTACCTTTCTTGTTGATCAGTTTCTTAACACCTCCATTTTGTTTCTGTCTCAGGATGATATCAGCCACCATTTTAGATTTCTAGCTAAACTTGCTCTAAACTATAACTACTTTATCAAGAGTTTTCTGAAAACTATTTCTATTCATGCCTAACCATTATGATTGCCACCATCTTTTTATTAGTTAAATCAGAACAGATAAAATCCATGATGTTTTCTCCCCTGTCTGGCTGCTTTTCAGCTGTGTGGCTAACTGCTGGCCCTGGTGCTGATCGCCTTACACAGAGTACAGCAGCTTTTTAAAAAAATCTCTTGTATTATGGAGAAACTGATTTCAGTTCCAGCCTTGATTGTCTACTGACTTAAGTTTTGTCAATTTCTTATTTCTGAGTAGTTCCAGTGTAATCAAGTTGGTTTTTATGATGGATGCACTCAGTCTGTCACAGTATGCAGACTCTTTTCCCTAACCTATGTTCAAGAGCATAAACTTATTGAAGGGATCTCTAAAAATTATTTTAGAGAATACAAATTTTTTACTCTAACATAATTCTTTTTTTTTTTTTTTGCTTGTCACAGTTCATGGTCTCTTTTAGAAGGCCAAATGCCACAATTCCATTTTGGATTGCTGCTCTATGGAGTGTGTTCAAATCAGAAAGAATAATCTCCTACTTTACACCATGCTGGTTATTCCTGCACAACTTCTCCAAAACCTAGCCTTTCTCCTCTATTCAGACAGTCCAGGCCACCCTGCTCTTGGATTTGACTTATTGCAGTATCTTCTGTGGTGTTAAAAGGTGTAGCCCTAACTATCTCCTCTCCCCCGATCCATTCAAAATAATGCTTCAAAGAAAACTTGTCAGGATTATCACTTAGACAAAATCACCCTCTTTGCATTTCTTCTCTGTCCTTTTCTCTGTTTTATCAAACACAAACTGCTTGGTCACTTTCAAGGCATGTCTTATCCTCACTTTACTGTTATGTGCTATTGAAATGCCAACTCCAGTCTCCATTCTGCCACTGATACCACCAATTGTTAACTTAATTATGTTTTCAAATAACCACCTTTGCAATTTCTCCTTGAAACTCTCCTGTGGTGCCTAGGAAGAAAAATCTTGAGTAGTGATATTGTTAGTGTGATAAGATAGCAGCCTTCTCACCAACCAGCATTGTCTCAGTTCTTACTCATGCTCCCCCCATCTGTATTTGTGCAGGGCCTAATGCTTGCCCATGACTGCGGCTCCTATGCACTCCTGCAACATAAATAATATAACTAATACGTTTCAGGGTGATAGTAAGAAGATGGAGGATGCCAGTGCTTATTTGACTCTACCTTCCTCTCGTCACAATGTGGAGAATAAAGGATTAACCTTAAGCCGAAGTGCTAGCAGTATAGGAGGACTCTCAGTAAGCACACGGGATAGCTTTACTATTGCAACTCTGGTTTGTTCAACAAAGCTAACTCAAAATGGTATGCCATTCATCTTCTTGTTCAAGCATTTGTAAAGGACTATTTCTCCACTAAAATTAAAAAGCTGAGCTTTATTTTATCTGTCATTTATTTCAGTGGGGTTACTGGGGCTTTTGAAGTGGCGCATGAAACCAGAGCTGCTTCAGGAAAATTTAGAAAAACTGAAGATTGTGGATGGGGAGGAAGTCGTGAAGGTACGTCTTTTTAAGTGTTTGCATAGATACCCAGTTGCTGTTATTTTGCTGATGCAGCTTGGTAAATAGAATGTTCCTTTCCCCTTTCAAGATGACTTTGTGAGCCTGCTGCTCAACTTTTGATAGAAGATGGAGAATTTAGGTGTCTGTCAGGCTGTTACTCATGGCTAAGATTAAGGTTTTGTTAGGGTTACTTTTAGTAAAAGGCAGGGACAGGTCAGGGCCACGGGCAATAAACAAAAATCCACAGCCCCCTGTGACCTCTCCCTGACATGTACTAAAAGTAACTATGACAAAATGGAGCCTGATAGGAAAGAGGAGGATTGAAGCCTGAGTGGAACTGGGGGGTGAGTCCCCCATCTCTGCTGTGGAAGGGGGAGGGGTAGGTTTAGCTCTGACCAGCTGTCCCAGGGCTGAAGCAGAAAATGTCAAATGTCTCTAGAAGTCACAGAATTCATTATTTCCGTGTTCATAATCTTCTCTTTATTCATGGCATTCAACAGTTGTCTGGTAAAGGGAATTGCATGATTTAGGAATAGGCAGTGCTGCTGATCTCAGCTGTATGTCACTCGTGTTTTAGATCAGAGACAGCTTTTTTTTTAATTGCATAAAATAATTCATTAATTGTGCAAGATGCTCACATGAAACAATTTCCATCTTAGTGCCAGTTCTGGAAAAGCAAAATACAGTTTCTATACTTCTAAGAATTAATCTATTGGGAGAGGCAAGGATAATTTTTAACAGACAGTGCTAGACACAGAATGGATTGAGAAAATCATGTAGCCCCTCCAATTTTAATAGGATGATGATTTAGGATTTTATTACCATTATTAGTAAGTTCTTAAGTGTGCTCATATCAGACATTTTAATGTCAGAAATTCCTATGCTGCCTTCACACATCATTGTTTCCTGGGCCTTGTCTGAAGAAGTTCTTAGTTGAATTTGTTATACTAATTCAATTTGACTAGTTAGCAGATATTGGTGTATGTCCTCAGGTATTTGACTTCTTTCAGTGATTATATATATGAAATTCATTTGTCCATACATCCCTCTGTGAATTTGAAAAACATGTATACCAAAACAACAACAGCAACAACACACACCAAGTAGTATCAGAACAGATGTTTAACCCAAGTGAGAAGTTTTGTACTGAAACTTATTGGATAAAACTAAGGCCTTCTGTGTTAACAGATGCAAGTGACACACATTTACTTGATATATCAGTTGTTTGTTGCTTCCCATGTGAAAACTATTTTGCCAGGATGCTGAAGTAACTAAATCTGGCAGATAGAAATCCTTAAGAAGATAATTTCTTCCACTTCCCATTCCTCTTACTGAAGGTGTCTGCCTCTGGTTTTTATATTAGTATTTTTTCTAGAGGGTAGAAAGTTGGGTTAACATTGGTCTTTATTTTACCAAATTTTATGAGTATGTAGTTCATTTTCTGTCTGCTTGAAGCTTCACGGTTTTGGGATATGCATGTTGAGTATGGGAATATAATTCAGCTGACTCAGTCCCACAAAAATTACAGACATAGTATTAGGGTAACTCTCTTGCTTCTTTATTCAAGATCTTACTGCTTCCACATGCTTTAACCAGTGTAAACACATTATTGTGGCTACTATGTGGCACCATGTCCTTTTTTCTCTTTGCTGTTTGTACGTGTTTGAATCTTTGGGAAAACAGCTCAACCAACCACCTCATCCTCCCCCCCCCCCTTCCCCAGGAGTTGGACTTTCCTCTGTAACTGCAGTTTAGTCTTCAGGAAGCTATAAAACTGAAACACTATGCAAAACAGATGACAAAGGCATAAACACCCTTATTGCTAGGTCCAATAAATATTACCTTTTGCTACATATTTTTTTACTTCTTGTGAAGTCAGTTGCTCCTTTATGTAGGTTTCCTAGGAGATTGTGCTATATCTGATGATATTTTTTTCTAAACTTAAATTTCCACAATCCTTTGCAAATGTAGTAGTGTATATTGGCTGACAAAAATGCTATTGGCACATGGTTTCTTGGGGGCATTATTATTCTATTCTGCTTTATCAGGTGACTGGGTTTCCATTTCTAAGACAATGAGAAATGGTTACTGAATTGGTAATATGTGATTGTGGCAGTGCTAAGAATGGTGTGGAAAACCCTAGAGAAATGTCTGCAACACAACAGTTCTAGTATTATTGATTGTAAGAACTCAAAAATCATGAAAGTGGCTTTAAAATATTGTCTCTTTTTTTAAAAAGTTGTTTTGATTTGATTGGAATCATTTAGTGCTCATGTTTTCAAGTCTTTGTTTGCAACCACAAAGGCTGGAAATTTGCGTTACTTGTACTACAGGTGCCTCCTCTCTGTGAAACTGTAATGCTCTTCAAAGCACAGTGGGAGAATAAATAGTATTCCAGGGGAGAAACTTGCATGTTGCATGGTTTTGGGAGTGAACACTAAAATATGAAAAGTCCATCCATGGTTTCCACAGTGTCACTTGACTGTTGCAATCATGAGCAAGTTTATGATTCTAGATACCAAGTTCTGAGCTGGGCAAAGGTATAGGAGGCCAGAAGTTGATGCTATGTGCCAATGTTTATGTAGATGTTTACAGATAAAGGAAAAACCCTTTTACTTCAGTGTGCTCTATCACATCAGAGGATGTCATCAATAAGTCTCCCTTTGGTTATGAGGTGAAGTGTTAACTAATGCCTCTGTTCTGACTTCTTCAATATGACTTTTAAAAAGATTCTGTCTTAGTACTTGCTGGACTGGCCTCGTTTTGAGATCTTGTTTTAAAATCTCTCCTCTCTGACAAAATAAATCTGTCCAATGTTTAGCTGTTTTTGCATCATGCTTCCTTGTTTTTGTCTGCACCATTAAATGGTACATCAGAAACCCTTTTGTAGGAAAGGCCATGTTGCAGATGGCATAAATTACAAGTCTGGCAAAATGGAGGACTCAGAGATGCAGAGAATGTGTAGGTTTGAATTTTTTGGTCAGATTTCACTTAGCTAACAATAGCTGCAATAGAAACAACATAAAATAATTAGACACAAAGGTAGAATTAATCAGAACTTTTATACAGTCAACTTGATTTCTGGAGGATATGTGGAAATGCATGTAAGACTGTGTGTGTGTTTGGGTATTTTTCCACTTTAGAAAGTTTCTCGAGCAATAAGGTTTTTCATTTCAAACATGCAAACTTCAGGAAATTAAGGGAGCTACTCAGTTAAGTCAGCTTAAATGAACAACTCAAGAATTTGAATGTGAATGTGACTTGTAACCTCTTGATATCCAGGGTGCAAAAACATGTTACGCAAGCAGGAAAAGCTTGTAGGTTTGGAGGGGGACACTTAGCTGGATGAATTAACCATCTCAAAGAATGTTGAGAATTAGCCCTGAGTGTACAAAGGAAGGATAAAGAGGTTGATCAGTAAAGAGAGGTACATCTTAGAGGTTAGACAGTGTAGGAATAATGTAAGAACTGCCAAGTATAAATCTAAATTAGGTTTTTGCAGTGAAGATGAAGAGAAATAGTAAAAGGTTATCTACGCATATGGCTAAAAGCAGAGGAAGTGTGGCCATTCTGCCGTGAGGATGGAGTTGAAATTAAAGATGTGTTTTGGAAACTTTGACTGCATTTTTGATGATGATGTAAAGTCTTGAGATAAACATAAGACAGCTACTGGCAATGAGTGTATGGAAATAGAAAGTATTACTTCTGAGTTGAAAGCAAACCTTGGGTTTCAAACTGCTTTAAATTAGGAGACGGGAACACTTTTGGCCTCAGAATGGCCAAAGAACTAGCACATGAATTTGGAAGTCCTGAAGTGAGGAGCAGTTTACAAAAATCTAGCCAATTACAGGTGCTACTATATGACTGAAGAATAGCAACTGTCATATTTAAAAAGGAAGCAAAAGCAATTGGGGCAAATACTGACCCATGAGTCTAATCTCAGTGTTTGGAAGGCTTCAGAACAAAATGTGAAGGAAAGATGATGACATAGGCATGATAGCAGGTAATACAACATGGTTTTACTAAAGGTAAATTGTGTCAGCCTAACCTGATGTCTTTCTTTGGTATCTGAGTCTCTAAACAAGAGAACTGAGGTTATTTGTGCGGACTTCAGTAAAGCAGTGAAAGCTAATTTCACATATTCCTGCCTACTTGCTTGAATTTTAGAGTGATTGTTGTATGAATGTAAGTAGCTTTTATCTGAGAAATAGCAAACATTTGCTTTCAGATAAGCTGTAACATTTTTTTTCTTTCTGCTCCCTTATGCTAATGAAAACCTTTCCTGATGCTTAAAGTTTTGAAAGAAGCATAATCTTCAGTATATAAGCAAGACTCTAATTAAAGGGTTAGGAAGGAACTCCCTTGTGGGCAGGTAATCATCTATTACAGAGTGTTTTTTGCACCTTTCTCCAAAGCATCTAGTGCTAGTCACAGTCAGAGAAGATAATTGAGTATAGATTGGTTTCTGGTGGATCCACTATGCTTCCATATTTAAGTGGGATTAAAGCCTTATGAATCTAAGGACTGATTTTTCTGTGTGTTCCTCTCTCAAGTGAGTGAATGTGTGTGGCTTCACCACAGTAGGAATTTTCACTGTGCAGAGAATACTGAATTGAACCCTTAGCAATGAAGTGCTATTTTCCACAAGGTTTTTGACATTTTCAGCTGCACCTCAAAGCTATATTTTAATTTGGGGGCTTGTCATACACTGGTGAGGAGAAAAAGTGATGCAAAAGAATAATAGTAAAACATTGCCTGCAAACTTGGTTGGCAAAGGAATTGCTCAGTTGTGCTTTCTGCTGCGGCCAGTAGATACAGACATGACCAAAAACCAGTGGGATTTTTCATATAGCTAGTGTTTTATATGTGGTGGGTCTTTAAAATAAAATAAAATAAAAGCTGGATGCATTATTAATGCCCTGCTTTCTTGTAACAAGTATAGAGCAGGTAAGAATTTGAAAATCTATTAGATATTAATCCATGTAATAGATAATGAGGATGTCAAGAGAACACACACAAATTAGGAGTCCATTGATTTAAATAAACCTTATTGTTTAAGTCTAAATATCGTATTTAGACATGTTAAGACTAAACATGCTTTAGTATCTATCTTTAAGAGGCTATGTGCAGTATTAGCTAAGGACTGAAGCAAGTCATAAGCCAAATCAAGTCAATGGGGGTTTCACCAGTGACTAAAATGAGGTTTGGCTTAGGCTTCAGTGCTATAAAAATCTTGTGAGCAGTTTTTTACTTTTTCAGGATCAAAAGAGCAAGTGTTGATCTATGTCACTCAAAACAGGAATTATGTTTTAGATTCATACAAACTACAGATGGTGATGGGTGCTTGTATCTGTTTTGCTCAATAGGATGAGTCTTTGAACTAAGCATTTATTATTTGACTAACCAAACAATCTTCAGGGGCATGAGCAAGAATTAAAGAATGAAAGGCTGCATCCTTCAAATAGCATCATATAGATAGATAATTTTTTTCCCAAAGGCCTCTAAAAATCCATGTGGAGGAAACCATATTGTAATATTTGTGAAATGAATTATGTGATATTTTTCATTTTAATTATTTTGTCTGATGTCATTTTCCATTGAATAGTTTCTCCAAGACACTTTGGATGCCCTGTTTAACATCATGATGGAGCACTCCCATAGTAATGAATATGACATTCTGGTCTTCGATGCACTGGTAAGAATCCTCATAGGAAAAAACAGACTACACAGCAAATAGAAAAAATGAACAGGTGGACTTAAAATGCTCTGAAGACATTGCACTACTAAAACGTCATAAGGATTCCATATTATGTAAATGTCTTAAGGAATGGGTATGAAAACAGTCAATACTACTTGATGAAACGTGATCTTTTGATCTTTGTCACGGTGGAGTAGCTCATGATGGTGAGTGCCAATTTCTATTTTGAATGTTAGAAGGCAGGCAGATACCCAACCTGGTGGTATGGTCTATTATTTAGATTTCATTTACCCAGTAACCAATGTGAACTCTTAAAGTGCTAGTATAGTCTTTCCATCTAGGCAATATATCTTCCTACCCAGGCAAACTCAGCTAAGTAATACATGGCCATTTACACCAAAGACTACAGCATTTTCTGGTTACTTCCAGTCTCAAAAGACCAGTCACTTACCCTAGATCAACTTATGTTTCAACCTTCTTACTAAAGACAATGCTTGTAGCCAATCCTATAGTAAATTAAGGATTTATTAACTAGGAAAAATAAATCCATCATTTACAAGGTTAAAGCATAGAATATGTATACACAAATGAGTTAATCTGTGTTTCTAAAAGGTGACAGAAATGTAGTAATCTCTCAGTTCAACGTGTCATTTGTACTCACTTAAAAAATATCATGGATACCTCTGCTTCAGTTTAGTGTCTCTGACCCTGTCAGAATTCAAGCATCAAAAGGAGATTGAATATTTTTCTTGTTCTCCTCCTTCCAGCAACCAAGCTGATGGAATGGGCTTCCTTGCATATAAAACCTTCATGGGTGTGAGAAGGCCATTAAACAAATCTTGAAATTGGTATGCTCCATAGTGGCCCATTTAGTTTTGGTAGTCCTTCTTGATGGGTAGTGCACTATTCTTCCAGATTGGATTCACTGGGTCTTAGCAGGAACTTAGAGTTCTATGGCAAAACTTACCTATTGCTTCACTGCAAATGATACAGACATTACAAGTGAAATTATTAGTTGAAGCAATGTAGAAGTATTTCATAAAGCCTAAATACATTGTTAGAAGTCTAATACCCACCAAACTGAACTGGTTTCCAGCTATGCATTTGTCAGTTCTTAGTTCAAGTCTAATTCCTTGGCAAGAGCTGGCTCCTGGTCTGCCAGCATCACAGAGTGAATAGTTAAATTTACTGAAACTGTGCAAGTAAGTTCTTAAAAGTAAATCTGTCAGAGTGAGAAATGCTTCAGAAACCAGATATTCCCATTTTAATGTTTTTTTTTTTCTTCTGGTGCCAAACACTAATTTGATTGATCTTTGTTTAGATTTATATAATAGGGCTTATTGCAGACCGGAAATTTCAACATTTCAATACTGTTCTGGAGGCTTATATCCAACAACACTTCAGTGCAACATTGGCTTACAAGTAAGTTTATTCTTTTTATTTACATTTTTTCTTTCTAAAAAATTTTCCAAGCAGTTTATTTTGAACTTTAACAAATAACTTCAGTCTCATTAGATGTCTTGACTTGATAAAATACCACAACATGTTGGCCAAATTGAGGCCTTTTTCCGTTCTGTTTAGTCCTTCAGGAGGCCAAACACCTATAGATTTCAAAGAGGGCTAAACCCAGTATAAGGCTCAGTGCACGGTTTTGTCCATTATGAAGATGGATTACACCAGGTTCTAGCAAGCTCTAGCAGAAAGCTGGTAGTTGTAGAAAGCCTTGTATGGGAGTGGTTAGCTGTACAGAAATGCAGGAGCCTGCAGCCAGATATCATGACTGTACAATTTAGTGGTTGCTGCTTGGGATGGTTGTGGTTCTGGAAGTTAGTAATGAATTTTAGCACATTCATTTTGCTAGTCTTGATCTATAAGGATCCCATACAGTGTCCGATAAACATTGTTATTCTCCTCCCCATGCGGATACCCAGGTACCCCTACCTCCACTAACTAGCTAGCGTGTAGTGGGTTGGACTGGAACATGGAGGTGCAGTTGACCAAGAAGGCTGATTGTTGTAATTCAGGAAGAGAAGAAAATTGTCTGGTGAAGCAAATACTAGTGCTGCTTCATGAATTAGCTCATAGGCTGTTCCTAAGATTTTAATTCTGCAGTGAAATAGCCTATTATAATTAGAGTTTGCAAGTAATTTTTTGCTCAGTGTTCATTGTTGAAAAGTGACAAATCTTCAAAACCAAAATTGTGCAAAACATGATTGGGTTTCCAACTAGAGAAATTGTCAAGAAAATTTCAGTCCAATGGTTTTGTTTTGACAGTCTTGAAATGAAAAACACCAGCTTTTCAACTGGGAACAACTTTGGTTTGAAAGATAACCTTTCTTGGACAGAGAATGGTTAAAAACACCAGGGGAAGGGGGGAAGAAGGGGAGAGACAGAAAAGTCAAAATGTAAATAAAATGTTTGAATTGACCCAAAAGAGTGGGGGTGCTGGGTTTGTAGGAGAAACGGTTTTTCATTTAATGAATGAGATCAAACTCTCAGACATTTCTGGGAATGGAAAATGCTTTCCCACCTAAATCTAGGAATGAATGAGTGGAGGCCCCATCAAGGCTGACATGACAAACTTCACTCCTGAAACTGTAATGACTATGATTGACAGAGATGTGTTTTGCTGGTATAGTTCCCCAACCTTCGACATAGCTATGCTGGCATAATCCCATGGTAGAACTACAGTCTGTACTGATAGAAGGGCTTTATCTGTTGGTGTAGGAACGCTGCCTCCCTGCTAGGGGCTATATAATTCTGTCTATTGGGGATACTTTTTCACTGCCTTGACAGACATAACTCTACCAAAAATCTTTTTCTGTGTGAACTGGACCTCAGTGTTAAGGGCCTGATTCTGTTTCCATTTAAATAACTAACAAAACTCAATTTGACTGCAGTGGTAACAGGAGAAAATTACATTTGCATGACATTTTTGTTAGTATGTTAAGGTAGTAATGCAGCAGATATTCTGCTCAGCTCATGCAGCTAGAAAACAGATACATACTGTACATACCTTGTATTAAATACTTAAAGTTTATCAAACATGCTATTTGTGTTCAATAGTGTTACAATCACTTGGTGTACATGCCTACCATTAGTGTTTCCTAATTTATTATGTATAACATGGGCAAAAATCATGCATAGTTTAATCTTTTACATGTACTGTATTTGTACAAGGAGCACTGGCACTAAAAATAGTGCCCGTGAATCACTGTTTCCAAGTTTGTCCACTGTCATGCTGATCTTTTTATGCTTAAAGGAAGTTTATCATTTCGTAGCGGGTTACTTTCCATTCCATCTCATCGGAGTTGAAAGTCTCTTACAATTGGAATGTATAGTAGTAAAAATATTTTATCCAGTTTATTTTTAGATCTGCCTCCTGAGTCCTGAAACACAATATTTAACTTCAGATTGTCAAATAATTTATTGTGACAAAGCTAGTTATCAAAGTGCAGCTTTTTTTTTTAAAAAAAATGTTTGAAATTATTCCTAATTCAGGAAACTAATGAGTGTTCTGAAGACTTATCTGGATACCTCCAGCAGAGGGGAACAATGTGAACCTATACTAAGAACTTTGAAAGCACTGGAGTATGTGTTCAAATTCATTGTTCGATCAAGAACATTATTTTCACAGTAAGTATTTGGTCAGTTAATATGTGATTAGTGCTGCAAAATGGCAAAAGTGAAATATTAGTATTTGGGGTGGAGGGAGAATTGATGACAGATCTCATCACCATGCCTCAGTGGGGCACAACTGAGTGCATCTGATTCAGGATAGATGGCTAAGAAATAGGGCAGACTTACCCCAGAGTCTTTGGTTATTCTATCATTAGATTATATGAAACCAGTAACAAAAATGAACTTGCGTGTTACCATAGTTGATGATAAATAAAAAACGCAGTCTCTTTAAGCATTCCATCCCTTGGTTCACTACCCGGCCACTGGACTTTATGAAGAATGGTTACTGAAAACCAGTGTAATCAAAATTAGGAAGATCAGTGTATGTCAGACCTTGCGTAGTGACGACACTGATTCCAGTCCTTCAGTCTTTTCTTTTTTATATATTATTGAAATTAAACTTTTAGTGTTTAGTTACTAAAGTATTTGAATGATTAAAGGCTGGTATACATAGAAGTGATTTTCAGATGGATTAGGATCACAGAAGTAATGGAATAAACCACTAGCTTGCAGAAGTTCCTCTGGAATGACCCAAACAGATCTGGGGTCATAAATCCTTGTTAGAGCTTCCTTGTTAGAAATCCGGTCTAGAGTAGTGAAGCAGGAAATTAAGACACCAAAGAGATACTTCAAGGCTTTTTTTTTATATATATATCCGATTGTCACATTGATTGCAAGTTTCTCATAAATCTTTAATACTTATCCAGGTGGTACATGTTTTCATAATGAAAATTGTCACAAAAAGTAAACATACACCTGTAATGTCATAGAGGGAACAAATTCTAGGGTCCCACCAAGTAATAATGACCTCTCTTGGATGGTAATCACCAGTAACATCAGATTGTTTTGCCAGCTGTTTGGCTTGGGTTGATCTTCATGATAGAAGGCATAAAGTTTAGATGCTTGTCTTTTAGATGGTGTTTAGGAGATCAAAAATGGTGCATAGTGCAGTGTGCAATATTTTGGATTCATATGACTGATTAGACTTTAGAGTCCATGTAATTTGCTTAAGGATCTGGATAATTTTAATTTTAATGAGAGAGGGGTTAAAATCAATGAAATATGTATATATAATTCAGCAAAGTGACAATTAACATATGGGATGGGACATATGTCTACAAGCTTTTTTTTTTTTTTTTTTTTTTTTTTAAGTAGTAGCAATGAGGGAGGAATTTTCAGAGTGGTACAAAAGGTTATAAATGTGAGCAATGGAATAAAATGAAAGAAAACTTCAGGTTTAATATTATGAAATCCTTCACGGCAGTTAAATCTACTGATGTGAAGAATACTCTTCCAGGGAATGAAGTCTGTTACTTGAGTTATTGAAAATCCAGTGGGGAAAAAAGAATGTTTTAAACCTATGTAGAGAGGAATTCTGTACTACCAAGGAAAGAGGAGGTTGGACTGGATGACTTAATGAAACTTCCCCATCTCTAACCCCTTTGATGTGGTTTTATGGCTTTTATCTATATCAGTTTTATAAAAGGGAATATTTTTCTTCAGCAAAGATTAAGCATTTATTTATATTGCATTCATATGGAGAAAGTCTCAAACAGAGGTAGAATGACTAGGAGAAAAAGGCAAATTTCATGCCTGAAATGAAGACCATTCATCCATCCCTTTGGTATTTAGCCCTTCATGTTTAAAGAACAACAAAGCTCTCTCTATTGAACATAACTATGTGCAAACACTGATCTCTTAAGTTAGATGGTCCTTAAAGAAAAGTACTAGTTTTTGATCTTCAGATTCTCTATCACTTGATAAATACCCTACTACATCCCACCAAAAAGAAAAAGAATAAAGCAAAGGAAAAAACCCATGACTTGGAGGGTCAAATTCTGCCCTTAAATTTGTGCATGGAATTCATTGAAGTCAGTGAAAGCTCTGTTGTGCGTTCTGAGGGCAGAATTTTTCCTCCACTGCTGTCTAATACCTCTCCATAATGAGCTGATGAAAGTAATGTTACGTATAATTCCCCTATAAGGTTCTTTGTTTCTTGAGACTCCTCTTTCCAACCTATCTAGCTCATGAAGAAGGGTTTCAAGGTTACTCATTAACCTATGATTTTGTATTACTGTAGCACCAAAATACTGGTCTCTGCTCCAATTTAACCTTCTGTAAGTTGACCTAAGAAAAGCTCTGTCCACAATGGGAATTTATTAGGTTGACTTTAGTGTTTCCTCAAGTCGACTTAATAACATCACCTCTTAAGGTCTACTTAACACTTAAGTCAACTTAGCAGCTGCCAGTGTGGGCACGGGCAGTGTACAGGCATTTTGAATGTGAACACTTTAAGTCAAGTCAAGTCAACTTTAAGTTGACTTAAAGTTGACCTTGTTAAATCGACTTAAAAGAGCCTCCAGTATAGATGTACCCAGAGAGCTTACAGTATAAGTAGGTTGCAAAAGACAAATAAAAATAAATTGGGAGGATGGCACAGAGTGGTACAAGGAAACTGGAACAGTATTGGTGAACATAATTAGTAGGAGAGAAGAATTTTGAGGAGGGTTTTAAAGGATAACAATGAAGATTTGTAAGTGTTTAAGGAGCGTCTCCTAAGTATGAGAGATGAAGCATAAGAGAATTTGTTTTGAAAATGTAAAAATCAGGCAATAGAAGCTGGCATTGGGGGCCCATCAAAGGGGGAGGTGTCACACTACTGAAAGAAAGATAGGCAAGATGGGCTAGGACATGAAGGGCTTTGAAAGTGAAGATAAGTAGCTTATATGTGTGCTAAAGGGGAGTCAGTGGTGGGATGCAAAGAGAAGGTGACTTAAACAATGGATAATACTGCAATAGCCTGTTGCAAAGATAATTTTGACATGAAGTGAGTCTCTGCTAGAATTTTAGTTGTGTGGCTAGAAAGGAAAGGCTTCATTTTAGAGACATTATGCAGAAGGAACATTAAGAATGTTCAGTGATGGGTAGGGTGGTGGTGCTGTCCACTGTCATTGAAAAGGGAGGTAGTTGGGTGGTTTGTGGGGAAACACTGGGCTCAGTTTTATGCATGCTGAATTTGAGCTGACAGCAGAAGACGACTGTTCTGTAATACAGCAACAGATCTGTAAAACTGTAGGAAAGGATAAGAGAAGGGTTGAAGGAGCAAGTTACGAGGGGTGAAAAGGTGTTAGGGAGTGCAGTTATCAGAATTTATTAAATCAGTGAAGTAGATCTCTTGTCTAGGAAGTTGGTAGATCTGAATCATTTGTCTGCTTCTCTGACTTTCTCACCAAAGCTTTTGTACCAGTCTGGTTGTGATGAGATTTAAACTTACTTAATACTGGGTGAAATTGGATCAAGACATCTGTTTGGGGCAGAGAGACAGCCTGTATGGAATATGTGCAGAGACTGAGTAGTCCAGCTAAAATTCATGTTTCCTCCTTATAGTTACTTCCCTTCTTGGGGGAGAAGAAGTCAAATGCCACGGTATAAGATCTGTGGGCCTACACATCTACACTGGAGGCTTCCACCCGTATAACTATATCCAATATGCATACAAAATTGCAAAACCTGAAATATAGAGAAACCTTTAGTTCCTCGTGCCATGTGCTAACAGGTACGAAATCTAGACAGGTTCCAAAGGGGCAGCTGTGTTAGTCAAGTAAAGCAAAAACAGCAAGGAATCTTGTGGCACTTAAAGACTAACAGCTTTATTTATCACATAAGCTTTTGTGGGAGAATATCCCACTTCGTCAGATGCTTTGAAGAGGGAGAACTTACAGAATTGGATGAAAATAAATGCAGAGGAGTGTAAGACATGGGATCAGGTCATACTGCAACAGCAAATCAGAGCATTTGTAAGGATTCAAACTCTAGGAAATCTAAACAGATGTAACTTTCTTAACCAAGGTAAAATTTATTTTTAAAATTGGAGAAATAACACTTAAGGTCTAACAGTACTGACTTTTAGCTAAATGTTTCAGCCTTTTAATTTTGAACTTTTTTTGTTTCGTCCACCGAAATGTGGACCAAATATTTTGTACCAGAATGACAGCTCACGTCTTCATTAGTTCTGCTGATTTTTGTGAAGAGAAAAGAGAAGTAAACTAAAATGTCTGTCCTTTCTGTATGGCAAAGAACCTTCACCTAAACTGAACAGTAAAATGGCAGTTGCTTAAAGACATCACAAAGCTCTCTTGTTTAATTTTGGAATGCTATAGACCAGTGCTTTACATATTTGCCTTTGTAAATCTTGTGCATTGATTGATAGCATATAGGTCATGAGTAAGTTCTGCCATCAGTGAAAACAAAATAAAGAATTGATGATTTATTCTTTGCAAATAATAATCACAAAGGAATTTGCCATTAGGAATTGCATTTCTAGAGCAAATTACCAAAGATTTGAGAGGATAATAATTTTTTATGGGGGAGGGTATGCTGCTGGTTTTTTATGTAAGAAATTTTACATTTGGGAATAAAGATTGGTTTTTATATCTTTTATCACTCTCTTTCTGTCGGATTATAGCTAATTATTTTGCAATACTATTACCTTAATGGCAGACCAGTACCGAGCATAATACCCTTACTAATGTGAAATTATCAAAAATATTTTAGGTCTCAAAATATTACCTCCCTAATTGTAGCTGTTTCAATGATGAAAATCACCACTATGTTGTCAAGAAAAAAATCCCACAAAAACAATATCCTCATAGCCACATTTTTTGACTCACCAATTGTGAGTTTGGACTCTTCACTAAACTTTTGCTTTCCCCCTATTTAAAATTGTAATATCTATTGACATTTATTTAGCACTTGTCTCAAGATCTCATAGCTTTCTACTAAGTCTTGCTACTGCAAATTATCTTGGTCTTTCCACAAAGAGCCAGTAAACAACACCACAATTAATGTTGCCAGTGCAAAAATGTTTGGGGTTGATTATGCATAGCCATCATTCAGGCATGGTCCATGATGGTTATGTTACAAGCACAGGGTAGACTAATACTGAGAGTGGCATTAAATGCAACTGAAGGAAGAGAGGATAGAGAGAACAGTTATGTCTGCCCACTCCCTCCATCTCCCATGCAGTGGACTGACACAATAAGAGCTCATGCTGCACCCTGTAAAATGGCATATTAATGAAAATTGTTGTGTATTATCTACCAGTGCTACTGGCACTATCTCTCCTCACTCCGTCCAATGTGACTATTGGAAGAATGCAGTTTTGTCTATTTGAGGTAGAATGAAAGGAGCAAATACATCACTCATGGCACAAATGGAATCAACATATTACAGAAAGTCACTTCTTGTTTTCTGAAATATTTAATTTTCTGAGACCAGTTTTTATATGTGTCCCATATCACTTCTTGCCATGCTTCTGTAGCTTTAGAGGACTGGAATATGCACACTGGGATGTCAGGAAAACATACTGCAGTTCACACTGGCGTACAGACTTTGAGAGGAAGATACATCAGATGTCAATGTAAAGCCATGTTCTGTTTACAACTTCCTTACTTGCACCATCAGTGTAGATCAAATACCTGACTGCACCATTGCCCCGTCTTCCTTGCCTTTGTAGGATGCACAGTCACTTTCTATTTACCTAAATAAAAAAGCTGTGACATACTAGTATCTAACATGAATTCTGTTCTGTCTAGCCACTACAAAAAGTGTCTCAGAAAATGGGACCTCATGTAATCTCCACAGACCTTAAACTACATTTATTCGTGTTGGATCCCCGTAAGATCTCTTTTGAACACCAACAAAAATGTGTCTCTAACCTCAAACAGGAACTGTGTACATGTGAACAGCCTTGTAATGGACACAGTCTCTCAGCCTTGATTATGGAGTTGATTCCATAGCTCCATTTTTTTTTTTTTAATTTCTTGAGCTTGACGACAAGGGCACATTTACCAGTTTGCGTTGCTTTACATTATAACAGTGAAAGTGTAATAACAGAGAAAGACACATTGGTTTGTTTTTAAATATGTTTAAAATAATAAGGACAAGCACAAAAAGATCTACTAAATGCTTGCAAGAGCTTTGGTATTCGAAGGACAAACTCATTTGTGATATTTCATAAATAAAGAACTTAGGAAGAAAGATACATTTGTTACTTAATACTGATAGGGGAGGAAACTTCCTCCCATTTACAACTCAATATTTCTAGGGGTCTGTAATCTTAAATTAAGATGGGTTTTTTTGATAGCCTTATCAGAGCTGTATGTGTCTACCTAATGCTGCTGCTGCTGAGACTATGGAATATGACATTGTTGGGGGTGAACTTTAAAGATCAAATTGTAGAGTAAATATGTAGGCTATGGAAATACATACTTTTAAAATTCAGATAACTGAATCAGAGCAAATAAAGGTGTAGTGGTGGAGGGATGCACAACTCCCACAGCTTGGGTAATAGTCTTGAATAAAACATGAAGCTGTTTGACATGATTACTATACTCTGTAATGCACTTCAAATGTACTTGAAGTAAACATCGACTTCTAAGTGTGCTAGTTGTAAAAACTGAATTTTTTCAGGGATACTTTTCCTTTTATCTCAAAGGAAACAAAAGTTAACTTTTATATCAAAAAGAATTGGTAGTAGCTGTTAGGTTAACTTATAACTGTTTCCATACCTGATTGAACAGAAGCCTCTCCAGAAAATGTACTCTTCATTACTCTGAAAAGTTTGATTGGAATTTGTGCATGTTGCAGTTTCATCTTGACCAGAATGAACAGCCTAATCCTGCAGTCAGTGCTTACAGAAGCCATCTTCACTCAACAATAGTTCCCTTAGAAGATAGCCCTATTAGACAGTGACAGAGCCATAACGCACTCCATTTTACCCCAACACTAACCTATAATATTAGCATTCAAGAGTTGTAGTACTGCAACTACAGTAAGGAACAGTTGCTTATCCTACTTGCTGTCATGGGTCTATTAACTACGTGATTAGTTTTGTTGAATTGTTTTGATCAAAAGCATTTCTGAAAAAAACTAAAGTTGCATTTTGACTTTTTTAAAGGAATCTGATATTTGATTCAAAATTACTTCAGTGCAGAAATTTACTTGAATATAAAAATTGTTAACCCTCTTCAATCCTGCTCACAACACTAAATGAAATATTTAATTTCAGTTCAAGTAAAATGTTTTGTGCAGCCCAAGACACACATTTGGGTTGATCCGAAAGAAATTGTTAAATTTTGGGGGTGTGGGGAACAGGAGGGGAATGAGGAATGTTTTTAGTGCATGCAAATGAACAATTATTTGCACAGCTTTTCAAATAGAGATTATTATTTTTGACTAATAGCAATTCACTAGAAAATGTATAACTTGAATTTGGGTCAAGTTGTTGAAAAATGGCCAAAACTAACTTGAAATGAAAAACAAGAAAAGAAATTTAGAATGAGTGAGGTGAAATATTTGTGTTCCAACCAAAGCTAAAGATGATATGTTGGAGGGGGAGAAAATGACTCCTTGTTTGGGGTGGATCAAAACATGATTTTTTTTTTTCATTTTGAGGGATGGGGAGGAAATCTCTTTTGGTTTCAACTGAACTGAATTCTTTTATTTTTTAGTTTACCCCCAAAAACTGAAAAAGAAATCCATTCAAATCTATATGTGGTACTACTTCTGCTCCACAGATCAGATGTTAGAATTTTACAATGCTGAGTATAGCATGTTATGCTTTACACTGAACAACATGTTTTCCTTCGAAAATGAACATGAACTACAACTACAGACTCTGAGATAGCTCCTGTTAACATTACTGATCTATGTCTTGGAATGTAGTGGAAAAAAACATATGTGAGAGGAGTGATGTGTTAGTAACAGCCAGCATAACCAATGTTAGATTAAAACATGAAGGCCACTTCTAGAAGTGAGATCTTGAATTAAAACATTCAATTGACTGTCAAAAACAAAGGTGCACTTAATTGATAGCTAGTCTCCACAGCTTAGCTGCTAGCAATTTTGCAGACATCAAATCATTCTTAATAATTGAATGGATGTTAGCATTTTCTACCATGCAGCTATTTGTAGGTTGCTCTGATATGTTGCAGTATATGGGCAGAGACATGTGTGGCCGTATATTTTGGAAATCATTTGTTTTTCTGGGATACACGCAGATTGAGCTCAACCTATTGGAGAAACCTGTAGGAATTTTTGTATTGTGGGATAAACTCATATCTCCCCAAGAAATCATACAATAGAAGTATATTTAAAAGGAACTTGTCTAAGAGAATGCATAGAGACATGTCACAAATCTAGTAACTTCATCTTTCCATTGACAAAAGCCTCAGTCTGTCCTGGGGGAAAATTGCTTCCTGATTTCAAATATGGCAATTAGTTAAACCCTGAGCACGTAGGCAAGTCTCACCAGCCAGACAGCCAACAAAGAATTCTTTGTAATAACTCAGAACCCACCCCATCTAACATCTTTTCTCAGATCACTAATAAACCCATCACCAGTAGTCAATAATCGGTCGATTGCCATCATATCATCCCCTCCATAACTTTATCAACTTCAGTTTTGAAGCCAGCTAGGTTTGTGGTGGTTTTTTTTTTTGTTTTGTTTTTTGTTTTGTCGCCTACTGCTCGCCTTTGGAAGGCTATTCCAGAGCTTTAATCTTCTGATGGTTAGAAACCTGCATTTAATTTCAGCTGAAATTTCCTGATGGACAGTCTGTATCAGTTTGTTCTTGTATCCACATTGGCACTGTACTGAAATTCCTTTCCTCCCCTGGTATTAATCCCTCTGATGTATTTACAGAGAGCAATCGTATCTCCCCTCAACCTTTTGGTTAGGCTCAACAAGTCAAGCTCTTTTAAGTCCTCTCATAAGGCAGGTTCTCCATTCCATGGATCATCCTTTTAGCCCTTCTCTGCACCCCTTCCAGTTTGAATTAATCTTACATATGGGGGACGAGAACTGCACACACTATTCCCAGTGAGGCTTCACTAGAGTCTTGTATAACGTAACTCGCACCTCCCTATTTCTACTGCAAATAGTACTTCTGATGCATCCTCGGACTGCTTCAACTTTTTGCATGGCCACATCATAATGGTGGTTCATAGTCATCCTGTGATCACCCAGTACACACAGGTCCTTCTAGTTTTTAAGCCGAACTGAGACAAACCTTAAACCAAGTTGAGAAGATATTTTGCACATTTATATGACATGGTTGCAGTGATGATTTTTAAGCTTACTGCCTTTATGGCCTATAAGCATTTCTTTTTTGTTTAATGGGCTGCAATTTTACAAGAACAAACTGTACAAACACCCTTTGGTATCATCCAGCCATCTGCTGCTGGTTTAATTGAATTATTCATAATCAAGTTTCTGATTGCCAAACTGGCCCACAAAGGAGAAGGAAGTCCATTGGGGATTTGAGTGAGGTGTATTTATTTTTCACTGGGCTTCTCCTAAAAAGTATTTACTTCAGCACCAGCACAGAAATGTTTTCTTTTAACATATTGAAGTTGAGATCAATTTTTTTTTTTTTTTTTAAATTCCCATCACTATAATTCGTTGCCTCTCCTCAGAGGTTACAGATACTTGGTTGTTAATTAAAATGGTAATATGTAGTTAAAATGGTGTGGGAAAGAGACAGATGTATATATGATTTCTATAGTTGGCTGCTTAGTCATCATGGGGGGAAAGCTTTTTATCCCTTTGGCAAGCAAGCAAGTCACAGAGATGGCCAAGTTTTGATTTCAGTTACATTGGTGCCACCCTATTAATCTCAGAGATGTAACAAACTCCTAAAGATTCTGTTAAATCAATCAGCTGTTGGCTGAATGGCTACATTTACAGGAAAAGTATCCATATCAATGTGCTTAGAGCACCTAAGTTTTGCAGATCAGCCAGTGCTGTAAATCTTTGTCCTCAATTGACCTTGTTGTGTGGGCGTGAACCAGATGTCAGTGTTTTTCATATGTACCCTTCAGTCGTAAGGTAATATGGAAAAAGGCACAAGTCTTCCTGATAAACCAGTTTGCTTCTGATTTCATGTGGGGAGCCCCCGTTTTGTTAAACCTCACAGTCAAAGACAGCATTTATTGTTTGAAGGCTGCTGCTCTTAATTCACGTTTCAGTGCATTCCCTTCTATGAGACTTCTGAGTTAGGCTAATGTTTTTGCATAGTTATCTGCCAGTCAGTGTTTGCTTAGCTTTGATGTCTTTGCAGTATCTAAAAGCTTTTTGCCAGCTTCTGTCTTTGCAAAAGTCTTTAATGTTGAAAAAATGCACATGCGATTATATCAGTATATAAGCAAGTGTCCAATGTCTTTTGACAGAAAAGGACAGTGTGTTTCTGATGCAGTGTTTAATTTTGGCTTCTGTGGTGGGGTTTGGTTTCCTTCTAGCTTGTTTGATTTTGATAGCTGGTGCATTGAGTGCTGCTAGTAATTGTCACTGCCGGTACTACTTGAAACCGTTCTGATAAACTTGAATCTAATCTGCCCATTGGCATTTCACCAAGAAATTGAACTAATCACAGCACTAACCGTTAGTGATAGGTAGGTGCAAGTGATTAATAATAAGGTAATATTTATGTTCAAACAGAGCAGTCTTCAAACTGGTAAAATATATGTATTACACTTTAAAAGGTCCAGTCCTGAAGGAAGTTAACACAAATTAGTTAGGAGAAATCTGATTTTAAAAAACTGAAAAATTGGGAAATGTTTAAAATATTTTATTAAATACTGAAAAAGTCAGAATCCAACAAATTTACATTTGGTAAAAAATATAAACCCCCCCAACATGTCTTAGAGAGGAAATAAAAGCAACTATACCCCCCAAAATACTAAAAACAAAAAAGGAAGAAAGGGAAGATAATAGTAATAAATAGAAATCAAATGCTAGGAATTATAGAAAATTGATAAATTGATGAGGGGAAAAAGACCCTGTGAGAAATATATGGCTAGCAGAGTTCTCTGTGAAGATGTCATTTTTGATAGCCTAGTGTAGGGGTGCCCAAACTTACGGAACTCAAGAGCCACATGAGCTGATTATTAAACTTTCAAGAGCCATACTGAGGCATAGAGCCATATTTTACCTACTCCAAAATTACTAAGTTTAAAATTCATTGCATGCTTTAATTTTATCATAAGAAGAGGGGAAATATTGATCCTACTAATGTCAGATTAGTACTTAAGGTTACCATGAAAACTAGGCCTACCTATACAGTAAAAACTTAGCTTTTCCCTCTGTCTCAACCATGCCACCGCTTCTTCTTGCCCTCTGTGACCATGCCATGCTTCTCCGCACCATCCTTGAGGCCCCAACCATGCCTCTGCTTCCCACTGTCTCTGACCATGCCGTGCTTTTCTGCACCCTCCCAAGTCTCTGACCATGCCACACTTTGCACCATCCCCAACCATGCTATGCTTCTCCCCACTGTGCTCTTCTGCGAGCTGCACTTTTTCTTTGAAGAGCTGCAGTTCAGTCATGTCTGGCCTAGAGTTTTCTAATGAAATACAAGCCTAACAAGACACATCCTTAAAGAAGGGATGATTCTGTCTGAATCTACATCCCAACTCTGCTGTGCAGTCATCCTGTCTCTCTCCCATGTCATTTATGCTCATGGAAGTAGGCATCGTGTGTTGCCTGTTCTGAGAACACTATCAATATCTTTTTGGGGCTAAAACATACCTGCAAGTTACCCACATCCTTGAAAGTATGGGAATGAGAGAACAGGGGAGGCAGTCCATCATGTTTAAAAAGTTGTCCAAAGGTTTCACAGTTATGATGAGCTGCTAGAGGTACAACCCTTCAGGAATTGTTAGTCATCATGAATTCAGGACTAAGGCAGCAACTATAGAATGTGTATGTGTTGTCTTCAACGCATCGCTTTACATGACTGCTGCCTACAGATATAGGTGTCACTGTGCAGCAAATAATTTTCCTCACTGGGGGGCATTTCTGGGGTAGCGAGAAGTGTAGTGACTGCTAAGACATGCTTGACGCAGCATACAATGTTCAGACTTGGTTTGGCAGTTGTTGTCCTTACCCAATTAGAATTCTTCAGTCTATTCTTTGGTATTTGTCCTGCTTACTAAACTCCTGTAAGTTGGAACATGCACATGATATTTGATGAAATGATGTTTACATATCTATAAGCAGAGTTTTTCAAAACAAGCCTCCTCATACTCACAACATGCACCCACTTCTGCATTTCTTGGGAGTTTTAGGTTGGAAATTCCTGAATTATTGAAAGGAACTGAATGGCATTAGAAGCCACTCCCCCTTTCATACACTTAGAATCCCCTGAGGATGGGACTGGGAGGGATGAGTGGCTGCAATGGACATTGCTCCTTGAAAGATTCTGGTGGCTTCAACCATCTTCATGTCATAAGGTGTGAACATGCAGAGGTTTATCTTAACAAACTCGAGTTATGGGTCAATAACTTTCATTCTGTGGTGCTTCATGCAGAACAAAGGTAGTAGTAATAGTTTCGGGAGACACTAGTGATGTGTCAGGTCATTAAACAGGATAATATGTAAAGAGCAGAAAAGCTTCAAATATACAGGCAAGTATTTCAGTACTAACTGGAAAGCAATTATTTAAGACACAAGTGTGCACATTTGCACATAGAGGAACTTTGTATGTATATGCTGGTATAGAATTTGTAAATGCAATGACATTATACACAATATAGTTTGAGCTTCAAGAGTGAAATATTTTGGTGGAAAAAAATAAGCTGAAAACCACATTATGTAGATCTAATCACTAGGGCTTGGCAAAATGTTTCTGCTGAAACCTGAATCAGGGTAAACTTAAGGCCATACTGTCCAACCTTTGCAAATACTTTGGCATATCTGAGCAAAGCTCCAGGAAAGACTGTGCTCATTTGTGCCTAGTAGGTTTATATGTTTTGAAGCCTGAACGCAAAACCAAACTGAAGAAATGTCATCCCACTGAGAAAGCCTGGTCTTAGGAACTGTAATAATAGTTGCATACAGAGCTTTTAGTATAGCTGTAGTAGAAAGTTAACAGTGCTGTCCATCAAGCTCAGCACCAGGGTGTTGCCTCCTAATTATTCATCCAACTTAGAATGCATGCTATTGGAGTACAGTTTCTTGCTGTGTGGCTTAGTTGTACATTTCAAAAGGGATAGTCATCTTTTTAAAGGCACAGTTGGCATCTTAGAATAATAATCCCCCCGCACTCCCCCCCCGAAATTGTTCTTAGCACTTTACGAAGTACATTTCTAAGGTCCTGGTCCCAACTTCTACCAGCTCTGTGCAATCAGAGCAATTTTTGCTGCCTTGCCTGTTTTACTGTAATAATGCTACAGAAAAGGAAGAAAATTTGCCTTATGTTAAGTTGTAATTTGTCCCTAAAATGTAAATAACTCTAGCTTTTGGTGTTGGGGATTTCAAAATGATCACGACACCTTGGTCATTTTTAGTGTTTTGCTGCTTGAAGGAATTCAGAAACCATTATGTGAAAAACAGATTGCAAATTACAAGGTTTAATTGAAAGAGTTTATGGATACTCTGTTCAATGAATCCTGTTAGGTTAGGATCTTCAGTAATACATGCTGTTAAAAACTACCAAAACAACAACATAAACCAAAACAGAACTTTCTACAGTGATGGGATTGTGCCATCAAATTACCATGGAACATTTCTGCAGAAACCTCATCCCTTGACGCTGCGTATTTAAATGATGGTCGTACAAAGTTTGGTGCCACAGGTAAAACTACCTTAATTGGGGTCAGACATCTGCTACCTTTCTCCAAAGGTTGATCCTGTCTTTCTGTTCCTCAGAGACTTGACTTAAATCTCAGGGAAGCAGATTCTGATGCATTTCAGTGATTCTGTTGGCCCTTTTTCATTCACTGAGTGCACACTTCAGACATTCAGTAGCTAACTAAGTCTAAACATGAAATGGTTCATCACAATAACATACATTCTTTCTCATATGGAGTAAATGCTAGATTCAAATACATTTCACTGGATTGATAAGCCTCGTTCCAATTGTTTTTGTTGTTTTTTGCCTTTGTTACCTATTTTTATATTCATATTACATATGCTTTGATATTTTTTAAAATAAACAATGTTTTAGATGTCTCTTGCTTCATATTTTGTATTCCATTAACTCTCTTTGTGCATACACCACTGAATAGCTTTGTTTTCAAATTCTACTGTAAAATTCCATCTTTTCAGTATATTCATAAGCTTATTTAAAGCTATATTCCTTTTCTTTAGGTTTTTTTTTCTTTTTATCTGCTTTAAATACTTTCTTGGGTGATGCACAGTACTAAGAACACTCACTGAAACATGTTAGCAGGCTGTTCCAATAGCTATTCATTTTCTAAAGGGTCACATTTCAAAAAGGTAGATCCTATTTTGTTAGATGCTTAAAAGTTCCCTGTTGAATTGTCGGTATAACTCTGATGACTTAATAGTACCTTATTGTGGGGAAAAATACTGGTGACATATTTTTAGGCATAAATTGTCTCTACAAAAATGAGCGTGGGCCCTTGACTACAAATATACCTCTAAATGTCAGGTCCCTATGAAATAGCAACTTGAGCCGAGTTACTGACAAGCAGAATGGGATTCTGAGTTTCGCAGCAAACTGTTGGCCTGAAATGTGATAATTTTTGATCAACTAAAGGTATTTTAGTTTTTCTCTTCTGACCTGATCGCTGCTTGATAATTCATAATAGAAATAGCTATCCTAATTTCTTAATTCCATTTCCAATAGTTTGACTTACAATGAGTGCAGTTTTTCTGTTTGAGATTGGATCATCTATGTGCCAGGGCTGGCAGGTCTCCTTTGCATTTTGTTAAGAAATATTTCAGTCTTCAAAGGTACACCACCTTTAGACATAAATATTTCCTATTTTGTCATTTGTCTTGTCTTCCCTTTTAAATTTCTCCAGCACTTTTGCCACATACAAAGTGCTTCCTTGCTTCCCTTTTTATATTCAGATTTCCTTACTGTACCTTGATTGCTTCATTTTTTTCCCTTAGCTTGTCGTGATGAAACTGGAAAAATCTTTTCCCCCCACATTTTTGAAGACTTGTGGGCACTTAACTGCTGTTTAAGGATCTACCTCTATTGACTAGATATACTAAACACTGTCCCTGTTCTTGTATTTACATATTTTAAAGAAGAAATGGTCCTTTTTGCCAGATTTTCCTGTTTTGTGCAGTTAGCCTTGATTTGTTTAATAAAGGCAACAACTGAAATGGAGTAGTTAAAACAGTTTTAGTTCTGTGCGTTGACTGCCAAATGTTAATGGATTTTGTTGAATCAGTTGAGGCTTGTTTCACGTTGGGGATTTGGCCCATTTCTAGCCATCAGTGGAATGAGATTTGTAAGGATTATGCATAACCCCTTGAAACCACCAGAATGCAATTAACTCAGTTGCTAGCTGCAAATGACTGAATGGAACTAAACCCATGTGCAGTAAAGGCTTTAAAGCTATGTCTACATCTGACATTTTAGTTCAGACTTGCTAGTCCGAACTAAAATAGCCTGAGGTTAGCTGAACTAGCTTCAGACTAGTTCGGACTAGCTGCACATCCTAGTTCGAACTAACTTTTTAGTTAGAACTAGAATGTGTGGCTAGTTCAAACTAATGGCTTAGTTCAAACTTTTTAAGTTCGAACTAGCCATTATTTCATATCTTGCCCATGCTTAGTTCAAACTAAAGTTTGAACTACGTTAGCTAGTTCAGACTAAGCAAGGGGTTTTACTAATCCAGATTTAGCTTTGGCTAAATTTGGATGGAGCTCGACTATTCTCGGTAGTAACGGAGGACAGAACGAGGAGCAATGGTCTCAAGTTACAGTTAGAGAGATTGAGGCTGGATGTTAGGAAAAACTTTTTTACTCGGCGAGTGGTGAAGCACTGGAATGAGCTGCCGAGGGAGGTGGTGGAATCTCCATCTTTGGAGGTGTTTAAGGCCCAGCTGGACAAAACCTTGACTGGGATGGTTTAGTGGGAGTGGTCCTGCCTCTGGCAGGGGGTTGGACTGGATGACCTCATGAGGTCCCTTCCAACCCTATGATTCTATACTATGAACTAAGAAATTTCTTAGTTTGGACTAGCCAAAGGTTAGTGTGGCCATGGGCCAAATTAGTCCAGACTAAGATTGCTTTGTCTGGACTAATTTTGCAGTGTAGATATAGGCTAAGATTCCACCATTTAGTTTACTATTGTTCTGTTTATTAATGAACTATATGTCAATATTTTCATGTTGCAACACCTTCTTTATCCAGAAACTCTGGTTGTGGCCTTAAATTCATTGGTGCTAGAACCCTGCAGTTTTGTGCATTTACGCTGCAGTCTGCAGAATGACTTGCCCTTTCCCTCTGGCAGCATGAGAAGTGCAGAAAGGACCTGAATGCTATTCAGCTATTCACCTCTAATATCAGAACAAGAGGAGGATCTCTGTTATCAGAATGATTTAGTGCGGCAGAACTCCAGGAAGATACTTTTGATGGTGCTAGTGCCAAAATGCGTTTGGAAAGAAGTTGTGTTCCTTGTGAACTCCTGAAACGTTAAATATGCAGAGGCATCCACCTAAAAACTGAAATTTATTTTTGGTTTTAAATAACCCTCACTTTTCTTTTAGGTAACAATGCAATAAAAAACATAAGTTATGGCCACAATGTCATGTAATGCGGTAAAGTGACAAGGGTAAAAGACACAAAGCAAACACGTGAAAATACAATGTTTGCCACCGAGTAAGGGACAAAACTTTGAGTGCGAAGCCATGTGGGGCCCATTTCTGAGTACTTAGTAATGGGAGACACCTGTCCAAAGATTTTTTTAATAAAAAGGACTGTTTTCTGACAGACAGTTATATATTCTAGTGAGGACACTTAGCAGATTTACATTAGACAAAAGTCTTTGGTGGATGATCTCTGGTATATGCTTTCACCTACAAATATCCAGGCAAAAAGCTATAATTGGTGCAGTTGCCTTTTACTGGTGGATCTCTGACCATTGCCAATGGCTAATGGTGCAGTTTGGAGAATATTAACTAGTTAGTGGTCTCCTAGTAATATTAAAAATAAGAAGTTTTCAATTAGGTTTTGAACTTCTGAGCATATGGTTAATAACAACCATCTTGCTAAAAATTACCTTCCTAAAAGGCAGCTAAATGAACTATGATTTTTTTGCATGCAGATATTGTATGGCAACATTTAGCAGTCTTATAGAGTTTGTTTAAGATAATAGAAAAACATGGCTATACGAATAACACTTGCCTGCTACTCTTATTTTGTGACTTGTGTGCCTAGTAAGGTATCTGGGACAGTCACTTTATATAGAACAGTGGCACTTTTAAAGACTACCAAATTTATTCTTTTATTTATTTATTCATGGCTGTCTTATTATGAAAGGTGATTTAGCCTTCTCTTTGCCTTACCTTTAGCTCCACTCCTAATATGCTGTTCCACATTGTTTGAATCTAAACAACTGCTTTGATTTGCTGAAAGTCTGACCTGATCCTATAACTTAGACTACCCTCCATTTATTTTTCTCCCATTCTGCAAGTTCTCAGTCCTCAAGCATCTGATGAAGTGGGATTTTCTGCAACAAATGCAATAGATAAGTATGTTTGCTAGTCTTCAAAAGTGCTGCATGATTCCTTGCTTGTTTTGCTGAACTAGACAGACACAGCTACCCCTTTGGAATGTATAGTACAGGAGAGATTAAGTGAACAACTACTTCATGTAAAGCAAGCAAAAACTTGAGTGTATTTCTTTGGGGGCTGAAACTGCTGGCTGAACTGGATCTCTCTATACAGCCCATTGTGCTGCTTCACAGTCTCTACAGTCTGTTTTGTATTACTTTCTACCTTTCCATTGTGGTCTCTTCGTTTTGCTCCCAGCATCTATTATGGTTAAGGGAAACGCCACAGCCTCCCTTTATTCAAAAGCATATTTTTATTCAATCTGGTGTTAAAATGACTTTAAACTATTTTGCTTAACTGTTGAATAGTAACTGCAATAATGTGTTTAGCAGCTGGAGATCTTAAAGTGCTTTCCAGAAACTAAACTTTACAATAAGCCTGCAGAGTAGGTGAGGGACAGATGTATATGGATCACTTAACCTGTCACTGAAGTGTAGGCTCTCGTGGGATGGAAAGGCACAGATGCTGAATAGTGTCAGACAGCTTTTCACATTAATTGGGTCAAAAAACTGAAGACACTCACTGTAACTATCTGAAACTGCAAAAATGTGGTTAGGCAAACTACAACTGAAAAACTGTAGACTCCAGCAAGCAATACCAAGTTTGATACCCTTTGTTCCTACAGAGAATTCACAAAATATTTAATAGTCATCGGTGTTTAGTCTTGCATTTATATCTCCATTAATTTTTCAGATGTGACAAAATCAAGTTTTTAGTTGGTTGAGTGCATCATTTACTACTTATCCACAAAATGATTTTATTTTTTTAAACTAGAATTAGTGGAAGCTGGAAGCTGGTTTATATTGGTTTCTCAGTTGAAACAAATTTTCTAGAAAAGAACAAAGATTAAAATGCTAGTGTGTGTATACTTATATATGGCAGTACATACGTATTCATCCTCAAAAGCAACCTCTGTTATCCTTAACTCTGTTGTCTGAAGGAGTTAGTAGCTCAGCTAATGCTGGACATCACAATATTTTGAGAAAAAAGATGTCTAGATGCTTGAGTAAGAAGTGGGGGATCATAGTTAAAAATTATATTGGAAGCTTCCAAGGAAAACGGGAGCACCGTGGAACAATTCAGGCAAACTGGCTTAGCAAAAACTCTTGAAGTCAAAGTTTCGGTATTGGAGCATTTCAGCTAAACTGGTTTTCTACTTCCTAGCTTCTTCTCCAAGCATGCTTCTCCTAGCTCTGCCATTCACCTTTGTAAAAATAGTACATACTTGGAAGTATGGAGGGATGCATTTACCTGAACCATCAGTTATTGATGGCTTTGAATATTCTTTGAGACATTTGGATAATTTGTGTTGTACTGTATTTTTATAAAAGGAGAAAATATATACACACACCTACAATTTGGGGATGTGATGTTAGGCTAGGCAACAGACTTTCAGTTACAATATTTTCTGTCATGCACACAAAATATAAATGAACATTCAGGTTGCAAAGTCAAGCACTCAGGTTAGAAAAAGCCAGAATTAAGGTAGCCAGTGTGAACCTTTGTCATTATCGTTAATGACAAAGACAGACCAGTGCTTCCTGTTCCCTGCCTTCTCTTGCTTTAGCTTTTCATCTCACCCATCTCTCCACCATCACTTCCCTGTTTCTAGTCTTCCCTCCCACACAATTCCCAATTTTCCTTTATTACTTTCCTATTTCCACTGCCAGTTGTTAGTGTTGCAGTCATTAAGACTGTTGTGTTGCTACTGCTGCCATTGCTGTTGGCTGGAGAGGTCTGATGTTAGCTCACAGTGCAACTTACTGATTTAGCAGACCTCAGAGTTACACATGAAGAAAGACCACAGGCTCATTTTGGAAGTGAAGGTGCTCAGCCAGGCTGACAAAGTACAGTTCTAACACTATGGCCTCTTAAATTTGTCATTTGCTTATGTTCAGATTTGACACTTGACTCTCTTGTGTGGTAAAAATTTGTTTGACTTAAGGTTTGATGGTGGTAGAGCTTTTGATCAGAAAATTGGCACCTATGACAGCGAGTGCCTTTGTGTCGCATAGGATTTGTGTTCACAGGGAATTTAAAACATTAGAGAATTGAAACATACTGTAACAAATACAAAAGTGACTGCTTTGACTCCTACCCTGAATTCCTGAGATCATGTCCAGCATGCCAGGTGATGATATGTCTTAGGCTGACAATTGTCAAATACTTAGTAAGGGGCACTGTTACACTTGCACTAAGAATGGAAGGCCTTTGTACATGGGAATACACATATCCAGGCCATGAAATCTGGGCTGTGGGGAGAGAAACAGACAATACAGTGCCTGAGGCAGAGTGCATTGACAGCTTCCAAACTGAGTCACAATGGCTTTCCAGAGAAACCATTTTTCAGGCTTCCTTGCTCCTGTACAGTCCTTTACATGGTAGGGCATGGCCTTAACTAGCTGTACTTTTCCTACTACACAGTAGACTATTTGTTTTATGTTCAAGTTCACCTTTTGTATTTTACTCCTTGATTTTCAGTAATGTGATAGGTAAACTTCAATACCTGAAATTGGAGGTAGATGGCTAAAGGACCAAAGGCTGCCAGGTTTTCCTGACTTCTGTCTGTGAGGAAGGTATAAGAAATAGGAACTGTGTCAAAGATCAATGAATTTCAGCTCCAGTTCACAGCAGTTAATGTGACTCTTCCTCTAGGTATTGATACATGTGAGCTTGCGCAAGTTTGGTATTTTTTCAGTTTTTGATTAGAGGGAAATGTGAGTTTTACCAAGTGCAGTGGTGATGTTGTGCTCAAGGAACCCAGATCCATAAATGATTATCTCTCTGCCTCAGCAAGGAAGAGTTTTACTAGAACTTAGACTGTGATACGGATCTCTGCCACGTCAGTCTGACTGCCAGCAGCAAGCCACTCAAGACTTCGCCCATCCAACCTTGTCTTGGAGATAACAATCAAAACAAACCAGGAGTTCTGTGACACTTTTAAAGACCAGCAAATTTATCAGTCTTGAAAAGCGCCAAAAAACTCCTTGTTTGTTTTGCTGAAATAGATTAACATGACTGCCACTCCTAAACAGGTAACAGTCTGTGAATCCAAGTTCACTAAGAACATCTCTGTGCACTGTCCAGTCCATCACATTGGATGCCCACAGAACTTAAATTGTTTGCTTCCAAAGGGACAGTGTATGCACATCAGCCTGTTGTTTTAACTTAGAACTTGCACTCTATTTCAATAAAGAGCATTGAGATCGTGTATAGAACAATAAAAGAAAACTGTTACTAAAGAAAGTAGATTTAAGTAATACTAAGCAAGCATAAGAGAAACAGGGATTGTATAAACAAGGCAAAATACACTTTTTAGAGACTGAAACTTAATCTTAGCAAGTTTCAAACTTCACCTAAGCAGTTTTCTCACTTAGATTATTAAGTTTTCAGCATCATCAGGCCAGATGATCCAACATTCACCAACTCAGAGCGTACTCTCCTTTTGACTCTCTAAATGATGAGGAACATCCTTTATTCCTCTTGTGATTTCCAAAGTCCAGAGTTGATTCCTCTGCTGCTTGTTGGCTTGATTGACTGGCTGGATTATGGGCAAAGAACAATGGAAATGCTTTTAGATACAAGAAAAAAAAGCAGACAAGTAAATCCACATTGTTTTGGGTAGGGCAGGCTTGATTTAGTCATCAGTTCCACCACATGTTTTAAGAATATATTTCAAGCAGCTGCACACAACTCTTTATTCCCAACCCGTACACACATCAGAGCACAATATTCCTTACTAGCAGGTCATCAGTTTACGTATGAAATCTCACAGAGTAATTTAGGGATACTTATGATAGCAGCATATTTGGGATAGTGAATGTGTTAGGCCTACAGTACAGAGGGGCTTTTCAGGTCATAGCAAGCTTTGGCGCGTTTGGAGTAAATATGCAACACTTGAATCAAATTATCAGGTGTAAGTCCACTTAAAGCCAAAGGGTGGGATTTTTAAATGGTTGATTTTGAAAGTCAATCGGAATGGCCATCTACCTCCCTTAAGCACCAGCTAATTAAATTATACCAGGTTTGAGTCTGGCAGTTTGATTTATTTTACTAGGTTATGTTCACTGCAGCATTGATGGGTCTGCCTTTGTTTGGTATTTTAAGGAAAAGGGGTTCTTTTCTGCTTTAAAGGTAACTACCTCCTCAGTGTGGGGAAGCAGAGAGGGAGATTAACAAAATGGAACAGATTAGGGGAGAAGAACAGGAAACAGTTGAAGCAGGTCAGGGGACTGGGACTGCACTTTTACTGACTTGAAGAGTTGTGGTGGTTGTGGTATTTATACCACATGAAGTTCAGAAAAGCCCCCCTCACCTGGATTAGATCATTGGACCCAGTATGTAGGGATCAATGACTCAATGTCTCGTTGGCAACCAGTAACAATTGGAGTGCCCCAGGGGTCAATCCTGGGGCCAGTTCTGTTCAACATCTTCTTCAATGATCTGGATAATGGGATACAGTGCATGGTCAGTAAATTTGCAGATAACACCAAGCTGGCAGGAATGGTAGATATGCTGGAGGGTAGGGATAGGATTCAGGGAGACCTGGACAAATTGGAGCATTGGGCCAAAGGAAATTTCATGACGTTCAGCAAGAACAAGTACAAAGTCCAGCATGTAGGATGGAAAAATCCCATGTACTGCTACAGGCAGGGGACTGACCAATTAAGTAGCAGCTCTGGAGAAAGGGACTTGTCGGGGGTGGGGGGTTGGTGGAAAGGAAGCTGGATATGGGTCAACAGTGTACCCTTATTGCCAAAAAGGCCAATGGCATATTGAGCTGTATCAGTAGGAGTGTTGCCAGCAGATTGAGGGGTGTGATTATCCCCCTCTGTTCAGTGCTGGTGAGGCTGCATCTGGAATACTGTGTCCAGTTTGGGGCTCCCCACTACTAAAAGGACGTGGACAAATTAGAAAAAGTCCAGCAGAGGGCAAAGAATATAATTAGAGGGCTGGGGCATATGATTTACAAGAAGAGACTAAAGGAACTTGGTTTATTTTAGTCTGCAGAAGAGAAGTCTGAGGGGGGATTTGATAACTACCTTTAATTACTTGAAGGGCTGCTCCAAAGAAGAGGGAGCTAGAATATTCTCATTCACAGAGGATGGAAGAAGAAGGGATGGTTTCAAGCAGAAGCTGTGGAGGTCTAGGTTGCATATTAAGAAAAATTTTCTCACGAGGAGGGTGGTGAATTTGTTGTCTAGGGCGGTGATGGAATCTCCATCTTTGGAAACTTTTAAGAAGTGGTTGGACAAAACCCTGCCTTGGATGATTTACTGGGAGTAGTTCTGCTTTTAGCAGGGTATTGGACTAGGTGACTTCATGAGGTGCCTTCCAACCCTATGATTCTATGTTTGGCAGCACCCCTGCACCCAGGAAATTTGCAAATAGACCAGTTTTCTCATTAACTCCTGTGCACATAATTCCATTAGCCCTTCTTGTTGAGGCTAGGAAGGAAGTTTCTCCTCACATCCATACTGTCTTGAATAAGGGCTGTTTTGTTGTGGAAACGGTTAAGAGAAATGATGACTTAATTTGTACAACTTTTGGTAATCACAGGTATTTGAGATGAATAAAATTTATGACATAACTAAACCATATTAATTGCCTCTTGTTTTTCTTTTGTCATGGCTGGACATCCAATATTGCATCTCATCATTTGCTTGTCTTCCATATATGTTCTCCCGAAACTAATTTTTTGAGAGGGTTAGCTGCAGGACTGACCACAGGGTTAGTCACCAGGACAGAAAAGAGGTGTTCAGCCTTTAAATCTAGCTATCTTTCTTATCCCAGGACAATGTAAAATGTCTTTTCCTGTTGGGAACATCAGATAATGTGACAGTCCAAATGCTGCTCACGAAACATTTCTTCAGTGTAATAAATGAAAAGGATAGATCTTTTATAATATCACTTACATCTTTGAATAAAGTCTATCTGCTCCTCCTCCAACTAATCTTCTAAAATAATTATGGTCTTTTTCATTTTGGGCAGAGACACAAATGGATGTATATTTTAGCTGAGGGCTATAGATGATGGCCAGATATCAAAAATGGCAATGTCCATAATCCAGTACGAGAGCACTTCAATCACCCTGGACTCTCTGTAGCAGAACTGAAAGTTGCCATACTTCGACAAAAGAACTTCAAAACCAGACTTCAGCACAAAACTGCAAAGCTGGAACTTATATGCCAGTTTGACACAATCAGACTGGATCTGAGCAGGGGTGTGAAATGGTTATCTCATTACAAAAAACAATTGTCCCTATTCAAACATTCTCTCACCTAATTATCTGTAGTGAATAGGCTTTATCTACCCTTACTGAATTGACTAGCACTTGTCCTCCCCATTGTAATGTTTCTCAACCTTGCAAGTGTATATATACTTCCTAACTGTGGTTTCCAGTTCATGCATCTGACAAAGTGGGTTGCAGCCCACAAAAGCTTATGCCTAAAGAAATTTGTCAGTCTTTAAGGGGCCACATGACTTTCATTGTTTTTGCTACATACACACTAATTCCTTGAAGTCTTTCACATGAAAACATTAGACAATGCTATTATATTGTCTCAAGATGAAAATCTCTCCTCAGAACTACCTACATACCATGGATGAAATAGCTGTGTACCTAGTATTTCATCAACTTCTATGTATTTTAATTTTCAGTTACCCCTGAAATGGGCACATTTAGTTATAATATGAATGCATCTTTCAACAGGTTATATGAAGGAAAAGAACAGACAGAATTCGAGGAATCTATGAGGAGACTCTTTGAATCCATCAACAACCTGATGAAAAGCCAGCATAAAACTACCATTTTGTTGCAGGTTGGTACTTCAGAAACAATGGTGTGCTTTATTTGACAGTGAATGGGCAGTGATACATTTAAATGATTTATTCTTTATTATACATCTATGCCTTCTTAACTGATAGAGGAAGGTTGGGCACGTTAATTACTTTGAAGCCCAAAGGTGATGAGGTTAGAGGAAGGCATTTTTTTGTATACCTTTTAAAAAAAAAAAGATAAGCTGGTTAAATAGATAAAGCTTAGATGCTAGGATTTTCTGAGGATCCTCTAGGTAGGAGACAAGCCTCTACCTTCACTCAAATGCCATTGACAATAGAATACCTAACTCTTTTAGGAAAATGCAGGCCAGAGATCCTTAAGGCAGTGACTCTAGAATGTTAAACAATCTGTCCTAACTCATATTTAGCTCAAGCACTTTGATTTCCTTCCCCAAACCTGAAAAAGAGCACTCTTAAATTTAAAAAATTATACACCAACAAACATTCAGCTACTACGCTATTACTTATATAACTTCTGTCTCAGTTAAAAAATGGATATGTGGTATCTGAGTTTTTGTGATGAGTTATTTTAGACACCAAAAATACTTTTAAGGTAACTGGAAAGAGTGGGGTTTACTGAGGTATATCCTGCTCTATATAAATTAATATGCCTCCTAATAGTAATAAAAATCTGGCAAGTTTGAGTGTTGCCCTATAGGAGGATATAGTTTGCTTTCAGGCAGCATGGCAACATTAGCATTTTATACACTCTTCAATGCCACACTCTTCATACTGCTGAATTTGATTTTTGTTTTGCTTATTTCTGTGTTTTGGTATATCTTTCATTTTAAAATACAGTGGCAATGGAGGGCCAAGAAGAGAAGTTGCTGTGGTATTTCATTAATTCTAATGATGGTTTTCAGAGTTGCTTCTCCCCTGGCATTCTGCTTAGACTGATGTGCGGCGCAATAGATGAGCTCAAAACATAAATCTGTTTTTACCTGACCAATACCATACTTCCAATAATGTTTCACTGTGTATTTGAAGGGAATTCAGGATCTTCTGGCCTGTATGACAAGTGTATAGAAGATTTGAAAGGAGCAGACTAAGTATATGAGACAAAAAGGGTACTTTTTTGGATTCTTTAAAAAAAAAAAAAATTTGCAACAAATCAGTATCCAAAATATATATTTCGTGCAACAATACTTCAGCAATTGATAGTGTAATGGGTTGTCATCTACACTGCTTAAACACTATTGATGATAGGCTATCTTGGCACCTTTATTGCATAACAGGCACAGACACAACTTTCAAGGCCTCACACATTTAGTTTTCAAGTGTTCAAGCTCGTTAGATTGAGATCCCTGGAGTAATACAGTATATAAATTATTTCTGTAGTTAACTACTTTGGAGGCATTTATTACTGTGCAGGGTTGGGGGATGCAGATAGTTAAATCCACTGTCGATTTGTGAACAGGATCAGAACATGTATACAAGATTTTCCATATGATGAATGGAAGGAAATTTTCAACAAATTGTTTACTCCTGTGGGATTCTTAATTCTCTCTCTTCCTTTGAGATGCTAATAATCACATCTTTTTATGTCTTCTGTGGTGAGGTGCCTGCCCTACACTGATCAGAGCAGAGCTCAGGGAGCTGTAGCCAATCTGAGGGGCCCAATATATCAGAAGGAGCTGCCAAGCAGCACAAGGTGGTGTCTGTGAGGAGTTTGAAGGGATTGAAGGTCAGGACCCTGGACAGCCCAGTGACTGGCTGCTGGGACAGAGCAGGGCCAGTGTCCTGATTCAGTGGTCACAGAGGTACTGGGAGCTGCAGGGAAGAGGCGTTGAGAAAACTTGCTGGGACTTGGGGGAAGAGGCCATGCAGATGGCTGTTCTTTTGCTCCCTGGAGTGGGGCCCAGGTCCTTCCCTCCTCCCCCAAACTGCCAGCAGAGTGGTGAAGGACTGTGACAGCCACTGACACAAGGGCAAGCCAGGACTATCGAATTCCCCAGAAGGGGTTGTGCTTCAGCTGGAGGGCTGAGGCCAATAGAAAACATGGTGGGCCTAGGCGGAGTTGAGGTGTCCTACAAACCAACGTGAAGAGTGATGGAGAATAGGCCACTGATGGGACTACGCACTGGAGCCTGTTCCCCAGTAACACCAGGAGGCACCCATCTTTTCCTTTGAAATACAGCTTAAGCTGTTTCAGTGAAGTTTCTAATAGTCATGAATAAAATTTTAGAGACTGAGACTATTGAGAGTTTTTTTTTTTTCCCTGGAAGGAGGGAATTTTAGTTACAGTTGTGTGCAAACATTTTGCTTAAAAGCGTTTTCTTTGTTTTCACAAATGAGAAAAACAGATTTCATGATCAGAATGAACAACTCAGGGGAACTTCACTAGCTTGGAAAAACTTCTCTAGTTAGTCATTTTGTGTGTCATTCCTAAGATAATGAGAGAATCTTTTGTGTTCCCTGTGGACAATGGATTAGAGATGGGCTAAAGGACCACTATTACACACTTTAATAATTTTGGATTACATGGGACAAGGTTGGAATTTGGGACAGACTTTGAGTCTGTGGGCTTTGCAGCTAGATGAATTGCTTGTTTAAAAAAATAAAATTAGCCATACTGTAACTGTCATTTAAAAGATGTAGCCAGTGGGATGTAAGATTTTCCTACTTACCTATGGATACATTGTTCATGTTTAGGATGATTTCACTATTCTGTGCTGGAGCTTTAAAATTGCACCTGTCTGGCAGAAGAATTGTCATGCAGGGTGAAAGCCATTGAGTATGTTCTTGAAAATATGAGTATTTAAAAGCTCCTTTCCTCCAGGACATGGGGAATATTAAGGCTGTACAAGTGTCTGTGTACTATAATAAATAGGTAATGAGGTGACAAACAGATAGAATCTTTGTCTGTACCCTGGGCTCTCATGCTTTTGTCAGTTCTAACTATTTTAAACATAATTTTTGTCTTTTCTACTGAGTTACATCAGGTATGAAAGAAGTATTCTGTGATAAAGATATTTCCGCATTTTAATTTTCTTTTTATGTGTAGTTATCCTCCTCAGCTTCTATACAATTCAGAATAAAAACAAATGCTTGTGTTTTAAGCCCAGAAAAAGGCACTATGGTTTAGCTGAGCCCCCTAATTTTATCAGAATTTTATTGTTTTGCTGCAAAATTGATAGTTTTTGAACAGATTATTTTGAAAAGGTACAGGTGTTAGGAAGGTAGAATTGCCTTTAAAATGCTCAAACCTAATCAATAATGATTACTGGATGAAGAGAAATGCCACTTTCAACTCAGATTTTTGAAGCAGGAAATAAGATACAAATGGTATTAAGAAGCTAGACTCTATAATGGAATTCCATAGCAAATGCATATATGAATTGTCTCAACATTAAATCAACTAACCACTTGAATGGTAAAACTTGAGTAGAGTAAGAGGGTGCAGGGACACTACTTTACTTTAAATCTGAGTGATCAATGGAGTTAAATTCTACTTAGCTTTTTCCTGCTTGGAAGAAAGGTGAAAGTGTCAAATTTAGTATGGAAGAAGCCAGTGTTCAGGAGGAAATCTTTCTGGAAAGCAATTTTGAGAATATGGTGGAAGGAATCACTGGCCTTAAGATCCACACAGGCCATTGAGCCTTCTCAGGAATTGTTATGGCTTCCAAACTGCAAACAGTTCCCATAAAGCAGCAAAAAAACCAACCTTCTTTTCTCATTTGTAAAATTGCAAGCCTATAGTGGAACCGTTGCTGCAGAAGCAGAGTAAAGAAGAGGTAGCAGGGGAGTAGATAAGGGAACAGGACCTCAAAGTATATGAGGCAGTGTTAGCCAAAGCCCAGGGAACAGCCATCCTAAGGGATTGCCATTTTCCCCCAGGGTGTTTGGTGTCCACGAAAGATAGGCTGTGCTAATCAGAAATTATGCTAAGCTGGTTCCTGCAAGACTTGGCATTCTCCGTTTGCTTGGCAAAGAGCTTCCATGGCCATAAGCACAGCCCTCAAGGGATATTTTTTCTCAAAATCAGGATGTTTCAAGTGCTTTTAAATCTCTGTAGACTTGTCACTCATGGCAGTCACAATGTACAGCATGTATTTCTCCAGACCTGTATACAGGAGACTTGTAGCTTCAGTTATGTAAGTTCCAACATCTTTCTCTGCACAGTCTCTGTCTGGAAATTGAGTTGATCATAAAATCAAATAATTACTTGAATTACTGACAAGATGCATCAGGAAGGAGTGCAAGCCTAACATGAGTCAGCTTTATTTATCCATCTATAGCCACAAGAGATTTACCCATAAACGTTTGAGACAGTGAAGGTTCTGAAACTGGCTTTGGGAGAACAATTACAGAAACTTCAACAGGCAACTTTCAGGGCACAGTGGTTCAGCCAAACTGACAGAAAACACAAAAGGACCACTCTGGGATACAGGTGTATCTCATTATATAGCCAACCCCATAAGATAAATCTGCAAAAGTGCACTGGATTTTGTGAGCAAACCAGAGGGGATGTAGAGGTACCTCAGATATGGCTAAAAAATCTGTAGAAGTAATTGTTCTATTGATATTAATAGCAGTAGACCATCAATTTCTAATTCATTTTTTATGCCCTGATGATGTCCAGGATAATTGTGAGGATACTTTAGATCTTAGAGCATGCAATGGATTTTAGTCCTCACAAGCCTGAGATCCACTCTCTGAAATTCATCTGATTCTATCCAACATGCACCACCCAAAGCAATCTATGGACTGATGTAACCTTTTTTTTAGAAATCCAGATCCAGTGATCTGTTGTAATATTGCCTAGAGAAGAAATAAAGGGCTTAAGTAAGCTGGAATTATTTATGAATCTTTAAACATACCACACATGCATACATAGAATCCTCAGACTTGAGGTTTGGATTTTAATACTTCCAAGAAAAGGTGGTGGTTTATGTCATCCTTCATGTGCCGGTTTCCAGCACCACCTTCACAGTGCACATGCCAATGGCCTCATCTTCGTAGTTGTGTAGCCGTTAGAACTTCTGTAATTGATAGGTTATCTGCTGCCTCACAACAAATATTTACAAAGGGGTAAACAGAATAGTCATGATTTAAATAAAGACATGCATTTGATGTATAAAAAAATCTAACGTCTGAATATGTTTCTCTATCATCTTTTGCACGAATACTGAAAAGGACAAAATTGTATTATTGCAGTTGTTACGTACTCGACGAATGTCAGTTTTTTATTACTCACTGGAACTTTCTATGCAAATTGAAATCAGAGTTGTCTCATTTCTCTTGAAATTATTGAAGCAAGTAACTGACTTCCTTCAAAGACTAGAAGATATAGGATTTTCCTCTCAACCCTGTCAAGGCTGTTTCCCCACTCTGGCACTCTGAATGCAGAAGGTGGGGGGCCTCCAACAGGCCTTAAACCCACTGGCCTTAAAGCCTGATCTTAAAACTCTCCAAGGCCTCCACTTCCTGGCCTCGGAGTGGTATCACTGCCACCACCCAAATGCAAAAACCTCTTGAAACCCAGGAAGATGCACTTGGGAATTCCTTCCTGTGAGGTATGCTAAATCACTTTCATTCCTCTCTCAGGAGAGTGACTGAACCCAAGCTGGGATATCAGCTGGAACTGGAACCCCTTCCTCCCCAAGGGTTACTACAAACCCCAATAGTGTTCAGTAGATTTTGGCCATAAATACAATACTCTAGTGCCTTCAACGTGAAATCTTTCACACATTGTGAAAGCAAGCATGTGTGCTAGACTGGACCCATCTTTAGAATCTGGGACACCACTGCGTCAGATACTCAGCAACTTTAAATATAATATTCTGAAATGAAGCAGACTCACCAGTGACTAAGATTGTGCATGAAGAATATACAGCTGTGGGAATGCTTTTGGGGGGGTCTAACTCAGATCTTTAGTACTCTTCCAGATTAATCATTTAGAAACAGTGGTAAATTGGTACTTGTTGCTGTGGAGGAGCCCAGGTGTCAGAAAGTTTTATAGCTTTCCAAAGCAAATTGAAACTCTTCATCTGTCCTGAAGACCAGATGTTTCAATATTGATTTCTTTGTTACTACTCCGTCAAATTCTCCTGCATGTCCTTCACCTGTCAGTTTCATTGTCTTCATTGTGCCCTGTCATCCATCTAGATGCTGGTATATAAAATCCAGAATCTTGCAGGTGGGTTTCGTTTTTCAGATACACAGTAATGGTCATGATCTGCCCAGCTCTCAAATGATCTGTAGAAAACAAGGAACTTCCAAGTGACTGTCTCTTTGGTTTCTTTTCTGCTGCCGAACACTGGTTGCTCCTGCTGACTTTTAGAGACCCTGGTTCCTCCAGCATTGAGGAGCCAGGTGCAGCATTAGAAACTGTCATTTGCTGCAGGCTCCCTGCCTGTGGAGCTGCCAGCTCTAATGGAAGGAGAGGTTTCCATGGGCCTGCGGGGAGTTGGAGGAGTGTACTGTGAGATGGCTGTTACTGTTTACTTCAGGATGTGGAGTGGCACATTGGAGCCTAAGAATATAAAACTGTCTGGAGGCAGCTTGATTGTTTGTTTAGGTGTGACTAAGACTGGTACGTTGCTGACAGTGATGCCTGATTTCTGACGCACAATAGATGGTGGCATGATAATTTTGTTAAACTTGCCTTGACAACAAATACAATTAGACTAATAAATAGGGCCCCTCTGACTTTTTAAAATGGTCTTTTAATCTTCTGGGTACTTAGGTTTCATGAATATGTATAAAGAATTGTTGGAGAGGAGGGTTTCTATGAAGCAAAGCTTGTTAGGGAATAAAGATTGTAAGATAAATGTACTAATAAATTAGAGTGCAACATAAATTTCTGTAACATTCTGAAGTTTTTTCTAGGCTGCTTAAAAATTAACCTACTAGTTCTAAAGTAGCCAAATCCTTCCCTTCTACCCTGCAGAAGATGCTGTTGACTTCAGTGAGGACTGAAGGTTCAAATATATGTGTACTGCATAAGCCATATTACTTGAAAAGAAATATGGAGGTCCCAGAGAGACAGTGAGGTGCTGCTGTATATTCTCATGTCTTCTGTACTTGGAGTTAATGGCTGCTACAGCCTTTTCACTTGAAAATTGTGTGGGTGTTGAAAGGAAGAACTTGGAAGCAGGTCTTGGAGGTGAGGCGAGGCCAATATCTGTAGCAAGGCAGGGATGCACAGTCTATAATGTGTAGGGATTTTAAATAAGCTGCAAGCCTTCTAGTGACCTCAGTGTTTTCTCGGCTTCAGGAGACCCCCCGACCTCTGTCCCAGGAGCAATGTAGATATGTAGGCAGATACTGCATCCTGTATATACTTACTTGGATCCATATGTTACCGTATTGTCCCTTTGCAGTGTCATGTAAAAAGCATAGGTGAGGCAATGGCCTGCTGTTAGGAGCTAGGTAAAACCCCATCTGGAGCATGGTTCTTTCTGTTACATTTTGCTAGTGATCATTTTTTGTATTGATAGATTTGACCTGCTAATTACTGATGCATTTCTGCTAAGCGGGAGAATGCGTGGTGGGTGAGGGGGAGGAAAGCGACAGAGCCCCTCCAGTCAATGGGAGCACCACTTCTCTGTTGGCCCTGGGATGGGAGAGCAAGCTCCTCTGCTGCCCACCAGGGGCATACAATGCCTTTCAAAAGTGACCAGATTTTAATTTCTGTGCACGCCCGTGCTACTGACCCATGTTATGTTAATTTAGGTGGCATATGTACCCTAAGGAGTCCAAGCCATTAACATAATTCAGTGACTTGCTACCCCTAAACCATTTTAAACAAGGTCTGATGTTTGCTAGGCAAAGCCATCAGCCTATTTAATACTGCAGCAAACACGCACTGAAAACTTTTAAATTAAAGATAGAGAAAGAAAGGCAGAAAGAGAAATATCACATAATTTGAAATGTTGTGTATGAAATAAGGCGTTCACTTTAGCACATGTTCTATTTCCTTTTAACTGGAGTAAGTCTTTACAAAGAAAATAAAAAGGCAGAGGAGGGTGGGGAGACGTGTTTGGTGGTCTTGTAGATGGTATTATAAAGAGAAATAACTGTACTTTTTGGGAGAAAGAGAAGATGTTGGGTTGGGAGTTGTCATTACAGCTCCTGCTGCTGTTCAAGTCTGATCCCATTGCCTAGAAGACATAAACAAGACAAACACACCCAAAAGGGGAGAGAAAATAATAGCAAAGGGAAGATGCAGTCTTTTATATCTCTGGTTTTTACTTATGCCCTTGCAGCCTCACTGCTAGAAAAACATAAACCTGATGTGCTGTTTTACCAGCCACTTTAAGATCCAGCAAATGTGCAGCAGTGTCAGTTGTTTAGAACATTACATTTAGTTGCCTGTTGTGGTCACAGCCTTGCTGCAGTGTTGCAAAATGTTCAGGTTTGGCCACCTAAGCCAGACTCACTTGGGTGGAAAAAGGAGAGGAATAGCAAAGAAGAAATAAGAAAGGGGAGTTGAAAGGATGCACACAGGGAGGTGGAGGGAAGAAAAGTCTCACAATCAGGTGGCAGTGGGGATATAGTGGGAAGCAGTGGAGTTAGCAGTGTTCTCCAGGTTGCTCTCGAAGGTCTGGTTTGGTCAAGACATATCTCAGAGTTAAGATGAATAAGGTCCAGGGGCCTAGGAGATTCTGATGCTGGAAGCTATGTTGGTGAACCTCACTCAAGTAGCCAGGTTTCGTCCCTATAAGGGAGTGGAATAGTCCATCACTTCATTATTTTGTCTATTGATTAGGCCTGCATTTGATACACCAATTTCAGTTGGCTATTTGCTGACTCCATGCTTTTCTTGTTTACCCACCATAATCTTAACACTTACATTCTGTAAGTTCCCCCATCTTCTAAGCATCTGGTGAAGTGCCATTTTCTTTCATGAAAGTTCATGCAATAAATAAATTTGTTAGTCTTTAAGTGCCACAGGACTCCTTGTTTGTAAACTTCACCTCCTCTTTGAGTTATGTCACTAGGTCGTTTTGTCTGGTCCATTTCAGCTCCCTCACTTTTGCATCTTCCCTCATCAATATTTGTTGTAGGTTACTGTGCCAAGAAACTAAACTCACTTTTTTACTGTGTTGACATTCCAATTAGGGTAAAGTTGTAGGCCCAAATATCACAAGCCATCTCACTGTATTACACTCCTGTACAGATGTGAGTCCTCCCCTCCCAGTCCTATTTTGAAGTGGCTAGCATTGCTAACATCATAATTAAGCCCTTATGCAAAGACTCATCTTAAAATGTAGTTGATTCCTGCCTGGAGTGCCTGGCTCCTTTTACCATACAGGGCTGAGAATGGCAAGCTGGGATAGCCGAGAGTGGAAGATTTTTTTTTAAGCTATATTGTAATGGTGTGGGCCACTGTGTATGTACTTCCTGTTGAATCAAAACAATGATTATGCTTCGGTTGGTATTTTAAAAAGAAAGTTGGCCACAATATAGAAGCATCTCAAATGTAAATGAAGTCTTTGTCCTTGTGACTTTTAAAAGTCTAGATGAGAACTCAAAGGGACTTCTGTTCTTAGCTCCAAAAATTAAACTTTTAACAAGCAAGTTGGTGTTGATTGGTGGCATACTCTGAACTTAGAAGAGCTCTGGGTTAGGTCTTGCACTTGAGTGGCAATATCTCTGCAAAACTGGAAAATTATTTGACATACACATTTAAGCTTTGAACCTCAGTGATGTTGGTAACTAACCAGGGGATATTAGTCCACCACAGAGTCCTAAGAAACTGTGAATGCTTAGCAAATGACCAGCACAAAGAAACTTCAAAGGCTCCCCTACTGCAGACCGTTTTTTCTTTGTGAGTCTTCATGGTCTGGAATTGAACATTCAGGGTAACATTCCTATTAATAACCCCATTATTGTGCTTTCTAGTCTATGATGGCCTTGCCTATTCCTTTTACCACAGTGAAAATATTCAAGGACGGACTTCCCTCTGACACTGTACATCATAGTGAATCTATCTTAACTGTCTGCCTGCATCACTCTCATATGTAAATTTTGTTGTGAACCAACTGAAATATTGATGCTGTAATGGGAATAGAGTATATTTCACACGCTTGTATCATAAATCGTGATGTCCAGGCATAAGGGTATTGTGTCTAGACTCTATCTGTGTGGGACAGTTACAGTGACTCTTCCCTTCAATTTGCAATCAAGTTATAAAAGTCAGGCAAATGTAAATTCTAATAGCTGTTAGCAGGTGCTTTATCATGTTTGTTTACTAAGATTCAGTGATTTGTTGATTGCAGGCTTCCTTTTTATTTGAAGACAATGCATTATGGATGCTCATTTGAATAGAAAGCTGTAGCCCAATATTCTTATGGTCTAAAATTACGTGATTTTGATCATTTCTCACCAAGGGTCAGCTGTGGAATTATCTTTGAAAGAGGTTTGTCTCCCTTCTTTTTGGTATTGAGGGACTGAAGTTAGCATCACCGTTTGATGATGTGTTAAATCCAGGGAGCTTCTGGGCGTTTTAGCTGGAGTCGGTATTCACAGTTTCAGCATTATTTAGATGCCTGTGTCCTTCTTCCCTCTCCACACAGCTGTAAACCTCTCCAGTGTCCATATGAGGAATGATGATTAGGGAATCCTATGGGGAGTTGACCTGGGAAACTTGTGCCCAAGAGCTCTCCTGCTGGAGAAAATAATTGGGTTCAGAATATTTCATTAAATTAGACTTCAGGGTACATGTTCTGAGTTTTATTCAAATAACATGAATCATTTGTGGGAGATGGTCAGTGGTGGACAGCTTATTGAGGCCTGATCATGTGAGCCCTTGTTTTTTGAACACTAAACAGCTTAATTATTGAACCCCAAAAGGGTTGTTAAAACCCTTGCCTCTGGCAAGTTGTTCCATAGGTTGACTGTGCATTGGGTGAAATTGTTCCAGGTTTCTTTTGTGCTTGTATGTATGACATACTCATTTGATAGGGAAACACTTCTTAAAAGTTTTGCGTGTGCTTATGTATTTTGAATTATTGTGGATTTGACTGTAATCAGTTTATTAAAAGGCAATCTATCTATAAGCTGTACACTTTATTACTACTTGGGAAGCAGCAGCAAGGACCCTGGGCTGGGAATCAAAAGACATAGGTTTCTCTTTCTTGTTCCACATGACTCCTTACATGGCCTTGAAAAAGTCAGTTAAGCTGTCTTGCCTTGTCAGTGCATAATTTTATGTAAAACAAACAAGGAGTCTTGTGGTACTTTAAAGACTAACTGATTGATTTATTTGTCATATGAGCTTTCATGGGAGAAAATCCGACTTCATCAGATGCTTTGAAGACAGTTCGAATGATCTGATGAAGTGGAATTTTCTCCCATGAAAGCTCATGCGATAAATAAACTGATCTTTAATAAACTGATTACAGTCAAATCCAGAACAATTGTTTGTTTTGGATAATTATATTTATTTAATGGCTTACTGCAATTTAGTTTAAATCTAATCCTAATAAAATTAAGATAAACCACAGCAGGACTGGTTGAAGATATGTGTTCACAGAGCCTTTTTCATTGGTTCACCTAATGATTTTAAAATCATGCTTTAAGTTAAACTGATACAGCTGATACAAGTGCTCAGTGAAGACAGGTATCCCATTGGCTCCCCCATCTATAAAATGGGGCAATGTTTTTTACCTTTTTAAAGGTAAGGTGAAAAAAAGTTCTGCATGTATTTCATATTCTCATTATAAAAACACTTTTTGCTTTTAATTTAATTTGATTTATTTTTATACTTTAAATAGCCACAGTCTATATGAATTTCCAAAATAAATAAATAAATTCATGCTCTTCAGTTTATCTCAGGCTCAGTGCTCTGTCAGTGTAGAAAATGAGACCAGGGATGACATGTGGTCAATCAGTGCTTTTGTCAAGGTCTGTGCAGAGAATGGGAGTCAGACAGGAATGATGGCTGTTGGCAATAAAAACCAGCAGATTCCACCAGCTTGTTGTGAAGCCGGTAGCAAATATGTGTGTTCAGCAGCACCCTGCTGAGTTGATGAGACATTCCATGTGCAGGTTAGACAGTTGTTTTGTGGGGTTTAGGGGGTGGGTGGGCAGGTTATGCTTTTTTTTTTTTTTTTTTTTCCTTTTCTTTTTTTGGTCTTGCTGTGCAGCAGAATCTGTGACCATGCTTTAGGCATCTGTTTTGACTCCCATTTCCTATAGTCCAACCCTCAAATACAGCAGGAACAATTGAATATGAGGAAAAGGTCTGTCTCAGCAGTTGACTTCCTGTTGTTGTAATTTACTTCTCACTTAAATGTTACTAGTAAAAGCTAGACTCCATGTTTCAAAATGAAATAATACCAGCATTACCTTTGTAATTCCAATGTATTGTTCAGGAAGTTGTTGCTAAAATATTGCTTAACATACATGTAATCCCCTTACTTTGGATTTAATTATTCAAAATACAAATTAATTTGCACAATTAGTGTACCGAAAGCTCTCCATAAGCGATGGTGGCAGAGTTTGAGAATATCAAATGTCAAGGACTAGTGAGCATAGTAGAATTAACATGATGGGGTATTAGGTTGTTATGAATACACTTCAGAAATGAAACACAGCAGTGCTTATATTGCATGCTTTGCTAGTGATACTGTATTTCAGAGAGAGCTGGAATTTGCATTATTCTTCTTTAGGGAGGTAACAATAAATGATGTAATGAACGTAAAAGGAGAATTTAACCTCTCATGTATTTTATTTCCCATACTCCTCCATTGCATATGATGACTGGCAATGTTGGTGGGCTGATGAGGAGAGACCAGTCTAGATCTGCTGATGTGTTATACTGGACTTGGAACAGTTTGGTCAGGTTCTCCTTTTTTTTCCAGTTTTCTAAAGTGCTTTTTATTCTTTGACTAAAAATCATGTTTTTTTTTTCTTAGACTTAAAATCATGTTTTTATTTTGAATTTGTGAAAACTAAAAAAAAAACAACCGAATTTCCACCTTGCCTCTGTTGAGAGGATAAGTGGGTCCTTCAAGTTTGTGCTGCAAGTGAGAAATGTATGTCTGTCTTCAGAGACTACAGAAATTCAGAATAAGATAGCTTCTGTATTTGGAGGATGTACTAATCCTAGGTGACAGTTCCTAGTATTCATTGGATCAGGAGTCTCAAATTCAAATCACCATAAGGGCCATGTGAGGACTAGCACGTTAGCCCGAAGGCCGCACCACTGAAACCTTTTCATACAATGATATTACAAATATTGGTAATAATAGTGTCATTGTGGGCCACAGGAAACAGCTTTAGGGGCTGCATGCAGCCTGCGGGCCATGTGTTTGAGACCCCTGCATTAGATACTGTTGCTCATTCAGCAAGATAGTGTAGCACATGTATAATTTGTCTCATGGCTAACTTTTACGCAGAATAGAAATCTTAATTCACCTCTTCAGTGAAAAGCTAGAGTCATTGAGTTCCACGTGGATGAAAACTTGAAAGAAGGATGGAGAAGAGATGGGAACTTTATCCCTGCTGTGGGGCCCACTGCTTCTGTGTAACATCTCAGTCACTACAACTGCAGCTTGTAGGCTGGACAAACAGCTGCAGCCCATCTGTATAGCCTGCATGGTACACTGGTGGGAGCTGGACTGGTGTTAAATAAGGATCCAGTGGCCTCTAGCTTGTACCCCATCTGCATTCTTGCATTACGACGCAGCCACCTCATGCTGTGGCAGTCTTAGAAACATCTTCAGTGGTGTCCAAGGGCGATCAGTCCATCCCATTTTGTCAGCCCTGCTTAACATCACTGTATGGGAATAGGTGTTAAAAAAGGACTTTATCTGGCCCTCTGCACCGTGGAGAACTTCAGAGCACGAAGAATCAATGTTTCAAAACAAGGTAGAAGAACGGTCTTCCTTCACTTCAATTTATTGATGCTTGTGTACTGCAGTTCCACTAGTGAAGCCATTTTAAAGGAAAGGGTGGAGTGACTTCATTACTGGCCAAAACCTTTGGGTCGCTCAAAGATATACATTATACTGTCCTGGGAGGATCTTGAGGGTATTAGACAGAATTTAGCTGTATAAGAGGAGATATATCTTCTTTTATACATATACATACTTACAAATATGTGATGTGTTAATTGTATCATTTCAGGTTGCTGCCTTGAAGTATATACCATCGGTCCTCCAAGATGTTGAAACAGTCTTTGATGCCAAGTTACTTAGGTGAGCTGCTACTCAACAGCATTTTTTAGATCTGTCAGATGATGTCTGCATGCAAAGATCTCAGTTCTGTCCAGTACAGGTAGTAAGACAGATTATCAACTACAGTAAATTAGTATTGACCTGTTTAAGTCAAGAGAGCTATTCTGTTAAGCTAAGGATCTAGCTCATTGTGTTCAGTCTGAAGTATATAGATTCTAGATTATAAGTTGCATTTCCTATCAAAAATGTGTTATAATACACCTTAACATCTAGGCTTACTTTTCAAGTGTTTGTTCAGTGAGGGAATTTAAGAAGTAAATCAATGCACTTTAGAAGAATAAATGGAACTCACAAAAATGGAACTTGTGCTAGCTGGCAATAGGTATCTTCTAGAGAGATGAGAGAAGATTTATTGGCTGAAATTTGTATGGTATGGTGAATGGGCAAAAAATGTTAAGTATTAATCTTCTCACAAAAATTACCAACATTTAGTTCTTCTGTCTTCCCACAGCTGGTCCTTCTCGCCTGAGTACAGTCTTAGCATACTTCAAAATAAAAGGAAAGGCATTTAATAAGGTTGTTTTTTTTGTGTGTGTGTGTTTTTTTTTTTAAGCATTGGAGATGTTTTAGTGGCTGTTGCTCTTGCTCTGTCACATTGGGATAAAATAAATTAATCTGAATTGTATTTGTGATATTTTCCCTTATTTGCAGCCAACTACTATATGAATTTTATACTTGCATTCCACCAGTAAAACTACAGAAGCAAAAAGTGCAGTCCATGAATGAAATAGTACACAGCAACCTCTTTAAAAAACAAGGTAAATGCAAATTGTCTTCTAAATATAAACTAAATATGTATTGGATTGTGACAATAACTTTAATTTCACTATCTTTCTTTATATAGAGCAGAATTAATTTTAAGAATAATGTAAGCTTGCTAGCTTTAAAAGCCTTTTGAGGTGGCTTCTAGTCAAAACTGTTAGTTTGCAAAAGTATGGCCCTTTTAGAACAGAACAAAGACTGAACAGGGCTTGGAAAAGTGGCTAGTGTGCACTTAGCTTAGTCATAAGGTGTGAAGACTGATCCTTATATTGTAGCCTCCTAATCTTTCAATAAGCTGTACAGAAAAATAAGAAAATATATAGGGTTGAATTTTTTTTAAAAAGTTGAAATAATTTCTCAAAACTGGATTTCAGTCCCAAAATCAGGTAGGACCTTTTGAAATTTTGCCCAAAATGTTTATCTAGTATAAGGATTACAGAGGCCAAAATCTCGACAAGACGGAGAACACAAGATTAGTAAGCCCATGACTGGAGAAACTGTCAGATCCCTTTTAAAAGGAAGGGAGAATAACAACAGAATTGTGACGGCACTGATAACATAGCTAGATTGGGAAAAGGAAAAAAAATCAGGGAGAGCACTTCTAATGGGCTGTTTCTGACATGTGGGCCTGTCACGTGTAAGGGGAGAGAGGAAAAATAAGCAGAATTGTTAAGCATTCACTTTGATTACCTGCAGAGACTCAGCTGAATTTTTAACCACAAGTATAAATGAATTGAAGGGCTGTCCCAGGTGTTTTTATCTTGTTTTTTCTCTCTCATGAATAAATCTTGTTTTAATTAGTTCATTTGAGTCGTCATCTAAATTGAGGTTCCATTACTTCTGTGCGTTTTTTGTTTATTGCCTTTGTGAAAGGGGAACATCCAACTGTTTGTCCACCTGATTTTTGGTCTGCTAAGGTACCTGTGGTCATCTCTGAACAAGTTTCTTGAATGGGACAAGACCAACTGAGTGACCAGTGTCATCAAATGGCATTTTTCGAATGACCTCTGAGGCAGCTTAGGTCAACTTCAGACTGTTACAGATCCTTGTTGAGTGCCCACTTGATTTATTCTGATAATGGCCTACTGGCTCCCTAGCTGGATGATGATGATGCCATTAAATGGCTGGGTACATTGTGCATACATTGATGAAGGGGATTTTTTTTTTTTTAAATTTTACTATATTAGCAAAATTAGAACTTTTAGTTAACATGCAGTGCAGGTTCTCCAAAACGAGCAATAGTGGAAGCTGTTATGTAGGCAAGGTTGATATGTCTGTGCCTAGAGTAGTCAACTTAAAAAAAGCCAAGGTCGGGGCAGGCTGCAAAAGGAGAGCAGATTCTCCCAGAACTGGTGGCTAGCAGTGAAGTTAGATTCCAAGCAAATCCTATAAAGCACTTGTAATCCTCCACACTAGTTATCAGGAAGCTAAAATAAAGATGTTAAACATGCCTCTTCACTGCATTTCAGTCTCTGGCTCCCAATAAACAACTGGGTCTAGTAAAGAGAGAAGTTAGTAAAACTCTCTTCCGTTTACCAAAAATACTCTCTTCATTCTCAAAAGGTCGGCTACATTCCAGATCAATGTGTTTGGATTTTTCCCAAAATACCATGCTGCCAGTCAATCTGTTAGTAACTGAACTAAAGGCTTATAAAAAAGGGAAAAAACAAATGAGAGCGAGTCTAGGCAGTAGTTCTGCAGATAAAGGCCTGCAGGTTATGGTGGACAAGAAGATGGATGTAAGTCAACAGTTTGCCCTTTTCGCCAAGAAGGCTGAAGGCATATCGCGCTGCACTAGTAAAAGCATTTCCATCAGACTGAGGGAAGTGATTACTCCCTTCTATTCAGAACTGGTGAGGCCTCATTTGAAGTACTGTGTACTGTTTTGAATTCCCCACTACAGAAAGGACATGGACAAATTGGAAAGAGGCCAGTGGAGGGGAGTAAATGTCATAAGGGTTCTAGAGCACATGACTTATGAGGAGAGGCTAAGGGAAGTAGGCTTCTTTAGTTTGCAGATGAGAATGAGGAAGGATTTGATAGCAGCCTTTAGTTACCTGAAAGGATGTTCCAGGGAAGATGGAGCTGGGATCTGTGTAAATGAAAGAGCTAAGAGCACTGGACTCAAGTAGCAGTGGGTGGGAGCTCTAGGTTGAATATTAGAAAATACTTTTTCACTAGGAGTGTGGTGAAGCACTGGAATGCATTACCTAAGGAAGTGGTTCAATCTCGATCCTCAGGTTTTTAAGGCCTGGTTTGACAAAGCTCCAGCTGGGGTGATTTAATTGGGCTTGGTCCTGCTTTGAGCAGGGGGTTGCACTAGAACCTCTGGAGGTTCCTTCCAACCTTAATCTTCTTGTGGTATGCCAGGTGAGAGGTGTTCTTATCTGTGCTCTTCTGTGTCTGGCATGGATTTCTGTTTGTCTGCATGAGCAAGTCTCTGTATGCGTGTTCCCTCAGGATTACCCCTGGCTCAAATTTCTGTTGGGAACTCAACCCAGTTATCTAGAGTCTGGCTTAGATCTTTAGCAGGAACTGAGTTAGCCTGTTGATCCTAAGTCAAGGTGTTCCTTTGGTTAATGCTTTTAGTTACCTTTGGCTGAAATCTCTAGTGAGAACCCAGTTAGCTCAGTGATTTCAGGCCTAGGCAAACCCTGCATGCAAGAGGTAAACTGAGACAACACTCAAGATCAAAGAAACCAACATGACCATGGATCTTTGTAGAAACAAAGATGCCAGGCTAGGCTTTATTGCAATGTAGCACAATGGCAAGGGACCTATGTTAACAGATCTGCTGGCAGCACGTGTACTCTCTCAGTGCAACAGAACAGCGCAACTAATTGCAGGACTCTCTGTCCCCTCCCTTCAGCTACACAAAAGCTGGGCTCTCAGGCTTCTGCTTTTATGCCCTATTCAGACCTGTTGACACGGTCCTCTTTGGGGTCTGAATTGACCTTGGTTGGTCCATGTGCTCCTTTTTTGATGATGCTCATTAATTTGATACGTCCACGCATCCCTGAACATCTCCGTCTATCAAGTTGTCATTCCACAATTACGTATACCCTTGCGCTGGAGAATACAAAGAGTTCACAGCATCTCTTCCTATCTCCTTGGCACTTGGCCAACTGGACATCTTTCAAGGTCATTTTCCACTCTTACTACAGTGGCATCTTACTTCTTACCAGTTTCTGTGGGGTCAGACTGCCTTAGCCTGACTCAAGTTAGCTAGCTATCCAGCTCAGGCCTGCTGCTTTGGTTTGTTTTGCTAGGCCTTGGGTCTCTTTTCTGACCATTTCTACTTGTCTTTCTTATTTTAACCTTTTACCTTCTCCTACACTTCTGTGATTGCTCTGGCCATTTAACATAGAATCAGATACACACAAATGTCCTTAATGTCAGTATATATCATATTCTCAGCAGAATTGTGGAGTTTGCAGGCTTGTACAGTTTCTCTTGTGTACATCCAGTGCCTAAGGTCTGAGTCCTTTTCTTCACAGCTTCAGCTGTAGGTGACTGGAGAGTTAATGAAACAGGAATGAAGACAAGATGAAAATGGTGCCTGCATGTTATAGTGTCTGCTCTGCAGTGTATCATGTTTCGAAAAAAAAAAAAAGAAAAGCTCACAGCACATGTGCAGAGAGAGGTTTTTGAAACCCTCTAACCACAGAGATGCCCCTACCTGTCATTATGACTCATAGCTGCTATTCTGGCTTCTCTCCTTGGGCTCATAGTCAAAATAAAGGGCCCTTGATGAATCATCAATGCAGAGGCTAATCTGCCTGGGGTGTGGGGGTGTATTCTGTAGCACAGGCCAAGTTTTTGGTTACAGATCAATCACATACAGTCATAACTTACAATAGAAATGTGACACGTACACACAAACAAAATTATCATATTTGGCCAATTATAACTGTTCCAAGGGTACCTGACATGGCATATCTCTTACACATTATTGTAACTTTGCAACATTGATATCAATAATAATATGAATGGTTACCCTTGATCCAGACAGCATCACAAGGGGCCCAGTGGCTTTTAACACTCTCACTTAACTCTGCTCAGAGCAGGTTTCAGTGACAGTGTTGAACATGCCAGTGCTCACAAGAACCTTGTCAGTTGCTCTCCTGGCTTAATGCTGGAGCCTAACAAGCCTCAGTAACTGCAAGGACACCTCGTCCACTCCAATAAGCAGCTAGTTGCTCAGCATTTCTGCTTGTGACAGTTTATAAAACAAATCTGTCATGATTCTGGGAATTTGACAAGAGCAGTGACTACATCTGGCATCAGAGAGGAATATGGCAACAGGGGGATGCTTTTGCTCATTGCATTGTATAAGGTTGCCAGAATAATCATGGGCCCAGACTTCAGCACTGCTGGCAGTTGGAAAGGTAGCGCTGTCAGAAGGTTTCTATATGGTACATGATGTTGATGGTGAGACTAGGTTTGTTAGCTAAAATAGTAACAAGATACTTCATCTGAGGTCCATGGTATTTTCAGGACACTGAGGACTGTTTCATCAAGTTGGCAGTCATGAAGTACTGCATAGAATGCAAAATTTTCCAGTCAAGTTCTCTATGCAATATTATGCTGTCTTTAATCATCACTCTTGTTAGTGATTTCATACACTGAGACTTTGATTTTTGACTGCCTGCTTATTAAAACCTTCTGTATCAACCAGATCAGCACATTGTTCCAAGCTATTAAATATAAGTGAAACAGCATCTAATCTGCAATCAGTTTGTGTACATGAGTTGAACTGCAGTAAATACGTCCTAGTGTGATTAAAGTAGTAGCAGTAATTACCGATTATCTTGTGGGAGCAAAAACTCTTCTGGCTAGAGAAGTTGTACACGGGGTATTTGTAGGAAGTAGCAGAGAGTGAAAATCTCTTTTTTTTTTTTTTTTTTTTTAATCACATTTTCAGTTATTGATTTATTATAGCTAGTGGGCCACACATTAAAAATATGTCCATTAAATCTGTATCCGTACTGTGCTTTCTTCTGAGTAAGGACTTAAGGCCAGGGAAAAGTAAGGGGCGGGGGGTTGAGTAAAAATTACATAGGAAGGAACAAGCAGCATTAATGAAAAGCAGTAAGTGGACCTTGCTTGGTTAATGCCAAGAATTATCCATGGATTCAGGATCCCTGGTTTCCTGTATAGAACTGAACTAACCATATAGTTGTGGGGCAGAGATGCCAGCCAGGAGCAAAGGATATCATGCTGTGAAGATTTTAAGTCATCCTCATCTTCAGGCAACACCGGATGCTGCCAACTGGGAGACCATTCAGAGATTTCAAGCAGCAGCAGAAGCAGCACAACTCTAATTCTGACCTTGTTGAGGGTATTACTTGGTTTAATCTGTTTTCTGCCTAATCTTTATGATTTTAGGTAAGAACTGTTAAAGAATTTCCAGCTAAGTATTTCCTTTGCTGGGTAAACAGAGCTCTCCATCATTCTATTCCAGAATTTTCGGAGCCAGAGAATGAACCTAAATATTGTTAACTAACTTAATTTTAAAATAATCTTTAAAGGGACATGCGACATCTAGTTCCTTTGCACTGGGAGGGATTCGTGTGGGACCAAGGCACATGAAGAGTCCTCTTTTGTGTCTGCTATAGCAAACCCTCATCCTGATTCAGAGAAGGGTAACTGAGTGAGTATGCTCTCAGAGTAAAAGGATTAAGGGTGTGTGTGGCACCATACAGCTATCTAGACAGAATGAGACTCAGGTGGACCCATGGCCTTGCTTTCTACACTCTTCAGAGGCTGTTTGGATGGCAGAGCGGACTACTGCTCTTAAGCATGTGATATAAAGTCTTCCAGTCAGTGCATCTTTGCTCTCTGGTGTGCTGGATGGAGTTTGCTTGAGACCCAAGAAGGACAGGCGCTCTCCTCTCCTTCCCTAGCTAAGACTTTTATCCCTGTAGTGACCTTAACGTGGCTTTTGGTAGTTTTGTGTAGGAACTAATCTTGTTAAAAATGAAGCTATTTCACTGGCAGTGCTTAATTTTTTTTATTTTTAAAAAGTTTAAAACCCAGTGTTTGCTTCATAGAGTGGTGAAATCAAAGCCAGCAGTTATAACCACCCATCAAGGGCTTTGAGTCTATTCAGTCAGTCATCTTGAGCACAGTCTCTTCTTTCCCAGTGCTGTGTTGGTGGTGCTGTTTGTTTGAGACTGAAAGTGTTTTGACAATTCTAAAACGAGTTCTGACACAGCGCTCAAGCAGAAGCTTTGATGCTTGAGGCTGGCGAATTGAGTAAATAAAGTTTAAAGTCTAACCATGGAGAGAATGTTGCTGTTTATAACCTCAGTTGACATCTCTTACTTAATGTTGTTGGTGTCATTCAAAACAGCTTTCAAATGAAAAAGCTGTGCAAAAGTGCTGATGAAGTACTAGTTCTGAATTATTTATCCAAACACTTTTATGTAAAAATCTGCATAGAAAGGGTTAAACATAAAGATTTTTGTCTAAATAATTTCATGTGAGCTGGCAATAGTAACAGTGCCTGAATGGTCATTAAGGGCATATTTATGTAGGCACACTCAGGAAAGTAGAGCTGAGTGAACCCAAGGTGTGAATTTAAAGTGCACTACTTAAAGAACTTCAAAACCCAAGTGTGGATGCTCTCATTGGCTGAATCTACACCTAGAATGTTACTTTAAATTAACTGACTTTGAACTAATAATTTTTAATTTGAAGTAACATGGCTCCCCTAGAAAACCAAATTGAACTAGCATGTCCATGGACAGGACTCACTAGTTCGATTTAGGAAGGGGGCACCATGGGAAGTGTGGCAACATGGCAACCGAGAATGGCCATGCCTGCATAGAAAGAGGAAGGCACCCTGGCACAGACTAATGGTTAGTTCGAATTAACGCGATTCCTTTGGGTTAATTCAAACTAATAAGTTCAAATGAACGATTACTTCAAAGTTTAGGGAAGTTTTATAACTTTGAAGTAAGGGCCCATTACTTCAAACTAAGGAACTGCTTACTTTGAAATAATGAAAGCCAGTGTGGCCATGCACAAATTTAGTTCAAATTAATGCTCTTTAATTCAAACTAAATTCCACGTGTAGACACAGCCATTTAGAAGTAAAGAGACTTTAGCTGACTTTTTTGGTTTTTTAATTTACATGTATTAGGCTCTTCTGGGTCATTCAGTAATGTGGCCATCATTGATTAGTCTCCCATGTAGAGTTTCCAGAGTGCTATTGATAAAGCTACTGCTTTTTTGCAGGTGTGCCAGGTATTCATGAGAACTTGCTGCACCTTATTTTCACCTCTGTGAGATAGCTAATTAGATGGACCTATAATTTAGGCCCTTGTATACTCAGCTGTGATAATGTGCAGTCAATTATGACTGGGGTTTTTGCAAAAATCTTTGCACAGGCTGTGCCTGATACTGCAATGTGTGACTTCTTAAGTACCTGACAAAGTGTACAAGTCAGGATAGCATGCATACTTCAATACCTGTGGGCTATTTTAGTTTTCTGACTGGAATTACATCCTTTTTTGCAAACTCTTGAAAATCTGGGTTAGTCAATATGTTCCTATTACTAATAATTGGCTCTCAATTATTAAAAAGATTTGGTTGGGGTGTCAGTTCCTGAACTTGTATCAAATACCAGAAATTTAATGATTTTTAAACTCCCATCAGGGAGTCATGTGGAAGTTAGTTTTCTCAAACTGATGTTTTTTCAATTCCAAGTGGTTTCAAACGGTACCAAGTGATACGAGTGCCTGTACTGCTACAGAATGTTCATGTGCCACAAATTTCTGTTAGCAAAATTTGAATATTAAATGTCTTAAAAGGCTTGGTGTCATATTACAGGGCAAATATTTTTGGTAGGCACATCCCTCTTGATATTTGAATGGACGGTTTATATTTAGTAGTGTATTTCAGGAAACATAATATGCCAATAAGATTGTTATAAAAGTTAAGTTGTGAGAGTGGTACTGACTATATATTTATGCATAAAATACCTCCCAGCTGTAACTCCATATTTAACCATCTATTTGTGGCTTTTGGACTTGCTTCCTTCTGATTTTTGAATGCTGTCTTTATTTGGAAAACTTTAATATGACAATGTTGTTACCTAAGGACCTTGCATTACTTTCTCACAGTACCATGTTATGTCACAGACTCTTAAAAAATTGTTCAGAACAGCTGTCAAAAAACCCCCAAACTAGTGCCTGTAGAGGACAGCTATGTGTTATGAGGAACAGCGGGCGACAAACATACTGATAAAACGAGTGTGAAATGTTCTAATTACTGTCCATGTGGACAACAATATTGTTTCCCATTTGAAGGACAGACATACTAGGAAACAAAACTTTGTTTAGCAGATTATAGCAAGTGTATGGGAAAATATGGCTAGGTTAAGCAAGAGACATAGAATTGATGAAATCACATGGGGTAAAAAGTGGACTATTAGAGATGTGCAGCTAGAGATGGGTAGTTAAAAGGATATGCCATAGACCTGCATAGTGGTGCGATGTTGTGGTAGCCATTTTAAATATCCAGTTATCAGATTTTTTTTCCTAATTTTGTGAATGGTCTCTTTCAGTTTCTATGATTCTATGGAATCTTCTTCTACTATGGAAGAAGAATCCAGCAAAGAGTTTTGATGCACATACATGCCATTCTGATTAGGCATTGATCACATGTTGAGTCATGATGAAATGACATTGGTGGGTTACTATTGTAGCTTCATCACTTATGAATTTCATAGCAAACCCACGCTTTCCTGTTCATCTGTCCTATGAGCACAGTACATTTGCATGTTCTTGGGAAGGCTGCTTGGATTGATTTTTGCTATGTGATTTTGATTTTTGTGCACTTAAATGTTTCAGAAGAAAGACTTGGACAAGTCTTCAGGAACAGAGTTGAGTATGACTGAGATAAGCAAGGGAACTGTAGCATTGCACTGATCTTGTTAAGTTTTCAAATGGGTTAAACTAACTTTCTGTTTCTTATTTCTGTTCTTCCTTCCTTCTTTTTGTCTTGCATCGCAGCTTAGTGTACTGCTCTTAAATATATATTGGTGTGAGTAGCTGTGAAGAAACCTGAAAGCAACTATAGTAAGTGGGAGACTAGAGACAAAACTGAACCATAATACTGATTCCCAGTCCTCTGACTGTAGGGCTCTTCATGAAGAGTTAGAAGAAATTTCTAAGTCTACAAATACTTTGTTTCCACAAAATTTCTTAACTGAAACTATATATGGGGTTCATTCTGGGCCTTTCCACCAACAACCTCTTAATACTCTGCTACTGTATGACTATCACATAGTGCCTTGCAGTATCAGTGGGGGCCCCATGTCTTTACTGATCATTCTGTAAATAAAAAGCTCTTTTGTCTAGAGCATAGCCAAACAATCCATCTATTGCATTAATCGCCTGTAAACAATAGTGACTGATAGCTACTTGATACTCAATGTAAATTCCAGGAGTCATAACAGCCACAGAATACAGAATATGCTGCAGCTGTAATATCTTCCTTGTAAGGCTTAGGTAGTTCATCATGCTGTTGGGAAGACATATTGACAAGAATTTACAGCCCTCACTCCATTTCATTGAACCTTGTCAGGGAATTATTTATTGTTATGGAAAAGCAGATGCACCAGTGGTTCTCACATAACTTTTATCCTCACTGAAACCCATTTTGATCACAACTTTAGATTGTCCTATTTACTGTGCTTGTAAATTTACTTTGGGACAGACACCATCTTGTTATGATCTGTGTGTATGTGGCCTAGAACAGTGGGATCTTGATCCAGAAGTGGAGTTCAAAGATGCACCTGCTATGCAAATAAAGAAATAGTATTGAAGAAATCTTTCACTTTCAGAGGATCCTTGTGTTGAGATAGGTAGCATTGAAGGGGCATCTTGAAAACCCAGAAGCATTAGTAACTTTAATTCATCTCAATCTGCTTAGATCTTCTTGAAAGTTTGCTTTCTCTTTCTTGGGAGCTGTTTCTGGAGGGGACTAAAGGAGGGAGACTTTTGCCATTGTTTTGTGCATTAATGTGGATCCCTTTAGATGTGCATGTGCCTTATTTGTGCACTGTGAGTCTTTGGAATGGCAGAATCCATCTGTATTGCTTATGTACTCTATGCCGCCTCATGCTGTTGTGTCAGTGGGGAGAGTGGGTGTAGCCATCCCTCAGTTCCCTCTTACTGGCTGAGAATCAAGATGGAAATGTGGTGACCAATCTACTATCACATTACTGTTTGTGCCTGTTCTTTTCAACCTTTTGAAGAGTTTACTCTTCTCTTGCTGCCACAAAGGACAGTTAGAATATTCTCCACATTAAAAAAAAGTAGCACTGGGTTAAAAATGAAGTAGATCCTCCCCATATGTGGGGTGAAGTGGTTTGTGCCAACCATCACACATTATCATTGACTCTGTACTTAGATCTTTCGGGATTTAAACCCTGTCTGTGCTGCAGTGACCTTATGGAGCATCCTTTAGGCAAACGGCACAGCCCTTGTCTGTTCTGCTTAGCAGAAAGCTACATACTAGACCTGTGTTCAGTCAGCTTTTTGTTCTTTTGGAGCAGTTCATCCTGAGCTGTTGATATTAAACTCCATCTAATTACTGTTTGCAGTGTTACTGTAGCCATGTCAGGCCCACAGTATTAGACAGAGTGGGTGGGATAATACCTTTTATTGGACCAAACTTCTTTTGGTGGAAGATATAAGCTTTTGACCTTAAAGAGAAATAGAGCTCATTGTAAGCAAAAAAGTGTATCTTTCAGCAGTAGAAGTTTGGTCCAATAAAAAAGGTTTTCTGATTTTTACAGCAGATCTGGAGAGAAATAGTAGCTGCCAAACAAGATCTAATGCTGAAGTCATACTTCACTATCCCCCACCCTTACCTCCTCAGGCAGGTAGCCAACACCTAAACCCACCTATGAGAAAAAGGCAACATTGAAAAGGAGGCTAGTGCCAAAGACACCAGTACTAAAGATTGGTGTGGAGAGTGAGGGCTGTGTGAAATATAAAAAGCAGCACAGCTTTATATACCATTCAGTGCCTAGCATGTTGACAAGTTCCAAAGGGGTAGCCATGTTAGTCTAGTTCAGCAAAACAAACAAGGAGTCCTGTTGGCACCTTAAAAGGCTAACAAATTTATTCCTATTCTGTAAGTTTTCCATCTTTAAAGCAACTGTCTGTGGGATTTTCTCCAGTGAAAGCTCATGTGATAAAAAAAAAAATGTTAGTTTTTAAAAGTGCCACAGGACTCCTTGTTTTTGATGTACAATTCAGAATGACCTCACAAGAAGAAGCCAAAATACCAGTCCCCTCATGACAGACGTTGCAGCACCTTGAATGCTGAAGGGGCTTTTGACTCAAGTTTGGCTGTTAGTGCAGTGCAAAGAGGGTTTGGTGAAATAATGGCCTTGATGCTGACAGTGACCCCACAGATTTTTGCATTGCTGGTAGAACATATCATGGTCTCAAGGTGCTTTCTGGTAGAGGAGTCTACATCACTTTCTGATATATCTCAGTGCTGAGAGTACTGTCTGTTCCAGCAGCCTCATGCTGAGGTCATGCTGTGCAGCGACACTGCCATTCAGGGAAATCCTTCTCATCTTTACCACACCATTCGTTGTCACTAGTCTTGAACAGAGATTAATCTCCTTTGTGATGGCAGGATGGAGGGAAGTCCCACAGAAAGTACTGGAGCCTTCTGCTTGTTTAGAGTCCCATCACAGCCTTAAACACCTGTGGCAGTGGGGCTCAACCAGGCAATATTAATATCATGTTCTACCTTGTCAGACTGGAAACCACCTTCACACATCTGGAACCTGATCCCGTTCTCACTCATTGAAGGAGATCGTCTTCCCACAGAGCATTGCTAGCCAAACTTCCCATGCTGGAACCTGCTGATAATAACTACAAATAGAGTGAGATGGCACCAGGAGGGCATGAATAGCCTCATGCAAAACCTGAGGGAAATAGTCATTATTAGAGATGAAGCAGCAACACCATACCAGATGATTTTGAAATATTATAGGACCTATTGACTTGAGTAAGAGAAATCCACAGGGATATCAAGATGTTGATAATCCAGTAAAACTCCCACAACCTCTTTGGCATCCTGAGCGCTTTACATCCAGCCAAGACTGGCTTCCCAATTCAAGAGGCAATACTTGAGTCAGTGAAAGGACTATGTGAGTCTCCAGCTCAAAGGACTGAGAACAAATACTAAGTATCAGAAGACTATGAACAATTTTATGCCCTTCCTAACAAATGACTTCTGATGATATATAGCACCACATTGCAGTCCCATGATAAGGGAGGTAGTTATTTGAGTTTTTGTCAATGTGGACACACCGTAGTCTATCCTCCATCCCTGCATTGTGGAGTCCTCAGCAAACACTGGCTTTGGATTGTGAAGAAACTGAGGGAGGTTTCCAGCATTCCATTCTTAGTGCACTCTCTCAGGACTGTGAGGGAAGTACAAAGTATGTGTCCCCAAAATAATAAAAGCAAATACCATCGTTGTATGCGTTTGGTGCATATGCCATCCTGTGCAATCCACACTGATTACAATTTACAGAAAATTAGCTGTGTTAATCTGTTGAAGAGGTGGAGCTGATTTGCAAGTTTGACACAATCAGACTGGGTCTGAATAGGAGCTTTGAATGATTTGCACATTACAAGAAGTGATTGTCCCTGTTCACACATTCTCTCCCTTGAATCAGCTAGTGTGAATAGGCCCCATTTGACCTCTGAATTGACTTTGCTAACACTTGCCCTTCTCCATCATGCCCTGTGTGTATATATACACGTTTGAAGGGTAATTTCCACTTAATGCATCTGACAAAGTGCGTTGGAGCCCACAAAGGTTAGTCTTTAAGGTGCCACAGGACTCTCGTTGTTCTTACTGGTTACAGTATCTTAAAAGCACAACAGTTAACCCTGAAGTAAGCAACCATTTCTTCTGGACACAGACCAAGGCTGTAATCTCAAAGGGACAACTGTAATCTTGAAACTGTTTTCAGACCGACATGAAATGTAAAATCAGGTATCAGTCATTTGAGATTGTTGTTGCAATAAAGATATTAAATTAACAGCTTGTTAAAAAAGTGCAAGAAAACTTGCCACTCTGTATTTAGATTGTGTTAAGAGCACTTTGTGCTAATTGGTTTTGCAGCAGGAAAGGGTGGATGTTTTGATTTGGTCACCTAAAGACCTTACTCTGGATCATCTTCTGAACCAAACCCTCACAAATTTTAAGATAGTCTGTACCAAAAGCATTTTATTTGCCCTGGTCATCCTTTAGTAATTAATTAAACATAGTTTGTTCCCTTCCATTGGTTACAAATTTGGTGTCAGACAAGCAGCACATAAGTTTCAGTGATTAAAAGGAACTGAATATGACTTTTTGCTTAATGGGGAAAGAGAGTGTAAAGTCAGTTTTGCTTTGTCCTGAGAAGGACAAATGAATTTTTCTTGCACATACTCACGTTATATACCCATTTGTAGATTGCACTTTTGTAATTTCTTTTTGAGCATTGCTTCAGAATGCAAAATAAGTGGAAGTCTTCAGAAAATGTTCCTACTTGACACCTGACCACGGTGTAATGCTTAAGATCTTCCTAGGCTGATTTTCAAACTTTGAAATCTATATGGAAGCAGCAAAAGTGTTCAGTAGGTCACAGAATGAAAAGCTTTTACAGTGGACAAATAAGTAGAAGTTGAGATTACTGCTAATTTGTAAATATAATTGGACCACTGCCTCCTCAGAAGTCTTCAAACACAGGTTTCTGTAAAATAAACAAGGAGTCTACTAGAACTTTTAAAGACTAACAGATTTATCACATGAGCTTTCATGGGAAGAAATCTCACTTCATCAGGTGCTTACAGATGAATGGGCGGGAGAGCTTCCCCCCCCCCAAAAAAAAAATAAAATAAACATGACTACCCCTTTGGAACTTGTCAGGTTTCTGTAAAGTTTATGAAGAAAAGTGTCATCAGTTCTAAAAGGGATAGTAATGCTTTGTTTGAATGTTGTTAGACTATTAATGATGGGGAAATTCTGCTGAAAGCATTTCTACATAGGAGAGGCTATTTACAACATTGTGATAAAATAGGCCATCCTCTTGGGCTATCTAAATGTGTCCAGGGGTTTAGGCAATGGGTTCATTTGCTTTTATGATTTAAAGCATAAATAACTAGAGAGAGAGTGTGTATGTTTTCCTTCTTTAATCTCCAAAGAAAATAACTGAAGAAGAAAACATAAACACAGCTTAAATCAATTTCCCCCCTTATCTTGGTTACATAAAGTTTTTAATTGCTTCATGGAACCTCTGCTGAAAACATTACCCTTGGCAGTAAGAAACCTATTTCATTTACATGAGTGTATAATCAAGATATGAAGTCAGCTGACTTTCTCTTACTCCTTTGTCTAGTACCCAGAGCCCTATAATCAACACACGTGGCTAAAGCATACCCGGCTTCACTGAAGTCAGTTATGAAGCAGTGAAATATGGTTTTGAAGACGTAGTCAAGTCCATAGCAGATTTTAAAGAACATGGTGTTATGAGGATGCTCTGGCCAGGAAGGTGCTGCTTTACCTTTGAGCGCTTTTTCATTTAAAAATAATTGAAACAAGCTTACTTTATTCCAAAATCTACTTTTGTCAGTTTTGAATAACAAGTTATCCTACAAATTTCTCATGAGGCATGTAATATCTTTCTAATGTGGCATTTGTTCCAAATGACCACACAGCTTCTTGACAAATTTAACCAGTGGAAATTCTCAGGGGCTAACGTGTTTTTCCTGCATTTTAGATGTTCCATAAACTTCATCTTACGATGTCATAGATTAATTTCTAATGATGGTGACCCCCCAAAAAATCCATTGTAGCTTGATCCTTTATGATTTGGATTGGGATTGCCAATTGGCCTTACCAGGAAATTTGGGTTTTTATTCAAATCTGACCACAGAAAATATCTAAAGTAAGAACCCCATTGATGTCAAGTAGAAAGAGTCACACAGACACTTGTCTCTCCTGCAGGTGGTGTGTCTCCTGTGCCCCTCTAGCCCTGATCCTGGCCTCATGTGCTGCCCCCCTCCACCTCTTCTGTGCCTCCTGGCTCTGATCCTGGCCTCACACGCTTCTCCCCCCACCTCCCCCAGCCCTGATCCCAGCCTCACATGCTGCTCCCTCAACCCCCCTAAATGTTACTTGGTCCTGGCATGAATACAGAGGCCTAGATGCAGTGACCTCTCGAGTTCCCTTCCAGTTCTGTGATTTTATGATCATCTAGTCATAGCCTCCAAAATATAAGTTGCTCTCAGTGGGGCACTGTGTACCTTGCTCAGTTTAATAAATCAAACCTGGATTTTAAACATAAGAACAATAGAAAGACAAAATCTAAACTGGAAAAAATCCCCAAAGTGGGCGTAGTTTTAAAGATTGAAGTTATTAGACATTTTAAGAAGAAATTGCCAGTAGCTTCCTATAAATAGTGAATGAATCTGTGGAATGTACATACAGTGGGTAAATAAGCATTGTGCAATAAGACAAATTTTAAATAATTCACATTTTAGTCTCTAGAATGACTGAGAAGCATGCATGACTCCTCGGATCTGTAATGGAGGAGGTGCTGTCTCCATCCAGGATAGTATTATTGTTATTAGCAGAGATTCAGCAAAATGGGAACAAAGATAGGGCAAAAAATCCAGAAAAATAAAATCATTTCATGAGTCATTCACCTCCAAAGCTTAATCAAACAATTAATTTGCTACATTTCCCCTCTGAAATATGTAGCACCCCATATAGATCCCATTAGTCCCTGACCTCTGGGACCCTTCCTCAACCTGCCTGCTGACTCCCTGGGACCCTTCCACAATGGCCGATCTGCCAGCCCACTGGTTCCTCGGCCCCTTTCCCCCACCCACTCACTGAGTCCCCAACCCACCAGGACCCTTCACCGACCCACCTGCCTGATGGCTCCCCAGTTCCCTTCCTTAACCCTTTGACTCCCCAACCCATCTGCTGACTCCCTGACCACTTGGGACCCTTCCAGCCTGCCCATCCTCTGGCTCTCTGTCCCCCTTCTCCAATCTGTTGACTCCCCAACATGACCCCCCCCCCAGCCTCAGCCTTCCCTGACCCACCTGCTGACACCTTGAAGCCCTGGACCCTTCACTATCTCTCACACCTGCCAGCTCCCCAGCCCCCTTCCCCAACCCACCCACTGACTCGCCGATCCCCAGCCCAGCGCCTTCCCTGCTGGCTCCCCAACACCCCCACCAGGTCCTTTCCCCATAATCCCCACCACCTCCCCAACCCCTGGGCCTTTCCTACCTGGCTGGAGCTGCAGGGACGTCCCACTGCAAGTTGTTCCCTGGCAAAGCTGCCCCCACCCTGAGTCGTGCGTCTGAGTATGCTCAGGACAGGAGATATCAAAAATTCCCCAGCCTGGCTGCAGCTCCCTGCAGGCTGGATATGGCCGGCTAGTTTGAGCCCTGAAATAAGGGAAAAAATATTTTTAAAATTAAAAAATCAAAAATCCCAGACTTTTAAAAGATATTTAGAATTTCTCCCAGAAGGAGATTTGAGAACCAAAAAGGAGGATGTGTCTGAGGAAGACTGGACTTATGATAACCCTAGTCAAGATCAAAATAAAGCCTTTTGGATCTGTGCATCACTGAAAACTGATCAACAACAACAAAAAAAATCCAGCTGTCTAGTTTCAATGTAATATTAGCTTAAGTTTCCTACTTAGGATTATGCCCTTTAGATGTTCATACAAGCTCTATAATTTCTTATACAGGCCTGTAAGTTAGTGTTTCCAGCTATTCATACGAAAGCTATGCTAACTTATGAATTTATAAAAGCCTCTATAACTTTAATAGTGGGATTTCTGAAACCTATAAAGAAGGATACATAGATGATATATAGATGAATACATATATGCAAGTCAAGCATGGGTTAAGTGAAGCCCTCCACCATTGTATGTCTCATTGGAACAAAATATTAAGAATTTCTTCCAAGATTACTCAAATGGTTAGTTTTCCACAAAAAATTCTAATGGTATCTTAATGTGCTGCAAGAATAAATATGATAGTCTGAGAATACTATTTTCATTTATATGTGCATCTTCTGATGACACTGTTTTAACTTTTATAGAGTGTTAGATTTCATTTCATGAAATGAAAAAAATATTTGCTTGAGGGAAGACATTTTTAGTTGAAGTGTACCATTTTTTTTTCCATTGGACGAAAATACAATATAAATATCACGTGGAGCTGGACCAAAAATTTTGATCCAAGCATGACCAAAACTTTGGAAATCTGATTTGAGTCCAAACTTTGCATCTGATTGTTTCTAGTAATGTAAAAAATTCTAGTGCAAAAAGTAGTATTAACTGGTTTTATGAAAGCAATGCATTTTGCAGCACATGAGAGTTGAAGTTGGCTTATCAAGAAAACCATTCACCGCCCTGAGTTGGGGGGGGCGGAGTTTTTTGGGAAGGATATATTGCCATGGGTAAACAATGTGAAGATTTTGCAGTTGGTTACAAAGATGATACTACCGAAGCAAGCCAATTATTTTCTCATGAAATTTTATGTAATAGAAGGGACCCAAGTTTACCCAACTCATTAAAAATTCCAGGGATCACTGAAGTGAAAATTTTATTTTAGTGGTTTCCTTCCCATCCTACAATGAACTCCACATGTGAATGGGTTCCGTTGCCTGTACAAACTTCAGTTGACATCAGTGGGGCCCCGCTTGGTCACTAAGGGCTGCCTGCATGGAACTTCTTGGGGGATCAGGATCTTTGTAAGTAAAGCAAGCTATATGGAGCATGTAGAGAGGATTGGAGCATCTGAGCATAGTAATGAGAGTTTTAGGTGTTTTTTTTTATGGGCATTTAATGTATTTCCACATCGTTATGCTCTGGTTTGGGTACCTGAGACAGAGAGATAGAAAGGACTGACCGCCCTCCCCCCCTGCCCAAACTGGGTGGTGTGAGCATTGAGCTGCTGTCTCTTTTTCTAACAAATCCTGAATTACTTCCAAAAGTAGACTTTGTTTTCTGGGAAATGACTAATTTGTCTGTAATGGATTCAGGCATGATGAAATTTAAACTGGAGCAAATGCAGAGCAAGGCTGTTAGGATGATCAGGAATGGAAAACCTGCTTCACAAAAGACTCAAGGAGTTTGGCTTGTTTAGCCAAAAATATGAAGGATATGGGGAAATAGGATTGTGCTCTCTAAATATATCAGAAGAAGGATAGTAATTATGTAGTTTAAGGGGCAAAACTGGCAAAAGAAGAACTGGATATAAATTGGCTTTTGATGATTTCTAACCATCAGAGAAGTGAAGTTCTGGAGCAGTATTCCAAGGGAAGTAGTGGAGGCATAAAACCTAACTTGTTTTAAGAGTCAGCTTGATAAGTTTATGGAGGGGTTTGTATGATGTTGCCTATGGGCAGCATGTGAGCTATACATGCCTCCTATTAGCAAATATCTCCAATGGTCAGAGATGAAACACTAGATTGCAGGGGCTCTGAGTTTCTACTGAGGATGCTTTTCCAAGTGTCTGTCTACTGAGTCTTGCCCATATGCCTACAGATAGGGTTAGTAAGGAGTTCCTCCAGAGTCAGCTTTGTACAGACCTTGATGCTTTCACCTTCTTCTGCAGCATGGTCTGTTAGTCGCTTGCTGGTTAGTAGTATAATAAATAGCAGATTCTCTGTAACTTGAAGTTTTGAAATCAGTATTTGAGGACTTCAGTAACTCAGCCGGAGGTTGTGGGCAGGTAAAGCTTTGTGGCCTGTGATATGCAGGAGGTCAAATGATTGTGATGGTCTCTTCTGACCTTAGTATGAGTATACGATTGCTTTCTATAACCGTGTTACTATGAAGGAGAAGAAAATAATTGCAAATGTATTAATATTATTTTAGCTTTTTTCTTCTGATGTTGGAATATCTTGTATATTCTTTTAACAGAAATAGACGTACATCAGGTGTAGGGTCTGAATGACTTTGTGCCATAAGACTGGTGATGTGAGCTCTGTTGGAAGTACATCTGTTTTAAAGGTGTTTAGAAACTGCTAGTAAAGTAATCACTGGGTAGTCCCAATTTTGTCTTTGTTCTAGTTCTGTGTTTTCCTCTCCCTTCCCTGTCATCTGAACTGAATATGGACAAAGCAACCAGGGCCAAGTTGGAAGTTTCTGAAGGTTACGTTATGAGATGCAGTATCTTTGTTGGTAGAAAGGGGAGCAGGAAAAATTATAGGAAAATCACTAAAATCAGACAGGTATGCTGCCTGAGAATACAACAAAAAATAATTCTCACACACATCCTCCTGAGTCTGTGGGTCCCCTGGTGTGTGAAAGTCAGTGGAGGAGGAGAGATGGAACTAGGGAAGCGCTAGTGGCTGTAGGCTATTTCCTCCTGAATCTCTTGGATTTCTAAGATGAAATTGATACCAGGACCTTCAAGATGAACTACCTGTTTGATCCTTTTGCCACTGGTTTTAAGATGCATTTGAGAGAGACCTGAGCCTTGTCGTTCTGGCTCCTGTGTAAGCTGTAGAGTCAGATAAGAGAGTGCCAACAATAGGTCAGTGTGGAGAAGCTCTGTTTACATACAAAGGTGCTGAGTTTATGGCGATAAACAGAGCTGGTTCAAATTTTAAAAATAATTTTGATATGTTACATTTTAAAAGCTATTTTGGGGTGACTTTTTAGGTGGTGGGAGTAATTCCATTTATACGCAGCTTTCCACAGTGTGTGAAAGAATGTTTGCCTATTTGTTGGTCTTGTAAAATGTTGCTTTAGTTTTGGTTTTTATTTTATTGTAAGTGCTGGTGTTGACTGGCCCACTTGTGTCTGATTTATTTATTTTTTTAAATAACATGTTGTGATGGTAAATTTCTGATTTCAGAGATAAACGTTGTTGAATGAATAGAAATAGCAAAATAAAGTACTGGACAGATGAAGAGAAAGAGACTGATTCACTGTACTCCACATGGCTTGATGTCTGTACTACTCTTATCTACATGGAGTACTGTGGGGGAGACAGCTTCTGGAACATCTTGACTTATAACCTAAGCGTTTTCCTTTTTCTCCCTGATTTTTTTTCTTCACTGGCATAAAAAAAAGTCAAGAAACATGAAGTCCAGACTATATATTGGTGTGTAGACTATATCTATCTCACTAAAGTAGATTATATAACACGGGGAGGGGGAACGACTGACAATTTCATCCTGTTTTTTGAATTTGAAACTTGAAACTTCAGACTTTTTTTTTCACATTTTAACTTTCCAAAAAAAGGAGAACAAATGATAGTAAAATGCAATTTAAAATTTACCTAGGGTTATCAAACACTTTCAACAAGCAGGTCAGCAACCATAATGAGTACAGATGAGAAAATAATTAGTGCTGTCATAAATTATAGTCAGTCACTAACAGTAGTATTGATTCACAGGAAAGCTGTAGCATTCCTAAGGCATGCCTGCTTGGATGAATAATACCCGATGTCTTTTCACAGCAAGCAGCAGCTCTGCATAAATCTGAAACCCCATATCTGATTCCCTCCATCGGTAAACTTGAGTAATTGGTCACCAGAACTCCACTGAGCTGCAAGCCATGCAGTAAATGCTGAGTGGTTGCAACAGAGAAATGAAATTTTTGTGTGTAGAAATAATAATATTTACACATGTAATAAAAGTAATTTGCTATTAGAATTATAATGCTACTTTTTTTAATTTGCTGTAAGTCTGACCTGATCTTATGACTTACACTCCCTTACATTTATCCCTCCCCCACCCCCATTCTGTAAGTACCCATCTTCAAGTGTTTAAAGTTGGATTTTCTCCCATGAAAGCTCATGTGATAAATTAATGTTACTCTTAAAAGTGCCGCCAGACTCCTCGTTTGTGACACTCCTTTAGTAACCTCCACTCATCATGTAAACTTGTTTATGCAATTCGCCCAGATATCACTAGCACAAACTTTTTAGAAACATTTTGCCACAGTAGTTGTCTTATATATTGGTCATAAATATATGGGATCTTCAGACAAATTAGCAACAACTGTGCACCTAATTACTGTTTGTTTGTTTGTGTGCAGTTAGAGGTTATGAAAATTATCAAAAATTCAGGCCACTGTCTAATTTGTTAATGATTTCGTGGCAACACATTGGACAGACATGCTGCAGAATCTGGTCCTTAATTCTTCCATTGCATATATTCCATTTTACTGATCAGTATTTGTAATGCACTCACTTCATTTATACTGAGGCACCACATGCTACTTAGAAATGACAATAAAGATTTTTCAAAACTCTCTGAGGGATTTAGAGTCATCTTTTGTCAATTTAAGCACAAGACTTGCATTTAATTCCCTTTCATGCTGTTGAAAATCTCAATCTGTATTTTTGTGTTTAATGTAGTAGAAGAGGTGTATTATTAAAGAAGCAGACAAACAAATAAACCTAAGTAAACATTCTTCGAGGAACACAAGTTCCCTGTCTATCATTTTTTCTATTTATTGTTGCAAAGAGTTTATTATCAGCAATAGTCATATAGGTAATTGCAACAGCATTCATTTTGTTTATGCCAAAAATCAAGAGGTTTTATAATTCTATAATTTAATATCCAGATTGGAAATACTGTTACATAATAGTAACTAGTTCTTAAACCTACAAGTCTGCAGAAAGATTGTTGCTGTCACTTTTTAAAAGGTAGGTTTATTTAATTATGTAAAATAATTGCAGTTTACTAGCCTTTATATAGTTAAGGCAGGTGACCTTATAAGTCCATTTTCATGATACATCTTTTGGAAGTAGGATTTCTTTTTAGTGGATTCCTCTTAACCAAAACATAGACATACAATGAAACGTGTAATTCAAGGCACTTGTGTGAACGTTTGGTTTAAGTATTTTTTTTCTGATTTGATGTATATTGCCTCTTAATGCTTGTGTTGCTTATCTTAATAATGGTTAAAAAAATAAAGATTGTGTTCACCTTTTTTCTTTCAAGTTGTACTTTAAAAGCCTGAATTAGTACCCATGTCTCGCATCCATAAAAGAGACATGTTTTTATATTAATGATATAAGGTCTTGCCATCTTGTTTTGCTGGATGAGAAGGAGGAGCTTTGAGGCTTCTGATATACCAGAAGAAGTGAATGGCCCTGAAACTTCGTCATCAGGGAAAGAATATTTATTCAGTCAATTTTGTTCTAGTTTTACTACCCTTACTTTGTCATACTTTGCTCCTTAGTCAGTGAATTAGTCAGTGAATGGTGTTTAGAATTTGTCAGTATCTTTTTAAAAACTTTTAAGAAGCACATTCTTCACACAGGGCAGAAACGCTGACTTATGTAAGATGAAAATATTTTTCCCCGTTCCATTGCTCGTTGTAAAAGCTGCCATTTAATTACTCAAGAATTCAGTTAAGTGTCTCAGTAGCACAAAGCAAATCAAGGTTCAATATGCCTGATACCTTCATTGTAAGAAACCAAGCAGATAAATTTCCTCCACCTTTACTTTTTTATGAAAGGCATGTCTGGAAAGGGAAACCATAGTCTGTTTCTCTTACTCATGTTCATAAAACAGTTCCTGGTTCGTGATGGTGGCTCCTAAGCACTGTGATTTTACAAATCATAAATAATACAGGCACACAGAAAATGAAGTGAATTAAAAAATAAGTCTGTTTGAATGAACTGTGCTGTCTTCATAGAAAAGTGCAATTGTTTTCTTTGATGACTCCAATACATATTTGTTCCAAAAACAGGATTTTAATGGCACTTTTTGATTTAGATTATTTAAATGTTTGAGTTTTGTAAACAAGAGCCGAATTAGAAGATAAGTGTTGACAACATCAGCTCCAACCTATAGAAAATCCACCTTGAAATGGGCTTGTGAATCATAACACTGTTAGGACAACTGTGCTCCTGTTGTCAAGTTCCAAAGGGGTAGTCATGTTAGCCTCATTCAGCAAAGCAAGCAAGGAGTTCTGTGGCACTTTTAAAGCACTTTAAATGTGCTCCAGTTGTTTTTAAATTCCCTATTTGGGGCAACCAGACTAGCTGCAGGGCTGGAATTGAGCTCAATATAATGTTTAATTTGGCACTGGGAATGTTTAACACGTCTGTCTCTTAAAATTAAATAAATAAATAAATAAAATCCCAACCAACCAAACAAAATGCCACCTTAGCAAACCTCACTTGATTCTAATAAGACCACAGAAATCCAATAATCTAGAATAGTTAATTTTTCTTTTACGTTTTTACACTATTTAAGAAAAAAGTGTCAGTTTGAAAAATTAATTGGACCTTTTTTTGAAGCAACATATTCAAGTAATTGAGAGTGTTACCAGGGATCAGGTACAGTGCAGTGTGTTTCAATTTTTCTAAACCAGTGGTTTTCAAACGTAGGGTTGGAACCTGGTACTGGGTTGCAGACCCTCAGGTACTGGGTCGTGGCACCTCCTGCTTCCACCACCACAAGACTGGAATGCACTGCTCAAAGATGTAATTGTTGGGTCACGGGCATAAATGGTTTTACTCAACTTGGTCCCAAGGAAAATTTTTGAAAACCACTGCTCTAAACCACCAATTAATTGCCCTTGTGGTGCTACCTGAAAGTCTGTTCACAGTAGTTAATGGCTCTGAGGTAGCGTTTGATAGGTTCTAAGCTATAGAGTCCTTTGTTTAGAGGCAAGGCTCCTATAAAAGCGGTGGAAATTGTGGGGATAAAAAAACCACCATTATTCTGTAAGATATTCCTTTAGGCTTTGTGTTCACTACACAATTTGAAGTCTGTGACTATACAAGTTGGCTGACATGGGGACTAACCAAGACTTCATTTTAATTGAACCACGTGTGTTAGTCAGTCACGGTTAAATCCAAATTCCAGAAAGAAAAAGTCTCTGATTTGCAGAATATCATCTGCTTTGTTGCCTTATTAGGAGCCTGATCCAAATGCCATTGGAATAAAAAGAGAGACTCTCAGGCTATGTACACACGTACATTGTTGTTTCAGAATAAGTTATTTTGAAATAAAGTCTTTATTTTGAAATAAGTTAATTCAAATTAAGGGAAAAGCTCAAAGTAAAATAGCATGTCCAAACACAGGACTTGCTATTTCACTTTAGGAGAGGGGCACCATGGGAGGTGTGGCAACCTGGCCCCCTCCCTGGGCCATGTTCCCACCCAATATAGGCTAAAAGGAAGGCACCCTGGGAAGGAGAAGGGCAAAAGTGTTATTTTGAAATAACTCATCTGAACAGCATTATTTCGAAATAACCATTTCGAAATAACAGCTGTTTCGATTTAAAGAAAGTTTAAGCTATTTTGAAATGATGGCTCTTATTTCAAAATGACGGAGCCCGTCATTTCAAAAAAGGAATACGTCATGTGGACCTAATCTCTTTTAATTAAAAATAACTGGTGTTATTTTGAAATAAAAAAGATGCGTGGACATACCCTCACTGACTTCAAGCCCTAAGTAGACTTACTGGATCGGAATTTGGTTTGGTGGCTTTAAATATGAGCTTTGACTGAATAAAGACTGCAAATTTGGCTTCTTAATTTGCTTGGAAAATGACACCGCAATCTAATAATGCTCCTCTCACTTGAGCTTGGAATAGTATAAATTATCAATTGAATAATCTTTAAAGTGTTGGATATATCATTGGGTCATGCAATAACTGATTTAAGATTGTCTTTACTTACCATAACACATAGTAAACTTGTAAATTCATTGAGGACATCATTCAGCTAAGGGCAAATATTCACATTGCCTTAAGAGTCCTAGTAGTTAGCAAGTCTCAAAGCCTCTGAGTATCAAAAATCTGATTTTAAATTCTATATAATTACTGTTGTTTTTATCACCAGTGAAGGTATTGTTTCATAGATTTAACTAGCAGTAAAAGCCTCCAGCAGTAAACATTCTGTACTGTAGGAAGCTCCTCATTCATCTGAAAATATAATCTGTTTTAAAATCTGCCATTTCCATTCAAGCTGGACTATAAAACTACAGGAGATTCTTTCTGAAAACTGTATACATCAGCATAGGCAAGGTGAGGGCATCCTAAATAGAAATGCTGTATTAAAATCAATTTTATAGAATGGGGAAAAATCATTATGTTGAAAAGCAGAAAATTTGTAAAGAACTACTGCACAATTTTATAAGACTACTTTCTAATTATTAGCCTGATTTTTTTCTTTATATTTCATAAGTCTTTAAATGCATTTCTTTAAAAGAAATAACTAATTCCCAGATCTTTCACTACAGGACATGGGAAGTGTTGAAGACAACACATAATTATTTAGACTCTGACTACTATTTTACTCAGGTTCTTTGTACACCAATATTGTGGCAGTACACGGAATAAAGAAGATCTGAGTCCTTATCCCTCAGTGTTACTGTGTCTTCAAAAAATGAAACTAACCACTTCCAGTGCTCAATTAAATGAAACCCATTTTAAGTGAAGTTGACTTGTATTTGTCACTGGTGGGCCATAGTAGATAGCTGTTTCTGATTAAATGAACTATACAATGATAATGAAAAATGATTTTCAAAGCAGAAACCTTCTGATGCATAACAATGTATGGCTGTTGTGTATATATAATAAAAGTCTATTCTACATAGCACCATAAGATGAAGACAAAGTTTATTTAAAACAAGTAAGCTCAGGCTTGGACGAGGAATATGTAATGCAGTTAGACAAATTTTGTCAATTAGAACATAGCCTATGAATTGTGTGCTTGAGAATTTATTTCTGCCTTCAAGCTTTAGTCTTCCAATGTCTTGTTGCTGAGTTCATTAAAGCTCTAGTTCAGTTCATCTACTTCTATTCTTGACTGTATTATCTGTCATTTGTAATTTAATTACACTTCATATATTGAAACCTTCAGTGTTACTAATGATCTTGTGCTTCTCTTTTTTAAATTAATGGGCTTTAGTGACATTTTCAAAGGAATTAATGGTGCAGTGGAGAGAAGAAAATATCTGTAAATGCTGAGAAGGTCTATGAAAATCTACTTTGTAAACAATTGTTAAATATTTATCTGACATGCACAATTAGGAGTGTGATGTAAAACTCTGGGTTGAATTTTCTGAAGGCTAACTTGAAGTTCAACGAGCTTCACTGCAAATGGTCTTAGAATAGTGTTTTCATTAAATGAGCTGCACAGTGCTGTTCATGGTTTTGAAGTTGTGTAGTGGAGAAAATGAGATCCATTGCTACAGCAGTCAGTCTTCAAAAGCCAAAAGCTACTGCAGTAGTTCCATGTTAATCCCCAGTGACAAATTTCTCATAGAGGTATCATTCTTCTGTATACACAGTATGACTGGGTTACTGTTAAACCTGCTTATGTGGTTTTGGTATTTCAAAGATAGTGTCCAGTGTAGTTTTGAATGTCTGTGCTCCACTGGAGACTGCAACTTTCAAACATATGTATCATGGTTCTTGCATCTCAATGTCTGGGGATTTGTTCTTAATTCTCTCTCTCTCTCTCTCTCTCTCTCATCCCTGCCTCCCTCTGTCTGGACATGAGGTATAGAAAGGTTATATTCTTTCTTTTCCGGTTATCATGGTGGATCACCAAATTCAGACATAGCATCCAATGTGATTTCCAAATTGTACAAAAAAATGAGCTAAAGTCAGAATATTTCAGAGCTGGCATTGCTTGGCACTTTGTTTCTATTACATTCTCTTTGGAGTCTTGAGTTGGGATGACGTAGCTGGGATCTAAAAGCATTCTAGACAGAAGTTACTGTCTCAAGGTTTTCTCGTCAGTGGTAAGTTGAAGGCTCTCAGGTGCCACAGTACAGTGCAGTATATGTATGCACCATTATTTTGTAATAAAATACAGCCTATGGGCCTGAATTGGATTTGGAGCCCTATTGTGATAAAAACATTGTGTAAGGCAGGGGTCTCAAACTCAAAGCACCTCAAGGGCCACATGAGGAGTAGGATATTGGCCCGTGGGCTGCACCACTGAAAGCTTTTCATACAATGATGCGGAAGTACAGTAAAAAAATGAAGAGTAATAGAGTATGCTAATAAGTCAATTTATTAACTTTTTTGAAACTGTAACATCAAGTCTGTGCTAATTTTGACAGTCTTTCCAAAGCCAAAACACACATTTCCTTTTAGAATTGCTTCTATTCAAGATGGCAAAATCATCAAAAAGACAGAGTAAACAAACAGACTTAAAATTTTACATTATAAATCAGTGGTTCCCAATCTTTTTTGGTTTGAGGGCAAAAAATGTACTTTTTCAAACCCTGAAGGACCACCAGTTAATTTAATTTATTGAATTCAAATTGATGTTAATTGAAATAAATTAATTGTAGTTTGATTTATTAAAATTGAATTAAATTTAATTGAAATTAAATTTTTATAAAGGTTTTAGTTTTTTAAATAAAATTAAATTGTTTTAGAAAATTTTTGGGTTTTTTTGTTTTAAAAAGAGGGGGCTACATGTATCCCCAAGCCAGGAGGGGAGGAGAGCAGCCACATCCGAGGACGGGCTGCAAACAGGTTGGTCAGAGACCTCTACAGCCCTCTACAGAAACACCCTCCCTACCGCCTGCTCAAATTTGGCCACGCTGGGGTTGGCAGAGGGGGAAAACACACCCCGCCCACCTGCCCACTTGAATTTGGCTCTGGTGGGGCTGGCATAGGGGAAAACACTCCCTGCCCACCCAAATTTAGCCACCCTGGAGTTGGCAGAAGGGGAAACAACCCCCACCCACCTGCCCACTTGAATTTGGCTGAGTGGGGCCAGCAGAGGAGAAAACATCCCCTGCCTGCCAGAATTTAGCAGCACTGGGGCAGGGGGAAGAAAAAACACTACCCCACCCTCCTGGGGGGAAACACCCCCTGTCTGTGCTGGGACCGGCAGCTGGGAAAGCTCTGGGGGCCATGCTGTGGCTAGTGGTGGGGCTTTCTGGTGCTCCCCCAGAACGGAGCCCCCTGTGAACCGTCCCCACAGGCTCAGGCCGCCCTCCTTTAAGGCCTCCCCCCCACCTGAGCCGCCTTTGGACTGCTCAGCCTGCTTCAGCTGCTCGATCAGTTGCTGCATGTGAATAGGGCAGCTCCCAGGCAGCAGTTCAGCTCCTCCCTGTCAGTGGCTGATAATGCAGCGGGAAGGTGAAGCTGCTTGGTCTCCGTCTGCAGAGAGACTCAGCATTTGAAAACTCCAAGGTTGGAAAGGTGGGAGCCCCAGGATTCTGGGGGTTATCAGGGGCTGTAGGACGCAGCTCTGCGGGCCACATGCGGCCCGCGAGCCACGTGGTTGAGCCACCTAGTGTAAGGCATTCAGAGAGGCAGTCTCTACTCCAAAGAAGTTTAATCCCTCAGTGGGCCATATGGATGGTCAGTGGAAGGATTACACTAGATCCCCTGTGCCCTGTTCACTGAAGACACATACATAGCTAGTTACAATGTTAGCATGTGTGTATAGCTTTGGCTCATTTTTGGAGAGGCATGTTCCGTGTGTTATGAGTGTGTTGACACATTGTCAAGGTACTTTTATATAGGACAAATACCTGCCTGTTGATAACAAATGGTTATTTTACCATGAATTGTTAATGAGAAAATTCTTTATAGTATCATAATGCTTTTTACATATATAAATTATGTAACGCCATTGCTAAGTCTTTGTTAATATCATGTATCAGTAAATGAGATACAGACATATACTGAAAAGAGAGTAATAGTCTTAAAATTCAGAACTACACAGAATCCTGTCCCAAGCTAGTTTGGGTTTTTGTATTTGGTTTATCTAAATTTCTCTAGCAGTGTCTTTTGGATATTTAGTCTTGTGCGTGTGGAAAACATACCTATTAAGTACAGCTACTGCCTTGTGTGTGCTTTAGTCCTTTGTTTTGTATATCTGATATCCTCTTACACTAATAGATTGTCTCCTTATCATGTGCATTAGTGATGCTGTTAAAACCTCCTACATTCTGTTCCAGAGAATGTGACACTTCAATTCTGTGTGAAATAATTCCATTGTAAGTAGAGCTCAGTTCTGTCCTATTAACATGAGTGAGAGTTTTCTAGGGGGAAAATGCTATTTCTGGTCCATTAAAAAAAAAAGTGCCTAATAAACAAAAAATGACAAAAGACTAGATAGTGGTAAAAATACAGGAGAAGTGGTGAATGAAAAATTTATATTATATTTCTAATTACCTGCCCTTTTGACAGTCAGGTGAATTAGTATTGGTGCCTACAGTGTGGTTACATATGTTTGATGTCATCTAGTTGCTTCTAAAACTAAGGGCAATTTGTGAGGGTTAAAGTTAAGCTTTCAGCTTAAACATCAAGCCTCTTTCATAAATAGGAATATTTTCAACCTCCTGCTAAGGTGGAATTTATTTGAATAGTAAAATTGTATTATTCCAAGATAACCACACTCTATATGAATTTTGCTGTGTTAGTTTCTCTTCTTAGTCAGTGGAAGAGCACCATTACCTTATTCCTTTTAATGAGCTTTTAAAATCCTATATTAGTAGAGTGTGAGAATAAGTCACTTCATATTTAGCATTACATGGCTATGTCTGTACTGCACCAGTGTTGCCAGTGGAGGTATGAGCTAAACAGCACAACAAAAATGTTGTAATGCAAGTATCTTCTTTGACTCTGCTGGCATGAACTAAAAAGTACCCAGTCTGAATTGAAAACAATCTGCTTTTAGAATAAGAGCACCCTGGAAAAGTGTAGTGTCTAATACATCAGCTTGAATACTGAAACAAATTTCTTTAATCACCTAATCAGACCTATTTAGGGAAACTTTCTGGGGCAAAATCCAGTGAGTAGAACTGTAGACCTTGGTGACTAGTTTTTCTCAAACTGTGGACCTCACATGCAACCTGACCTCCTAACGATAGACATGTAATGCAAGTTAAATAACTGTTAATCTTTAATACCAAAGAAGCATTGTTGTTCAAGTAGCATTGAGGTAGTTTAAAAAATTGGTGCATATTGATACATTTTTCTCAGAAAAGGTAAAATTTTAAGTCTGAGATTTGTTCTGTATGTGGTACCCCAGAAATGAGTGTCCTAAACTTTCAGTATGTAGCTAAGTAGGAATATAGAAATAGTCAGTCATTAGATGAGCCACTTATTAATTCATAGCCCTGTAATATCTTCTATTGTTTTGTTTGTAGTAGCATTTATTCTAGCAATGCAGATATTTCAATGAAATTAATGCACATTAGTGAGGCTGCTCAAGGTAAAACAGCCAAGTGATGAGATTTATAGCAGTTATATAATTCTGCCGCATTTCTAGTTTTATTCTACAATTTGCAATTTAAATTATGCATTTATAAAGAAGTACCGTCTCCTACTTTTTCTAAGAAAAAGGAAAGTGAAATTTGTTTTAAAAGTTTAGTTAACAATTTTGAAAAATAGATATGTTTGTATTTCAGCTGAAATTAAAAACCTGAATTGTGGGAATGAATACAGATAGTCAGAGCTGAAAGGGATGTGAATAAAATGACTTCTGTTACTACTGATAAAAAGACTGTATAGCTAAATTTAGGGCTAGAAAGGTTAATTATACATTCTTTTTAGTACCCAAGATTAACAGAAATTGTGCATTAGCTAATTCTCACACAGTGCTAATGGAAGGGGCATACAAAATTAATTTCCACAGTATCATGTAGATTACAGGCACTCAGTCTTCTATAGCTAAGATCCATTTTCTTCTTTTACAGTCCACACTGTGTGTACTTGTGTGTGTCACATGGGTGTTAGAACTGGAAATCACTGACTCATGGAAATGTAGAGCTGGAAAGAACCTCAAGGGGTCATCTATTCCAGCAGCCTTCCCTAAGGCATGGCTAAGTGTATTTCATTGGCAACAACCCCTCTTGGTCGAGGATGACCACTTTCACAAGTTCAGTTTTATGTGGGTCCTTTGGTGACTGGAAAGTCCAATCCTTGAGCCTCAGAGATGTTGCAGATGATGTTGGAATGCAGGATTGGGCCACAATTGTTACATAACAGTTGCCTGTCACTTTTTTCCTGGTGTTTTTCTGAAACAAAGATGAGGTGATTTTCCTCAAAAGTGGTCATTCTTTCTCTGACAAGTCTTGGTCAGTTAGTTCTGTCTTGAGTGACTGTCTCCCAGTGTGTGATGTCAATGCTCCATCTCTTGATATTTGTCTTGGGAGTCTTTTATACCATTTATTTTAGCCTCCCCCTTTCCTTTGTCTTTGAGCTGGGCATACAATCATGGATTTGGTAGCTGTGTATCAGTTATATGCACATAGTGCCCACTCCACCTTTAACACCTGGTACTGAAATAATCAAGGCCTCAGCGCTAAAGATGTTGGCCTCTATGAGCTCATTGACATTACTGTGACAATCCTTCCACTTTATGATGAGGATTTTCTGGAGAAAGTGCTGGTGCTGATGTTGCAGGTTTTGCAAATGATTTCTGTAGGTCACCTAAGTCTCTCACCTGTAGAGGAGGGTAGAAATTACCACTACTTTGTAAACCAAGGTCTAGTGTGTCTTAAGATGTCATGGTTATTGAACACCCAGTGCGACAGTCTGCCAAAGGCCAGGTTGGCATAGTAGAGTCTGTGCCATATTTGTATTTTTGCTTTCTGTGAAAGATTGCTACAAAGGGAGATGAACTTTTTTGTTTCCCCATTCCTTTCTGTAAATCTTCCTTGCTTGGTTTGACGATTGACCAGTAGCTGGTTAATGGAGGATTTTTGTTTTGCTGATGTTCAGTGTTAGCTTTTGGCTTTTATAAGCTTCAGAAGAGTAATTAAGGGTCGCATATCCTGTAGTTGCACACTTGCTAAAATCATCTGCATATTGGAGTTATTGCTGATGTTACTTTAGTTTTGGCACAGAGGTAAGAATTGTTGAAAAGGTTGCTATCAAGATATTGGACGTTAGTACCCAATGGTAGATGATCTTGAGTTAGCATTTTCATACCTACTAGAAAAATGGAGAAGAGGAGACTGGGTGTGAGTACACAACCTTGCTTTATGCTATTTCAGAAGGCAAAAGGGCTCAGAGGTAGAGCTACTGCAAAGGATAAAGACAGTAATGTGGTCATGAAGGAGTCTTACAGTGTTAAATTTACAGGGGCAACCAAATGCCTAATGAGTTACTTTTTAACATCCCTAGATTTTAGCTCCATTTCCCATTTGGTTAGTACTGTTAATAACTAGGCAAAGCTATATATTTTATTGACTAAACAAAATAAATAAAAATTGCCATTGTTAAACTGTTTGAATTTGGCCCAACATGCATTAGCAAAGCTAGTTAAAATGGAGCATGGGGTAGTAGAAATGGAAAATTTTAGTCTTTTTTCCCTCCAGAATTACATTGCACAAGTTTTGTAGAAGACAATAAAATTTGAAATATTCCAAATACCTCTTTGCTTGTGGAAGAACATGTGGTCATTTTACTGTGTTTAGAATTCATGGCAAAACTGAACTTTAAATATAGTCATTTTAAAAATGTCTGCTTTTAGTTTTCCATTGATCCCCATGCTCGTCTTTGTATTGATGACAAAACTGCTATGACTCTATATATTTTATCTGACACAATAATCAATTTAACTTCTCCCAGTATTTTTAAAGCTGCAGTCTGTGCATTTGTTTCTTTCTGCATTCCACTTATTCTGCTTTTAGCTAATGGGAGACTAAATGTGTATGTTGTTCTTAAAGTTATTAGAAAGTGGAAGCTTGAAATCAGATCTCAGTTGAAATACAGGTTGATTTGTCTCCCTTGGTGGGAACAACTCAGAGTCACTTAATTCTTCTCTTTTTAATCTTCTTAAAATATTTAAAAGATGTATCTGATTTTTGTTGATTTTTTTATTTCCTTTTGTAATTTGTGTCAGATTTAAGGTTATATTATGTTCATGGCTGCCATTTTTAAATTAAATAATTATTTTAGCACTTTTTCTTCATTACCTTGATACAGATATAATCTGTGTGCATGTGTACATAGGTATTATATAATTTTATGGTGACAAATATAAATTTAAGGAGTAGAATTATTCTGCTTATTGGGGAAGAGTACAATTAAGTGAAACAATAAAATCCTTAAACTTTGAAGTAAAAAACTCAGAATAAAGTACTATTCCGATTACTTGATAACCATGTTTTTCCTTCCTAATATTGAGAACAGACAATATTAATTTGCAGTTACCATAAATAGAAAACAGAGCATAAGTTAAAACTAAATAATTTAATTCAAGTCAGATGCTTAGGATTAAAGATTTGGTTATGTACTTCAGTTCAACAGAAACTGAAAACATATAGAGCTAGATTCTTCCATAGTGTATCCTCTGTACACTTAGACTAGGGAGTTGATTTGATCTGTTTTGGTAGCTTGCATCACAGACGCAAAAGTATATCCATTCATAGCGGGCCAACAAATACTACCAAGGGTGCAGAGCTAGAGTCCTCCAAACAAAGAGACGAGCACACTGAATTCTCATGCGATAAATGAATCTGTCAGTCTTTAAATGCCACAAGACTCTTTTTTGCTTTACTAGACTAACACGGCTGCCCCTTTGAAACTTGAATTCTCATGGTGGCACCTTGGCTGCAACCATATCACAGACCACTTGTTTTCAACCACTGTGTCGGGGCACATTACTGTGTCACCACACAGCAATAAGTGTATCGTAGAGAGCTGGGTAGATGGCTGCATTTGGCCTGGTGAAAGTGGGCTGGTGTGTCCTGTAGGGCCACAATATGCCACAAAGTGTGTTGGTGACCTGCAAGAGGTTGAGAATGACTGTCACGGACTATTGGATTTCTTTATGATTCCCTTTTGATACGTAATATGCATTCAACTCCAGTAAAGTATGGGAAACGCTATGATTTCCATGCAGGCATTTCCCTGGCCATCTGCTGATGCATTCTGCTCTGTATAGAAGTTGGCATAAGTGAATAATCCATACCATGAATATTGTGTTTCTGATTTGTTCACTGGCAACCTCTTGTGATTCTTGGCCATAGAATATTGTACAATGACTTTGGATACGTCTTTGTGGAGTTAGCTATCTCTTTGTTCCTGAGGTGGGCCACTCTTTTCTCTTTTAGGATTATGTCTCAAATACAGCTGCTGTACCCCTTCTTACCACAGACTCTGTGTGGTCGTGGACGAGCCACTGCACCTTTCTGTGACTCAGAGTTCTTAGTAAAATAGAAATTCAGATTTTCCTTACTCCATGAAGAGTGCACGGTTTTCACTTCAGATGTAAAATTCCTACAGAAAAGCTAAAGGGAGATGAAGAGGGAATACCGTTAATGGTTAAAGTTGTAATCGCTGCAGTTGTGAACAGATATCTCCTTTAGTCAAGAAGCATGGGGCATCTCAGAAATCTCACTTGCTGCAAAAAGCATGTTGTTGGCTGAATTTATTTTTAAAGCTGTACTTTGAATCTATATTCAGATGACACCTATGTCCTCATGAAGCTGGCATGCCAGTTTGTGAGTGGGCATGAAGCCATCCTAACAGATGGATATGATTACGGGCATGCCAGTGATTCAGGATACTGTTTGATGGGGGAAACAAATTGGCGTCAAATCTGTAACGTCATTTTGGTTCCACATACGAAGCACTCTGGAATGAAGCCATGTCTGTGATTTCTGCTGATGGAAACTCAAATGTGTTTTCTCTGATAATGATGATAGTGAAATAATAACTTATTTGGCAGACTTCTGTTACCTGTAATATCTGAAATCATTAGATGATTAAACATCTACATCATCTAGAGAAGCAATGGGGCAGTGGGGAGATCGAAGAGGTGAGAAAATAAGTTGTAGTGCTATGCTAGGTCACACAGTAGTGAAAGGTAGGATTTCTGTTAGTCTATCTGACCTCAGCTAGGAAGATGACATCAAGGAACTTCTCTTTAGAAGTACATGTGACTTCGGGTTTGGTTTAATGTAAGCCAAGGGAATGTAATATCTCTTTGCTGTGGTAGAGCTTTCTGAATAATTATTTGTAAGCTGCTGCAGCTGTAGTATTTGTCTTATGCATTTAAATACAGTTTGGCCCAAGAAGTGGTTTAGAACAGTGGATTCCAGATATTTTTTTGTTTGAAGAACCACCCTGGAAATATTGCTGTTTTCTCACAGATTTAGATTTAGATTGCAAAAGATTATGCATCTCTGCTGCAAACATTCCTTAGAAGTTGCATTGTTTATCCAGCATAAAATTATTTGAGTGATGTTTCGAATGTTTTCTTTTAATTTCTATATGTTTTCTTTCCCCCTTGGTGGGTTGGTGAATGCTTTCTAAACAAAGGAGTCTGAGCCAAGAAATACAGCAACTTTAATTTCACCACAAAAGGGAGTACTATGGTTTCACATGCATAGCTGGAGTTTTGACAGTGGCTGGACTTTTAATCCCGCTACCTCCCCACCTCACCACTATGTTCCCCAGAGGTGGTAATTTTGAGATATTCGCTATCATTGCTATCTTGGGTGGTTTGTGCTATGGGGGCATGCAGACCTGAGTCTCTCTCCCCTCTCCATCATTCAAAGGTGTTACAAGCTTATGATTTAAAGAGGTATAAAATATTTATTGCCTAAATGTAAAAGGTTTCAAAGCACTAGGAGTATGTGGTTATGGAAACGCAATAATAGTTTGTTTTACTCTGGGGAGCATGGAGGGAGGAAGAGTGAGGTGGGCCTCAAATGTGAAAACTTCAGTTATTGTTCCATGATCATACAGTTTATGTATGTCTTAGGTATAAAGGATATTTCAGTTCTGTGGTGCTTAGCACTCAGATTCTGTTCTTTGAAAGCATGGGATTCTTTATTAGCTCAGAAGCCATAAACACCTATAATGAAAAGCAGAGATTGACTCAAGTCCATATGAAGGTAGGCTCATACTAAAATGTCTTAGCTGCAGTTTAACATTGCTGAACAACTTGGTTCAGTAGCCTAATAACAGTAATCTGTGTGGGTTCAGCTTTTCTGTTCCCTTGCAGAAGATAGTGTTCAAACCCTGGCCTGTCTACATAATTAGAATAGAGCTGAAACCACCTGATACCCAGTCCTATGCCTTTACCTCAAGACCTGTGCATAATCACTCAGAAAATGATTGTCTAAGATGGTGTTTCTTAATCTTTAGTGGATCAGGGAACACCTAGAAGTTTTAAATACTTTATATGGAACACTTGATGAAAACTTTCTCAAAAAAGGGGGTATCTAGAAGCTGTAATTTTTGTAATATCTGCATACTACACATTCCTGTGAAAATGATTCAGGAAACTGAATTAAATACAGTTTTATAAATATAACATGTTTATTTCTAACAGATAAATAATGATTATTCATACAACTTAAAACTGAAAATATTACTCAAGTTGTAATGGGAATTATGACCTGCATGTTTCAACAAAGTTCATCCATTCTTTGGAGTTAGGTTCATCAAAGAAAGTCTTGCTGTGGAAGTTATCTCTAAGCGGTTTTGATGCTGGCAATAACGGAAGGAGAAATTTAAAATGTCCCAGCCACAGCAAAGGAGCAAAGTGATGGTGGACACTGATGGATGCATGGAAGCTTTGCTGCAGCTAGGGCATTTTAAAATCTCCCAGGCACATCAGCTTGCCATGTTGCTTCCTCCTCCTCCTCTATTCAGATCCCCCCACCCATGGGAGGGATCATGATCAATTGTGAAACACCTTCACTGGGTCTGCAGAGCACTGCTGTGCTGCAGAACGTGAACTGAGAACAATTGGTTTAAGATCTGTACTACCTGGATAAATGGAAAAAAGTCAGACTCATGAGTTGTATGCAGTACTGTAACTGTGCTGGATCCAGGATATTAGAGATACAAGATGGATGAGAGAACTTTTTTTTTTTCTTTGGACCAAGTTGGTCAGATAAAAGGCTTTTCTCATCCACCTTATCTCTCTGACTTTTATATATTGCCGTAATTGGTAGGTTCATGTCATTGCCAGTCAGAAAATACCACCTGTGCTGAAAATCAAAACAATCTCCTCAAACTCATACATTATAAAGTTTCTTTTGTTCATGATGAAAAATATTATTGTATGTACCATTCACTGAGAGAGAGCTTTGTTTTTAAACTTTGCTTATTCTGAAGTCACCTGACAGGACCCAGGAGTTTCAGGCTGGCATGACATGGCTTTTGCTCACAACTGAATTCTGGTGATTCTGATAACTAGAAATGTGGGATAAAGAGGCGATCAGTTGCTTTTTTCATTTTGATCATCTGTTGAACAGGGATTTGTCTAACAGATTATGTAACCCAAGTAGAAAATGGGGGGCATGACCTAGTGGTTAAAGCAGGGAGTGGGCATCAGGTGCTGACAGTTTTCGCTACCATAGATTTACTGTGACCTTAAACAAAATAACTCAACTTTTCTGCCTCAGTTACCCTATGATTAAAATCAAGAATAACACTTGTTTACATCAGAGGGTTATTGTGAGCCTTGTTCTATTAATGTTTATAATACACTTGGAGGGACTTTTATATGAGGAAAATAAAAAGAAACCAAGTGGTAACTTTTTTCTTTTTATTTAAACCACAAAGTAAAAGGAGGGAAAGCAGTAATGAATAATGACAAGTTCCAAAGGTGTAGCTGTGTTGTTCATGTAATTCAGCAAAACAAACAAGGAGTCCTGGGGCACTTAAAGACTAACAAATTTATTTATTGCATGAGCTTTCATGGGACACGTGGGATTTTCTCCCACAAAAGCTCATGCAATAAATAAATCTGTTAGTGTTAACGTGCCACAGGACTCCTTGTTTGTTTTAATGAATAATGAAACGATAGGACTCTTGGCTCAGGCATGACAAAATTTTCAGTGAAATCTTGGTCTAAATCATAAACAGCTTCTCTCCTCTGTGATTGTGAGAGTGCGGCAAAGTAACAGTCATCAATTTCCGTATACATTGGCCACATGGATAAATAATTGATACATGCGTACAGATTATATATAATTTGCACACTAACTAAAATCTCAGTATTTGTATGCATAATTTAGGCCATAACTTTGAGTCTTGAATTTTTTTTAAGTGTAACTTAAAGTACATTGTAGCTTAACTATAAAATATCCCCAGTGAAAAGTCTTTGCTTTTTGGTAGTTTCAGTATAGTTCTGAGCAAGTTCTGTATGTATGTAATTTTTGGGGATGTATTACTACATTACATCCCTTCACTTTCAAGGGAGCCAAAAGGGATTTTTATAGTTGCTAAGTTTCAGGCATCTGTGGGGAGATTGTATTTGTTGAAGTGGTGAAGCTGAATATGATTCTTTGGACCCATAAACGTAGATGTTTTTCTTGGGAGGTGTGGGTAATGTTCAGAATTCATTTTCTGAGAGTTAAGGGAAGCTGAGATGTGTGACGTAACTGAAAAAGAGAATTCGTAAACTTCTATAATTTTATGGACTGAGTTGTCCAACCAGCTGGATGGCAATCTTCATTGATTTTGTAACTGATAAAATTGGTTTAATTCAGATAAGTGATATATTTGGAAGTTAGAATTGTATACTTCTCAGAACTGTTGAATAGCTGCCAGAACAGTTCCTAGTACAAGCAAACATCAATAAAAACATTTTCAAGTTTCTTGCATATGCAATTGGCTCAATATTTAAAAACAATAAATGTATTCCCTGAAATATTTATGAATGCATATTAGTATTCTGAAGTGTTTAAATGTGTAAACCGTAGTAGCCTTACAATAAGTTTTAAAGAGTGATTACTGATGTATCTGCTGCTAAAATATAGTGTTACCTGCATAAATCTTGGGCCAGTTAATTTAGGTACCCCAACCCTTTCCCTACCAATGGCTTGGGGTATAAGACACCTACCCTTAACCATACAAGCAAGAGAGAAACCTCACAAATTAAAGTACCTACCCTTACCCATGGGGCTTGGGACTTTATGGACCTGCAGGATCTTGTCCTAATGAAAGAGCCTTACACAACTGTGCTCGAAACATCTATTTATTAGCCTCACACACAGAAGACATACGTCAGGCAAATGTATTATGCTCACCACTTCCAGTGTCCAGACAAACTTCACCTGATGGCCAGTCAGAAGCCTCTTGTCTGAGGTTGCCAGTGATGCCTGAGCATATCAGTTGTGTAGGGGGATAAGAATTCTGGCAGCTTAATGTTAAAGTGAAGTCCAGTGATTGTTCTCCCAACGATCATTGTTCTTCATTTACATTATAGAGGCAAATCATTGGCACCTATGTTTTCTCCTCTCTGCTCCAGTCTTTCATTTTTTCCTTATGCCCAAATCATAATTTATTTATGATCCTCTTTGTTTATGCAAAAGATCAGCATACATTTGCTGGTCATTCACTATATCCTGTTTACACCCTTTTGACTCATCTTTATAGTGAAAATAATACTCAAGGTTATTGATTATTAATTATTTGGTATTAGGCAGCACCAAGTTCGTTTTGAAAAATCCCTATTCTCTACCTGTAGTCTCTCAGCCTTTCTTAAAAAGCTGTTTATTTCCTGTTAATGTAGTGCTTCCTCCCTAATTTTCTCAGAAACAGTTCTATTATAAATAGAATATGAAATTGTTTGAGATATAGCAGACTTTCTATTCAGTGGGGTTCCTCATCTGAAAATGAGGACAGAAATTCAAAACTTCTGCTGCAAATATGAGTCCTCCAAGTAGATCCACTCTTACAAGTTTTTCCGTGTTTTGCATGATGCCAAGTTCCAAAGGGGTAGCTGTGTTAGTTTAGTCCAGCAAAACAAACGAGGAGCCTGGTGACACTTTTAAAGACTAACAGATTTCTTTATCATATGAGCTTTCATGAGAGAGAATCCCATTTTGTCTTCAGGTGTCTGATGAAGTAGGATTCTCACCAATGAAAGCTTGTATGATAAATAAATTTGTTAGTCTTTAAAAGTGCCAAGAGACTTCTTGTTTGTTTTTTCCCGTATTTGTTGATTGTCTCTCTGAAGTGTTCATGTTTACTTAAATTTTGCTACAGAATAATATGGATTGCTGTTATTTCTTGTATGTGATTTTCTGGGCTTATATGAACTCTTTCATGTTGCCAACACTCTCTTCAGAATAGTTATACTGGAAATGGAATTTTACTCCTGTCATGCAAATGAAACAAGAACACCTGAAAAACAACCCATCTCAACAGAAAATAAACCCAGCTTCCTTTAAATAGAGCATTTCACTCAGTAAAGAAATATAGGAGCTCTTCACAGAGTTTCTTCAGCAAGTTTTGATAGACAGGAGCATGGTATTAAATAGCACTTCAAACTTAGCTACAAGCAGTTTAGTATTTTATCACAATTGGAGGTTTATCATTTGGGTGTGAAGTGTACTGGTTAAGTTGCAAAGGTGTCAAAGAAGTTGAAGAGTCCTTGGGATATGAGAAGAAATCAAGAACACCAAGATGATGGAGGCTGCTGCTGTTAAAGCGGAAAGGAAGAGCCTATTGGGCTTTGTTGTTCCAAGGAGGATTTATTTCAAAATAGCATTGACTTATTTTTTCCTTTTAATAAGAGAATATTTTACTTCCCAGAATGCAGGGACATTCTGCTTCCAGTGATTACAAAGGAACTGAAAGAACTGCTGGAGCACAGAGAAGAGCAACAACTCCAGCTGCAAGAGAAGAAGTACTGTGTAGAATTGCTCAATAGCATCCTGGAGGTCCTCAGCTATCAAGAACCAGTAAGTATCGATGAAGATATAAATGGCCCAATCTGATTAAGTTGTAAAATATTGATGCTGGTAAATCTCATTTAAATGCTAAATATAGGTCAGTGGCAAGTTAAACAGTTCTATATTTCAGGGGTAAAATTTCATAGCAGTGGTAGTATGAAAAGTGAAATACTGAAATATATGGCTTATTCACTTTTCAACTTATTTAATAGTCAGCTGTTGTAAATCTGATTATACCAGTAGAAGCTCTGGCCCATCTAAATTAATTTGTTGATTGTTTATCATGACTAAAGTGGTAAAGTACACTAGAATGCTACCTAAATATTTATTCATAAGTTTTGTATTTTACCTATTTGTCAAACATCGTCCTTTTTCTAAAACTATTTTAAAAATATTTACTAAATAGAGAAAAATGGTAGTTTACATTACATGTACAGAAGAGTGCTTTCAAAGAAAAGATTCAGTTTCATTCACTCTATCTCAGCCAGCTTTATGTGACATTGTTTCCCGTCTATACTTGGGAGTTCCTGGAGATGAGGATGGTTCTGTATGCAGTATAATAGGACTCTATATTGGCATCGGATCTATTTTTCTAAGTTGCTGCTTTTCGGTAATCTTGAAAGCCTTATTCTCTAGCTACTTATTAACTCTGCAAAGTACTCTTTTCTGATGCATGGTGTGAAGAATGCACATCAGTCAGTCTAGATCAAAATGTAGATGCGGGCTTCTACCTCACATCAGCTGTACATGTGTTCCTCAATTAAGAGCACTCTTGGATGAGCTCTTCATTGTTCTGTGGTGGCTGACTGGAGAGTCAATGAGATTTTGCTGTTGCTTTGGAGGCTCTTTCTGGAATGAGCACATAAGTACTTGAACTGCGAGCACCGGGGCTGTTGTCAGGCATAGATGCTTTGTCTTGAAGAACTGTGGTATTCTGTTAGATGAGAAAGCTACATCTATACTACACACCGTTGACAATGGTGGGTAGGGTATGTGTAGCTGCACATTTCAGAAAAGAGTGGGTTGTGTCCACACTACAGTGGGTAGCTTCATGTGTCTGTGAGTGGTGTTGGCAGAGGGTCACAGAATGGACTTCAGTAGCTCCTTCATCTGTTCTCTGTTGGAGTCTTGCCCTGTGGCAGGAAAGGTTCCAGGAGTGAGGAGCTGGTAGCAATTATGTCTGGTGTGGGGGAGGTCTCCTCCAGTAGTCCTTCCAAGCCACTGGAGCCTTTCTATGTAGAGGGGCTCCAACTGCAGGGAAGCAGCAAGATGCTACTCTGTGAAAAATAGCACTGTAGACAGAGAAATGTGGCTTTGGCAAGTAGAATAGTTCTCAGGTACATACCCTCACCCTTTAGGCATTTTTCTACTCCGCTGGCATAAGCTGTGCCTTGTGGTCTACACTGCTGTTCATGCCTGTACCAGGAGGCCTATGCAAGTATCTATGCTACATGTCACTAACAGCATGCAGTGTAGACATGCTCTCCGTGATACAGTGAAGTTTTGTGGGGCCATCAAGGGTTATGAAACTCCTTAATGCCACTTTCCTTCAGTGTGAGGAAGCCATATCTGTTCCTGCTGTGGATCAGTTCTCCAGTTCCACCAGCCCCTGACAACATAAGCACTGGTTATTAGGCCGTGTGTGCTCTCTTTATAATTTAGCAGTGCTCGCATACACCAACTTGCAAGGAACACATTCAGTGAGAGAAGGCAGGTCTGGGAGCATGGGTCCCAGCCTGAATATCTAAACTCCAATTTTTAGTCCCATAGCATGCACCTGAATTCACTGATCTGGGCTCCAAGACTTGCAACTGCAGGTCTGTTTTGCTGCTTGCTCATCTTGCATCACTCTTGGTACATCCATCTCGTTCCCTTTGAAACTGCTTTTCAGAGGAACTCCTGCTCTTAAGCCATTTAGGATCTTGTAACCCAGTGACAGAAAGAGACAGTGTTTCGGTGGTGGTTTTACATATCATACAGAGCCACATGGACTGGGAGAGAAGTGACCCAGTTCTACTTTCATTGCTGCCACTTACAAAGAGCTTTAGAAAGCAGCTGGGGATTTTTCTGAAGCACTTAGCGGAAATATGCACACATCTCCCATGGACTATGGGGGTAAGCTGCTGAACTCCCTTAGTCCCTTTCAGAAACCTCACCCATGAATTCTGTGCCTCAATTTCCCTTTCTTTAAAAGGGGATATTGGTCCTTGGTTTTTCTTCATAAAATGTGCAGAGATTTGTGGATGTATAGTGCATTATTCATCTTTTGTATATTCCATTAATGGAGACATTTTATTCTGCTGTTTGCATTTAAAAAAAATAAACCTAGTGGTGATTGAGACAAAAAAAAAGTCCCCTCAACTCCTATGTCTTAGAGGAAAATAAAATGCTAATGTTAACATCTTTTGATTTTATTATTTTCAAATGTTTCTGGCATCTGAAAGATCTGATGTTCAAAATCCAGGATTTAGGGATATGATGAATGAGGAGCTCTGTTGATGCCTGCAGCTTCTCTTACTTTGGAATTTGGGGGGGGAGTGAGCGGGGGGAGGAATCTCAGGCTGTCATTTCAGTATTTGGTGCCTCAGATGAATTGTGATTTAGATGATCTTTAAATATTGTAGTAAGAAATTTGGCATGAATCACTTATTTATTTAACTGAAAATAGCTCAACTCATTAACAAAATTCTGCAGCTGGCTTAAGCTTCTGTGGTTATAAATTGATCCACTACAGTAGGACTAAGCCTATAGATCTAAATTTTATTTGATTCATGTGGTTGTTCTAGGGAATGAAAAATAATGCCCTTCTTGACATCTAAAGTGAAGATGTTTCAGATAATTACAGATTAAACAAGGTATTGATATTGTAAAGCAGTTGCATGTTTCTTTTGCTGTTCCCTTATCTATTACAGCCTCTGCAGCATATGACTCAGTTGTTTTTCTTACCCTGTTTGACATGCTTTTCGTATAATGCTAAATTCACAGTTACACATTGTGTATGGCGTATTTGAAACTGAAAGATTAAATAAGGTGATTGTACTCCCTTCCTGCCCATAACCTAGAAGGCTATTGTTTTCCTTATTTACCTTGAAAATCTGTTGTCTTCTGGCTCACTCAACTGCTTGCCATTGTATATAGTTTATAACCTTTAATTTGTGCAGAGGTTATTTGTATAACTGGGCTTCATTTTATTTTATTTCATTTTTCTGAGAAGGAAAATAATTTTTGCCCCTTTTAAGGCAGTGGGTGTCCAATGAAATAAGAGTAACATGCACACTCAAATCTAGATTTTAGAGACTTATTTTTAAAAAGCCAATGTAGATTAAGTTGTTAAATTATAAACCACTCCTAGCATATACCCACACGTACATATGTATTAATACGGAAGAATTTGTCTTTCACACGATCATTTCCTTCATTCTAACATTTTAGCAAATCCATGTACACACTTACATAAAAGTGTGTGAGCATGCCATTCTAATATATCTGCATATATATAAATTCTGGCTGGCATCTCACTTGAAACCATAGAAACAAAAGTTCTGGCAAATCAATGCAAGTGACTTTAAATCTTACTAAAATAAGTAGAATCTGTTGTGTTTATGTTTATGTGGCCCTCCTGTGTAATATGGTTGTGTACCACTGCAAGTCAGCTTAGGGCTTGTCTTTACAGGCTGCAGCAGATTCACTGTCATCAGTTCAAACTTCCGGGTTGGCTGCTTGGGTCTGTGTAGAACTTTTCAGCTAATCACAGAGTTTGATCCTGCAACAGCTATTTGGCAACCAGCTAGCATTTGTTCAAAGGGAGGTCAAACAAACTCAGTGGATGTGCCAGAAGTATGGTATTTGAATGAAGTTACGCAAGTTATTTTAAATAAATTGGGTATTTCCATTCAAATGCTGCCGAAAAGGGCAGTAAGTTCACCCATCTTCGAAGCACTTGACGAAGTGGGATTTTCTCCCATGAAAGCTCATGCAAAAAATAAATCTGTTAGTCTTTAAGCGCCACATGACTCCTTGGAGAGAGTGTGTGTGTGTGTGTGTGTGTTTTTGTTTTGTTTTGTTTTGTTTTGTTTTGTTTTGCTGGACTAGACTAGACTAACATGGTTATCCCTTTGGAAATAGTATAGACCTGCCCATGGTTCTAAATGTGTCAAACAATAGTCTTTCTGAAAACATTTAAAAACCCATAAATTAATTAATAATTTGGTAAGGGTGTGTTAATGATCTGTTAAGACTGAAGTGTCTAACTAGAGATCCCCAACAAGGCATTCAGACTGGAGCTATCCACAAGTAGATCTAGCTGTTGTACACATTCACTCAGAATTAAAGGCTGGAGGAAAAGGCTCTTAGGAAGAGTCGGAAGGAGTTCAGTACCAGGGAATTGCTTCAAAACACCTTTCCTTTGGTTTGAGGCAGTTCCCTGGAACTACCTCCCTGGACAGAGGTTCTGACATCTCTTGTGAGAATCTAATGACCAAAATTGTGATCCTATGACAATAAAAATTAAATAAATCAGGAAAACACTCTAATAAACTGAAGGTAAATTAGAGCAATCTGCCTCCTTACATCCTCAAGAGTACCCACAGCAGCTAACCACCTAAATCATTACAGCCACCATGCCAACAAAACTGAAAAGAACATTGCCAAATATTCACCTATCTCAGTAGTAATTTCCCTTGTTGAATGAAAGTCTATGTTCACAGTGAAGTGAAATTGATTTATTAAAAACACACCTGACTGATTGCACAACACTCTTGCTTCTGAGACACTGTCAAGTGGAAGTAAGATATACAAACCAAGATGGCAACCTGATGCTGAACAAGATGTAAAGATCCCGTAGTAGCAAAACAAACCACCACGCTTTATTTTTGTTGTAAGTATAAAGCAGTTAATGACACATGAGCATTTCATTAGACACACATGAAGTGAAATGAAAGTTAGTGTGAGAGGGGTGTATGTTGTGTCTGAATTACATAGGTGAAGGCAATTCATTTAGCATTATTCCAATAAAGGTAATGGCTTATCATAATAGAAACACAGAGTGGATCTTGAATGCTAACTTTATTTACTGAAGCTTATAGTTACACTATTGAGACTCAAATTTCTTCTTTTTTCCCCTCACCACTCTTTAAGTAACTTTTTTCAAAGTTTAGTAAAATTATTTTGTCTTCCTTGACACTTCAATGAATGGATGAAAAGAAGAATTTTCACATGCATTCTCTGTGTTAGGATGTTAGAGATCCAGATGAAAGTATCTTAATGATTGGAACAAGAAACCATGTTGCAATTCAGGGCCACTGCATCTGAATTGTCCTTACACACACTGCTCTCCCTTGAACGGTGCCCATTGGAGCTTCCTAGCTCTATAGCCATCGCCTTTTGTGGGGAGAGACCTTGGTCTCTTTCCCTCCTAGCCAGGAGATTTTAAAAGGCTGCAAGGTTCTTGGTCTACACTGATATTCCCAGCCAGACTGTCTAAAAGGCCAGTCCAGTCTTTGCTTTCTTTTCAAAGGCAATACCCTCCATATTGCCCACAGCTATAAGCACACACATCTTGAGAATCAAGAATGTTTATTCTTAAGGTGCAAACATTACAGAGAAAACGTATTAAAAACAATAAAATAACATATGCACTGAAAAGCTGACCAAAGATTATCCACCAAGTCCACTCTCAGGCTCTGGTAGGTGGCAGTCTTTCAAAACCACCAACTGGTTTTCGCCTGCATTAGAAATTCATAACTATCACATTTGGAACCAAACCCCGGCTGGGCGGAGTAGCTGTTTCTTTATACAGTTCAGGCCTGTAATCCTGGCCTTGGGTAACACACATTCAGCAGACAAAGACCCTCTGTTCAAGGGATAGCTTCAGAAGGCTGGATTTTTGCAGTGCTGTAGTTAAGTAATTTGCATTTTCTCTCAGGGAATCCTCAAGAGATCCACTTCCCCATTACTGTCCTGGAAAGACCATACTTGTCTGGTATGTTTCCACTATAGTCTTTTGAACTTCCAGTTGTGACACACATCACATCTCACCCCTGGATAAGTTGCACACAATTCCAGACTACAGTAATACATAACTTAATACAGTAAGGTTTTTCAAGGCTGTTGTAGGAAGTTGTCATGCATGTCATGTGATGGTCATCAGATTTGCAGTGTTTCACCTTTTAAAGACTTGCACAGGAAAGTATTTCGTAGGTAGGAAATCCTTTTGAGAACTGACTTAAAATGATTCCTTAAATTCTTCTGGAATAAGTACAAGACAAATTATTTAAATGCAAGTTCAGCCTATGATAGAGATGGACATAGGAAGCGTGTTATGACAAGTAAGTCCATAATATTGCAAAGTTCCAAAACAGTAGCTGTGTTAGTCTAGTTCAGCAAAATAAGCAAGGAGTCCTGTGGCACTTAGACTAACAAATTAATTTATTGCATGAGCTTTTGTGGGGAAAACATCCTACAGTCTTTGGAACAACTGTGGTTTTATTAAGCAGCCAACATCACATCTCTGTTTTTAGACTGGGAATTAGTGCCCCACGATAGATGAATTACAATTTAAGCAATAAGTGAAATCAATTATTAGAATGTGGAGACAGGAGTTTTCTGAAAACTCCTGTGACATAATTTACTCACATAGGGCAAAGACTTATGCCTAGAAAAGAGAGTCCTGTGGCACTTAAAGACTAACAAATTAATTTATCGCATGAGCTTTCATGGGAAAAAAATCCCACTTTCTCAGATGCTTTGAAGATGGGGGAACTTACAGCATGGGAGGAAAATAAATGCAGGGAAGTGTAAGTCATGGGATCAGGCTACATTGTAGCAGCAAATCAAAACATTGTTAAGATTCAAACATTGTGCTGTTAATAACTGCTTTGATTTGCTGTTACAGTGTGACCTGATCCCATGAGTAACATTTCTCTACATTTATTTTCCTCCCATTCTATAAGTTTCCCCCATCTTCAAAGCATATGACGAAATGAGATTTTCTCCCATGAAAGCCCATGTGATAAATAAATAAATCTGTTAGTCTTTAAGTGCCACATGACTCCTTTCTTGTCTTGCTGAAATAGACTAACATGGCTACTGCTTTGGAACTATGCCTAGAAAAACTATCTTGGGAATACAAAAAGTGCAAGACATTAAAGAAGAAACTGCAGTAAAAACTTTTGCAGTGCTATTAAAAAAGATTTAATAAATGTATGCTAGCTAGCATCAGAAGCAAAGACAGCAGTGAAATTGATTACAGAGTAGGGAAGCTGCTGCACCATAGACCTAAATGTTCCCATATTTCCTTGGCCATTTGAAGCAGTGCCAATGTATGATTTTAGTATTCTGGAGCTCTCAATATTTAATGCTGCAATTTTTCCACATAAAAGTACTGAATTTCAAGATTGAAGCTTTTCAAGCTTAAAAAAGATTGCATTTTCCCCAAATATAGCAGTAATCAATACACTAAAGTTACATATGATTAATTAAACATCTTGATTCTAATGGGGGACAAATAATAAGCCACCTTACAACGCTGCACATAAAAATTCCAGCTGCACTGTCACTTTTGAGCACCATACTCAGTAATTTCATGACAAGAATTCTTACCAGGAGACTACTTAAAAGTGCTGCAATTCTAGCAGTGATCCCAGTGTCTTCTAGAGGTGAAAAGAGAACAGTCTACAGATTTCATAAGGTGACATTGAATTCTTTCTAAGAAATTGACATATATTCCCTGGTCTGATACTGATGCTTATCAAACTAATGCTGTTAAAAGGGTTATAATTTTGCACACCTTCATTAAAGTGTCCAAAAGTTGCTCAGCAATCAAAAAATTCAAGGAGATAACATTTCCAACTGCTAGGTGTGAGGAGTTTTTAATAGCTGAGTAACAACACAGATTGGTGGATGGACAAAGTGTGTGCTGAAGATACGAAGAATCTACCCTGTTGATTATTTATTTTACTTCATTTAACTCATGAAAAAGCTTTAGGTGTCTTAGCAAGGGTAATTTTACTTTTCAGCTGATATAAATGAGAATTGCAAGGACTAGAGGATTTTGCAGCTTAATTTTTTTTTTTTAATTCAAGTTTCTTCCCTGGTCCTTTACTAATATGCTGGTTAGTAACTTGACATGGCAGCATCTTACCACAGAAAATGTTATGTCACAGTATACTGAGTCACAGGGTACAAGGATAACTTTATTTTTCTTCAAGAGTCAATACACACCAGAGTTTAAACGAACAAACAAAAAGGCTAAATCTGAAGATTCTCCCTTTGTACAGAAATATCAAACGTCCTGTGCTTGAAGGCAAGACCGATGGGGCTAAGGGTGAATAATGGAGTTTGGGGCAGCAGTGAGCAAAATGATGCTTAGAGTACATTGGGAGAAGGAAAATGTCTGCAGAAAGGATTGGAAAAGTGTGCTTGGATATCAATACGACAATGTTCAGAAGGATGATCTGGAGGTATATGAAAAAATTGTCAAGAGAATAGAGAGAGAATATCAAAAGTTAATTATCTCCTGGAATTTAGGTCTCATATTAAAGTAATTCTAGCAATTAAGGAAAGCATTGAAGTAAAAGGAATAAATAGTATGCTTTCCTTTGAAACACAAGTAGCTGCTGAAAACAAGAGCATCTGTAGCTGGCAGATGTTTTCAGTCCAAGGCTGACAAATCTATGCATGTATTCTCATTACTACTGTAACCTCTATGTATGTTACTTAGTGCCAGCCACCATTTATCAGGAACAGATTCTCACTATCACAATAAGAGAGCAGCACTTTGAGACTTCTCATAAATGTATGTTTTGGGTTATTGATTATAATCTGAAAAGTTTATCACAAATTATATTACATTTGTACTTCAGTTCTAGAACAAATCAATTCTTGTTTTAGTACCTTTCCCTTTGTCATTTAAAAATATTTAGCACAATTTCAATACTATGTAATAAGTTTTACTTCAGATTCCTTAGACACGTGCATCATGGAAAGCTTCATGCTATGAAATCATTCAGTCATTGCAGAACATATGATGCACTTAAGTTACTGATGAATGCAACCCCCCCAACTCCTCCAAAAAACCAATCCCCTCCCCCACATTAAGAAAACATAATTAAAGTTTGAGTTAAGCCCCAAAGTTGGGAGATCCTGGAATTCCAGTTGCCTGTGGCAACTTTAATGTAGCTCCATTGGGCCCATCTGTTATGATTGTCTTAATTCCATTATTGCATACTCTTTTTCCTACAGGATCTCTACCTCTGTCTGTACAGGACAGACTTGCTTTGCAGATAAATCAGGGTCTGTAGTGAAGGAAACTCTTGTCTCTGCAACCCTTGACTCATTTGTTGCTGAAATCAGGAGCACCTCTGGCCTGGAAAAAGATCTGGGGCTCTGGTGCAGACATTTGGGGCTCATGCACTTTAAGTGTATCGCCACTGCCACGGCAGACCCGGGCTCTGACACCAACATTCAGGGCTCACAGCCCCATAAGCCTGGCACCAACGATGCCCCGGGCTAAAATTAGTTGGTGTGTGTTTCAAAGGGGATTGCAGAATTTAAAAAGGAGGGTTTCATATTTAAAGCAGTTGACTGCCGCCCTGGAGACCTAGATTCTATTCCTGTTTCTGCCTTAAGTTCATGTCTGATTTTAGGGTAGTTACTGAAACCAGACTTTTAACAGGAATCACTAATTGTAGTTTCTTGATGCCTGATGTGAGACCCTGGCTTCTGATTGCAGAAGTGATAAGCCAGGGATCTGCAGCCTGTGGCTCTTTGACTGCCCACTTGCAGCTTGCCCCCTCTCTGCCACTGGGGGACCCTGCAGGTGGCCTGCACCAGACTCCGGGGTCCCCACCACCACCGAGGGACCCTGGGGGGACCTGTTCCTGGTTCCGGACTCCTCACTACCACTAGGGGACCCTGCAGGAGGCCCACTCCCAGTTTCGGGTCCTCCCCCAACAGGAGATCTTGTGACAGATACTCTGGCCCAGTTCCCCCCACCAGGAAGCTACACCCGTTGTGGTTCTCAAAACCATTGGTTATAGAAGGAATTATTTAAAATGGCTCTTCTTATCTTTTGGTTTGTCGATCCTTGTGGTAAGCAATCACCACTGAAGCACACGCCGTCAGTGCATGCTATGCTTTGACCATACAAAGTGTTATATATTGCCAAATATCTACAAAATCAGCTTCCAGGCATCTCTCAAAAATAGGTTCCTAATCTTGCAGTCACTAATGAGCCTATTCTATGTCAATTCCTCACCTGTAAATAGGGACTATCTCAACTTACAAGGGAGTGGGGGATTGTGAAAATAATTTCATTAATGTTTCTGAACCACTCAGGTACTTCAGTGAGGAAAGTCAGAGAGCAGCCCACAAGGAAGTTGTTAATTGCCTTTGCAGAGCAGGGTTTGAATGTTGTTGTAAATAAGGCCCATGGCCACGCAGGGAGCAATGAGAACAAAACAATATTGAATAGCTGTTCAGTCAGTGAGCTCTGTGCACTGAAGGAGACAGAGTCCTGTGATAAAAATAGTGTGTAAGCAAGAAATTACAGACTGTATTATACTGCATATACCACGGGGTGGCAGTGAATTAAGGTGCACAAGCAACCTGAATTCTGTAATTGTCTAACTTGTAACTTTGCAGACTTTTCAACCATACATGAATGTATGCTGACTGAGTGCAGTCCATGACAAACTCCTACACTCCTAAGGTAGCTTCAGTGCAAGAGGGTATCATGATATCTTTCGGAAGGAGGGTCCCAACTATTGTATTATTTCCCTCTGCTCCCCTTTGTTGTTTTCTGCCCCCACACTTTCATTGTGCTCAACGGCACAGAGGCTGTTAGACGGAGGATGGGGCTGTGAATGGGAACGTTTCATCTAGCTACCTGTTTCCTTTGACACTTCAGGTTCAGCCATCCTGGTCTTCAAAGTCTGTATTCAGTCTGTGAGGGCTGTGACCCAATTGCTCTGAATAGCCACACACTGCCTGCCTATGAGTAAATCATACATGTTGCATGCTGTGGAATAAATGGTCTTGCCCTACACCGTTACTGGACTACTGCCTGCATTGCTTTTATTCCGGCTTGTTTTTTTGCTGGGTGTTCTTGGCGGGGGGGCTTGAGGAGCTCTTTATTGGCCTATGTATAGAGAATCCCTCTCTATACTTTCTCATGAAACTCCAGTTAGATGTTCTTGCTAATTAGCACCTCAGGTAGTTTAGGAACTGGCTCTTTTAAAACCCCCTGTTCTCCCCGAGTAGCCCTGTCCATGGATTAATGGTGAATGGGTGCTAAAGGAAACAAAGATCAAATCTTTGTTAAGAAGTTGTCTTCATAGCCCCCGGCCCCAGACAGACAACATTATACGTTTCTGTCAAGCAGCAAGCATGCAACCTGATGACAAACTCATCCAAAGGGTCATGTAGTTGCTTTTTTTCACCTGCATAGCTACCTTCCAAAACTCCCATTGCAGCTTCTCTTCTCAGTAGTTTGAAGAAATGAATAGTTTGGCAAAAAATAAAACTTCCAGTTTGTTGTTCTTGTGTTAAACAGTGTCACAGACTCAAGTCTGGTCTATGCCCCAGCCTGTAACCAGTTCCTGGGAGTGGCCCCTTTAGAATGCTGGGCCCCAGGGACCCACACGGTTCCTTGGGGGCAGCCTCCAATACTCTTGTGTCTGGGCCTTCAGGTGATTTGTGTCATCTTGCAAAGAATCCAGCCATGCCAGGGTTCTTCAGCAGGCTTTTATTGTGACCCTTCAGGGTGCAATGTTTTCAGTATTTACAGAGACATAGGCAGACTTTTCAAATCACAGTAATGATTTATTGGTCACCTGAAGTACAGATTCTGAAAAGGTTTTAGGTTCATATAGAAAGGCAGAAGTGAAACTATGAAGTGGAGTGAAACTAGTGCCAGGATAAGTCTGCGCAGGTATGCTAAACTGTGTCTCTGGCTCCCTCTTCTGAGTCCTCCCAAAAGAGCCCTTCTTTCCAGTCACCTTTGTACCTTTTTCTCTAGCTTCAGTCACAAGTCCTGTGTGCTGGGGTTTCCTGCTTTCAGGTATGCATTGGTCAAGTCATTAGTGTATCCATTTGTCTTGCTTGATTCTTGGTTGATTTGGAGCTGTTTCAGCCAGCTTTTTTAATGACTCTCTTCATTCCCCCAGATAATGAATGTGACACAAGGACATATACCTCCTCTCTTCCACACAGATCCAGGAGCAATGTTCATCCTTTTGCACCTGTGGGTAGCTATGCAATGTAAAGAAGGAAACCAAGGCATGCCTAAGATTCATAAAATCTATTACAGAAAATTACCACTTTGTCACAAACATGAATTGAGGAATAACACCATGGTAGCGAAATATTGTACAGCATGACATTATGAGCTTGTAAATTGTAAAAAGCCACAAAATACATTTCCAGTTAGTATGAAGGGACTAATAATCCAGGAAAAATCAGTTAAGTTATCAGAATCATATTGCTCTAAACTTTGTGATGAAAAGATGTTGAATTTTTTGAAAGGATTATATTTTTAAAGTTTTGGAAAACATTTGTTTGAAAACTTGCCCAGTTGTATTACGTACTGATTTCTTTTATTGCAGGCTTATAAATCCTATACATACAGGTTTTGTGATAAAAATGCAGGCAAATTTATTAATTGTTGCTATGATCTGACGTATTTCAGAAATGAAATCTTGTAAATGCCGATCATTTTCAGTTTGTAAAATCCCAATGAATGGTGTTAGAGATGCAAAGCTACGAGACACAAGGTCTACTATGAATAAAGAATTGCAGGCTTACAGCTCTGTTAAATGAAAAATAGGCTGTCATATACTTGGGGGCCTCTTAAGGTTACATAAGTCTGAAAAATATGCTTGTGTGGTCTTCTGGCTAGTAAAGCTAGTTACACTGTATTGAGTGAAGTCTCAAGGTTTCATCTCTGTGATTGCTGAGGAAATCATGGTTTAAAAGAGACCACTCAAATTCCGAAGTATTCCTCGAGGGAGAAGAAAGTCTCTTGGTTAACTAGCAGAGTAAGTTTAGTGAGGGATCTACACAGTAACTTCCATCTATATAGTTTTTTAAGCTGCGTTTGTCAGAATAACACTTAACATGCCTTCAGGAGAAGGATTACCACCTTACTGAGTGGTGGTCTGGTTGTGCAAATTTTCTTTACTCTCTAATTATTTCTTCATCCCTTTTTTTAAAGCTTGAACTGTAGGCAGACTTGATAGCTATTAGTATTTCTAGCTTGTTGTTGTACTGCAGTTCACTTTTCTCCTGTATGTGTGATCTGTGTTGCTAGGATGCTATAATAATCCATTAATCAGCCATATTGATTGGAACTCTTGTGACAGTAGGGAGAAGTGTTGGCAAGTGTAGGGTCAAACTCTGCTTGCTTTACTGAAAAGAGGAATCCTATGGAAATAAGTGGGATTACTCAGGTAGGCAGAGCAAGCAAAACTGGTGTCCATTATTTCACTCGAAGATGGTGTCATTCAGCTATTGAAAGTGTCAGCAGTTACTTATTTACTTCTTTCTTCTGCTTTAAAAAAATTAGTTCAAGACAGCACTGACTTTATATTATTTTACAGGCGTCAACTTATCATCACATCCAAGAAATAATGGTACAACTACTGCGCACGGTGAACAGGACCGTTATTTCAATGGGACGAGATGACACCTTGATAGTGAGTAGTCTTTTTAAATGATTTTTTTCTTTAAAATTCTTCAGCATGCCTTAAAGATTTATTTTTCATGCAAAAGATTCCATGGTTTCTACTAATTCTTTGGCATCCTTGAGCAAACTTGTTTTAGATTTCAAATATCTGGACTAAATCGTGGTCACTCTTTTAGCACAAATGAGCCTGTTAAGAGACAGTGACCATAACTGTTCCCGACTACCAGGTGGGTTTCAGGTCCAGGATTCCAGCAGCAACAACGACCAAGATGCACATAGCAGGAATAAAGTGTTTTATTAACTAACACATTACTTAACTAAATACCCAAAGTGATATACCCAGAGTTAAACACAAAGTAATAGCTAGGCTTACAACCCAATCAGCAGTTGGGGAACCCACTTCTCGACTGCAGGCTTCAGCAGGGGAGTGATGTCACCCTTCAAGGTCCTACGGTGAAGTCCAGTGAAGTCAGGGAAACAAGCTATTGTTATAGCCCATTACTCACAGGGAGGGGTGATCAGGCCCTCTCCTGGTCACGTAGACTGTCTGCGGGTGTGTTGATTCCCACCACCTTTATCCTATAATCTGGCACCTAGATAACTACTTGTTTACTACATAGTCTGGCAGAGTGGAAATGTGTTTAGGGGAGGGGGCCTCCATTGCCCACTATTATTATACTGTCACAAAGTCTTCGTTTGCCCTACGATAAGCCTGAATATTGCCAGTGGCATTTGGACCCTTAATCACTATCCTGTTTACAAGTTAATTCCTTCTTTGTTGAAGTTGGTAAGTGAATACATATATTTTAAGGAAAGAGTTTACTTTACAGAAAACAATGTTTTTATTAATTTAAAATGAAAGTACCTACTAAAAAAGGTGGTCTGAGTAGTGTATATAAATAATTTAACATGTAGTCCGTTGAGCATTTCTTCTGTGAGTCAGAGATCTCTTGCATTTCAGAGCAGTAGGACATTATCCATCTCATCAGAAAGATGGTTACTGTGTATAAAGACCTTTGAAGTAAGGAAACACTGCATAGCAAAGGGTTCTGTGATTTAGGGGAGGAGGGATCAGAAGAACCAGTGACTGGAAACTGAACCCATTTGAATGCAAATGAGTAGCTTGGCACAGTTCTTTAACAGTGACAGTGATTAATCATAGAAACAAGTACCAAGAGAAAGGCTGCGTTGTTTGTCTCTTGATGTCTTCAAATCAATACTGGGTGCTTTCTGGAAGTTATGCTTCAATCAAACACAAGTTATTGAGCTTAATATAGGGGGAACATCAATCTCTTGTACCAAACTTCTGAATACTATATGCAGGAGGCCATGGTCACTCGAGATGCTAAACCCCCTGCAGGAGACACTCAGCTCTGTAGTGTGGGAACATCATGGGTGCAGGTCCAGTGGATATTAGGGTTATTGCTGCTGATCCATGATTTAGTTCAGGGACAGATGTGCTGTGCTTTTTGAATTTGGTTTTATGAATAGTCCCCTGAGTTGAATAGGACTTCTTCTAGGGTGTAAAAGTAGAAGAATCTGGCCCTACATTCAGATATCATCTGTTATGATGAGAGATGCTTCATGGATCACAAACTTCAGTGAGACTGACGAGTTTGAATGCACCCTTCAATGAACTTGGTTTTATTAATCACAAGCCTCCACCTAAGACAAAAAGGAAACTTGCCCAGCTTTGGCGGGAGTGGGTGGAGGTGCATTTGCTAAGGCGTCTCAAACTCAAGTCACCACAAAGGCCGCATGAGGACCAGCACAGGGCTGCATGGGGACTAGTATGTGAGGCTGAGGGCCGCACCGCTGAAACCTTTTCATACAACGATATTGCAAATAAACAGTAATGATAGTGCCATTGAGGGCCACAGGAAATAGCTTTAGGGGCCGTGTGTTTGAGACCCCTGTGCTAAAGGTTGTTTGGATAAGGCTGTGTGTAAGGGAAGGCAGCATACACCGAGTAAGACCTCTTGCAACTGAGAGCAGCCTTGGAAGAAACCTTGGGGGAATGCTTTTGAATTGAGTGTAGGCTGAAAGAGTGAGGTGCTGTGAGCATAAGAAGCTGTTTTGTGCTATTTCTTTCCTTTTGTGTTCAAAACTATAGACCTTTGTATGCTCAAAGAAGTGCCTGACTACTACCCAATTTGTATTTTGGATCATTCCCCAGCACTGTAAGATCTTACACTTTTCTGCAAAGTATCTGCATACTATTTAAAGGTGTCCCAGACATAAAAACCATGTGACATTTGTTCTCCCCAGGCAGCGATGGTTTCTTTTATTTCCAGGTGAAATTCAAGTTGTTGGTTTTGCTTTGTAAAGCTGAATGGTTTGGATCTAGACCACAAGAGAGAATTATTGAATTAAAATGCAAGAGATGTTGAAATTTGTAGGGTGAAGCTGGCTAATAGTCCCTCAGTGTAAACATTTTTACACTAGAGGCAACATAGGAATTGTGGGAGTCCCTCAGTAAAGATCACTTTTCCCTTGATCCATCAGAGTCTGAATCTTTTGCTATTCAGCACCTACTGAAAGTCTCATCTGTGCATGAAGTTCCTCTCTCTCTCTCTCTCCCCCCCCCCCAACAGAGGCAGAAGGAGAGAGAGAGACATACACACAGTAAGAAAGAAGTTAGAAATAGTTTGAGGTGGAGATCTAGTGAATCCGATAATCAGTTCCTGTTGTGTATAATTGGGCTGTTTGTAAATGGCTATGAGCACAATTACATATGTAAAAATAATCTGTAAATGAATATTGCTGAATTGGGTTTGTGTATTTTGAATGATCAAAAATGAAATCTAAATCATAAAGAGAAGCTAACCTGTGCAAGCCTACTAGAAAAAACTTTGCCATCATGAATACGGAGTTTGTTGCAGGCAGTTGAAATGGCATGGTGGAATGCAAATAGTTGTACTGTAATTTGGTCAGCAAAGGTCACTCATAAAAATTGCACACATTTCTAAGGTCCAGTCCAGATGTTTGCATTATATTCATCAGGTGTGCGCTCTTCAGATGCACATGGTGTGTTTGACCTTAAGATCTGATCTGTCAAAGCAAAATCCCAACAATATTAGAAGTAAAGACTTAACAGAACTGACCTCTATGACCAGTGAGGAAGAATCTCTACTTTTATTTAAAACAAAGCAAACTACACACATCAAGACCTTACAGAAAAAAAGAAATCTCCAAGACTTTTTTCCCCCCATGAAAAGATAGAATGGAAATTATGAAGAAATGAAAAAAACAGTTCACTCAAGTTGATGGGTGGGACTTGTGCTTCCACAATCCATGTAGCGTCTATTAACATAAGACTTATAAAAACAACAGACAAAAGAAACCAGGTCTCGTGATGTAGCTCACGGTCATGGTTTCTCTGGGCTAATATGTCAGTATTCTTGATGGAGCTAAACAATTGCTGAAAGTTCTAGATGCTAACTTTTAGAGGTGATCTGCATAAGTATGCACTGTGGCTTTCTACCAAAGGCATATGGTATGTATGAACCGCTATAAAAATTGTGGTGCATGGGGCTCTAGAAACACAAATTGAAAGCTGTAGGCTGCTTGCAGCCATTTCTATTCAGTGTTGATATTGGCTTGCAGCTGTCATTGGACAGTTCGTAGTGTCAAGTTTAATTAAAGTTTCCTTCCTTTCGGGGAAAGCAGGTAAAAAAGTAACCTTGAATAATTTTATGAAATTCTTTAAGAAGGGATAAAATCTACCATCTCGTCTAAATTATTGGTGTTCTTGTAACATTGTGCTACAGCTGTAGTACTTGAAATGATGTCTGATGTGAACTGCTATGCATTTCCTGTAACAGAGTTAACTTAGCTAAAAACCTAAAATAAAAAAAATAATTAGAACCAAGTCTGACTGACTCCCTCTATTGCTTTTTGCATTTAAGATATATATCTCAAAGGGGGGAAAAAGGTGGTTTGCAGTGTGAAAGAATGGTACAAACAGGAGAAACAGTGAGGTGACCCTACGAAGTGAGGCCATTGCACAAAGTGAACACATGGGAAAAGTCATTTTCTTTTTCACTATTCTTTTCAATTTCACTAATAGTTATGTGCTATTTACAAAATACAGTAGGTTAAAACATTTGGACTCCTCTCTGAAATAAGTGATCTCAACTAAAACTTTGGAGGGAAAAAGGTGAGTAGACAAGTTTAAAATTTTTTAAAAAAAATCTGATGAAAATAAATGAACCTCATGCAGTGTTTGAAACAGCTACACTGCTGCACAAAGAAACCAACCATGAAACAAACTATAAATGGGCTGAAAATGAGTTTATTCATTTATATGCATTTCTCTCAGCTTGGTCACTGGAAATCAAAAGAGCAAAAAGGATGATGAGAACTGGATTTGTGTGTGTGTGTGTGTGTGTGTGTGTGTGTGTGTGTGTGAGAGAGAGAGAGACAAGGGTGCCACTAAAAGTGTTGTTAAGGAAATTAGCTTACTTGCAACATATAATTGTAAGTGAAATCACTTGAATTTTGTTGTAATTGAAGCTCCAATACCCTAATACCAGAAACAGTGTGGATGCTTCCACCTGAGGAGGCCCTGTGTAGCTGGTCTTGTGCCTAAATGTGCAACATTATTGTGAAATTTCTAGTGTTAGGGAAATAGTGGCAAGCAACCATTTTAAGTGATTGTTTTCTCATATATTCCTAGCTAACATGAACTAAGGGAAAGGTGGTTTTCACAGTAAAAATTGATGGGACTAGGAAAAGTTTAAAATGACTCTTCATTCATTTGTGTTTTGAGAATGTAAAGGTGGCCTTTTTAATTTTTTTAGAACAACAATAAAGCTTATCAGAATGGTCAAACTATTGGTGGTGAGACACTACTGTTACATGACGAGACTCAACAGAATATTAAAGGGAACATCAAGGTGTTTTGTTTTTTAATTTTTTTTTCCTAAGAAAACATTGTGCTGTTAAGTAAAGGAAGGAAGAGGTTTAATTATATTATGCCTAGAGCCACTCTTGTCAATTTCACCCCAAAGTTACTGTTCTGTGAATGAAAAATAATTACAAGTCTAACACTAAACAGATGGCTAAATCTTTAATGCCCAGATTTTTAAAAATATTTAGGCGATACTGCACTTACATTGCAATGCTTAACTGATTTAGGAGTCTAAATTCCATCAACTGTCAATGGCATGAAATGCCTAAATCCCTTTTGAATATATTTTTGATTCCTAAATCAGCATGGAGTTCAGCGACTCCTGCATACTTTTGAAAAATCAGGGCCTAATGTACCTCCTGCAGCAAAGTTGGGATTCAGGATTTAGCCTAGGGATGTTTTGATAAAATTTTGAATGAAAAAAGCATGTTAGGTGTGTGTGAACCCAAACGTGGCAGTGTCAGGCTGATGTCCTTCCAGGAATGAAACAAGAAAGTAAAAATGGATCCAGTCTCCTTTTCATGTCCAGAGCAACTCAAAAAGTAAGCCATACAAATGTGGGAAATACAGATTTTAAAATGCTCTTTGAGTTGTTTGTATCTTAGCTTCAACTTTATTGGAGCTAAATAGAGTTACCACTGAGATAAATTTGTCCCTCATGCTTTTAATGTAATGTGGGTGATAACAGGCTTGTAAGTGATTTTTTCACATGCAAAAATGAAATCTGCTTTGAAAGTGTCTTCAAAGATCAAATAGCCTGCAGTATATATACATGGAGTATGAGTAAAAAGGTCATTATTTTGATCAGACACAGACTTCTTAAAATGATTTCTGGTTGCTTTTGTAGTCTGGCAGCTGAAATAAGGTGAGTCAGACACCACTTGCTGTGGTTTTTGTTCGTTTGTTTAATTAGGGGCTGGTTGCTAGTCAATCTGTATGATACTTCCACCTGTGGTGAAACATGAATGGAGCAGGGTACCATAGATGGTATCTGGTGGGTGATGGTGAGATGCTGCTTTTATCATGTTGTCTGCTGCCCTCATGACAGTTACACACCATGACCAGAGAAAGTTTGCTCCCAGGCATATAATGTTGTACTGTTCCTGAGAACATAAGATGGAATAATTTTAGAAAGCTTCTTTTAATTTTGCATTGGAGTCTTAAATAATGTTACCTGGAGAACTGGAGTGAGACAAAAGAGAAAATAAAATATACTTAAAACCTTAACCTATCCAGAGTTCTTATGCTTTCCATTCAATAAGTCTTTCCATAGACATGTTCACAGGTGATGTTAATAATGCACCTTGTGCACTCCATGAAATGTAGCACTCAATGAAAAGCGGGCATTAACTCAGTCTGACTCATCAGACTGACATCATTATGATACGAACAAACAAAAGCAGTAGGCTGGTAGCCATGGATACACAAAAGTAAACACATGATGTATGTAAATGTTGTTGTGCTAGGAACAAACCTGCTACACACAATTGCTAAATGTGAAAATCCATGCTTTGGACTTCTTGTTGTTGTAACACACAAGCTTAAATAAATGTTTTCATTAGAAGTGGGATATGAAAACAGATCAAATTTATGCTTTCTTTAAGTTATTGAGGAGCTTAGTTTTCTATGTGGTTTTTATCACTAGACTGTCACCATTATTTTTATCCATTTTTGCAGAAAATAGGTTTTTCTCAGGTGCATCTTTTATTTTAACCTTTTGAGCCTGTTCCTGCCTGACGCACTTACTAGATGTGGCCATTGCTTTTTATGCTCATGTTTGCATATGGATGATGATATAGTTTGTCCTGCCTTTGTGAAGTGCTTGGAGATGTGTAAATGAAAGTGAAGAGTAGAAAAATATGATCTTGGAGTATGTGATCCCATATTTCATGATCTCATATTATGTATTACATAAGACTCCTTATGCATATGGTGTAATGTACTGACCTGCTATCGAGAAGAATTGAGATTGCATAGTGATGCAATCCATTGTTTTTGGGACTCCTGTCTCAGAGTTGCAGAATTTAGAAGGTCTGCAGTTTGTTTTGCAGGGCCATTGCAGGAAGTGAAAGTATGGTTTTATGATTAAGGCAGTTGAACTCCACCCTGCAAACTTGGATTCTATCCTGGTTTTCCCATTAAGTTCCTACAGGATGCTGAGCAAGTCTTTTACACTGATCTTTTTATAAGTGGTCACTTGTGCATCTAATTAAGAGCTGCACAGTAATGCAGAGGCACACAAGAGGAGTGAATCAAGATTGTATGAGCAGTGCCTATTCTGACATTACCTAACTTCAGTGTTTGATTTTGTAACACTTTTTAATCCTTAACTTTGTAGCTCTTTTGCCTGCCCTGAGGGAGAGCTCCATGTAAGATTGAAACCTTCTCTCTCACCAAGGGAAGGTGGTTCAATAAAAGATACTACCTCTACCCACCTTATCCTGGAACCAACGTGGCTAGAACATCACTTCCCCACAGCAGTGTTTCCCAACCAGTGTGCCGGCAGGTTTGAGCAAGTGTGCCACAAAATTTTTTTGAAGAACTACTCAAAGAGCTCAGGATTGGATAACTGGCTCATGAATATTCATGAGTTCATTTGGAAACTATATGGTGGTGTGCCTCAAATTAATTAAAGGTAGCAAGGTGTGCCATGGCAGAGAAAATGTTGGGAGCCACTGCCCTACAGCACACTATTCATTAAGCATGCAAGGAAATATTACAGCTTGATGTAACCTTTCTATTAAAGGGTGTAGCCGGCCCTTGTTTTCTGGCCAGGCCCCTTCAAAGTACAGGGTGGGGCTGACCACGGGCACCCCCCCTCACAGGGAGGGGGAGAGCCACAGTGCCCGGGCCGGCAACAGCCCAAACTTTGTAGCCGTGGGGGTGGGCATCAGCCAGGAGCTGGCAGCTGTGACTGTGAGTGGAGCAGAGGCATTGGTGCTGGCACCTCTGGCCTGCTTGTGGGCACCAGCTGCTGGGCTATCCTGTGGCAGTGAAGTTTGTGATGCTGCCGGGGATGAAGGTGGGTGGGCCTAGCTTACCCAGGCCCACTCATAGCTGCATACCTAATTTTAGTATTGCTAGTTATTTTTTTTTCATGTACACTTAACATTTAAACAACTCCCTATAGATAAGGCCCTTTATTTTCAGTTTTTATTGATTTTTACCAAGAAATTCCTGGGCTTTAAAAAAGCTTTTGAGTTTTTCCACTGATTTTTTACCTCCATTTTGGAGTGTTCAGGTACATGGAATTTCTTAACATAATCATTATTTTCAACACATTGCATTAGGTAGATGGTGTTAATGATTAATCAATTTAAATGAAAATACAAAACTGTTATAGTAAGGGCATGTAGTGGAAGATGTCTAAAACAAGTATGCGTGTATGTGCATGTACTGCAAAAGGTCACAAAATAAACAACAGCGTTAAATTGCTTTTACTTTCAAAACTCCTACCTTTTTCTTTTGGTTGTGCTTTCTGTGCTCTCCCTTGGCAGCACTAACACCAATATTTATCCAAAAACTGTGAAGCTGAATTTTGCATAGATTTTCATGCATTTTAAATTTTTTTGTGATGAACACTGATGAATTCCTGGGAAATTTTAAACAAATAAAAGCCAGAAATGAAAGGCCTTGCTTTTAGAACCCCTCAGTTTCACCCTAAGTACTCTAGGTGTTCTTAGGCTATTATATTTTAATGTTATTGATGTACAAATTTATCCATGTCTTGTTATCAGACTAGAATTTAAAAGTATTGAAATGAAACTTTCTAACCCCCATAATCTTAACATGAAGCTAAAAAGTTGTTAGCCAGTTCATAGAGCAGTTTGCTATGCATATCACATTTACCTGAGAAACACTTAAAAATAGCCCTTGCAATCAGGACTGTTAATGGAGAACCCCACAAGTATATAGGACATGATGATCTTCAATCAACTTTCACTTGGTAAAGGTTTTTAAGTGCTTCAAATTCTGAAATTCTTTTTCTACTTCTAAACAATTATGGTAATGTGAAAAAATCACTACCAGCATTACCACTTTAATAAAATAAAATACTTCATTTGAAAAGGGAATTTTGGGTATGAGTGCCAGTACAGAACATTACAGAGCTCAAACATGTATCACAGGATATGTGGGCTTGGATTAGTTATTTGTTAAAATATCCAGGTGTATTCTGTACATGGCCTGGGGCTATTCACTCCTTATTTTAATCCTCACTCTCATCTTGACTCACTATCTTGCTCTGGACTTTTCTCCAAACCAACCTACTTTATTTTTCCATTACTGAAAATGGGAATAATACTTATTGCACAGTGGTGATTAATTAGGTCCTGTTTGGGAAACATGTTGAAAAGTTTATAAAAATGGAAATACCATCAATAATTTTATTTTCAGCCAATTTTATTGACCTAAAATTGTTGGAATTTGGCAGGTTATATTCCCCAAATAAACAGCAAGAAATAAAAATACAGCACCATTGCTGCCTTTTTGATTTAATCACTGTAAGAAATGGAAACATCTAGTGGTCTTTTTCCAAACATGGGCATAGCTTTGTTCATGATGCTGGTCCACAGGAAAGTCAAGCATAGTGATTGTGGATGGGTGTTTTTGACCAAAATATGAAACACCAATGACATCACACTTCTCTTACCTGACTGGACATAAAACAATACCTTGTAATACACATGTTAATAGCTGACAAAAGAAAGCCAAGGACATCTGCCAAAAGGAGGACAGAAAAGAACATAAGTTTTACTTAACAATCTTAAAATAGTTTGCAAGCCCTTGTCCTGGTCCCTGTAGCTCAGTAGCACACAGAATTCACTTTGGCTCCAGTGGAGAATTAGGTAGTGTTTTTAACTTACTCTGTAGATCCAGGACTAGCCAGTTAAAACAAAATAGCTGTGATTTATACATTAGTAGTGAAAAGCAACTAAAATATATATATCTCAGTCAACTTACCAGCTCTCAGTGCATCTGGGAGCCACATTAGTTTACTGATAGACAGACAAAGTCTTACTCCTGCAGAGTTAATAGTCCTCTGCAAGAGTCAAATAGGTTTTATTCTCTTGTCATCCACAAAATTGTCATCTAAATTTGACTTGTGGAACCTCTGGTACGGGCAGAAAACACAATTCAGATTTAATACTTCTAGTTAGGTTTGGTGACCAAGCAGATCAGAAGATGATTTTTTTTAACTGTTTTGCAAACTGAAAGCATTTGACATGGAGGCAATTAATATGGAGCTAAAATAATTTGGTAAGAGAATTAATAGGGACCCCTACTGTTTCAGTTTTTCTGACTCACCTTTTCTTCTTTTAATTGCACTGTAAATGTAGCAGTTAAGCTCAATGCTGAGCTGTAGGATTCTAAGACCATAATGTAAAATAATTTAGCAGCGGGGAGAGTGAGAGATCAAAGTTGCAGAATACTTGAAAATTATTTGTCTTCTGCTTGTTAATTTATTTGAATATCAGTAACATTTGGATTTTAATGTTACCTTTTCTACCATGTAATGTGCCATATATAATTAAAATGGTCATTCGTGATATGGTAAACACATTGCAAATATTAAAACATGAAAATCCAAGCATAACAGTATGAAATTCATGGTTGCTACATTTCTGCAGGGAAATGGCATTCCTACACTGATATGGAATTTCTACATCCCACAGATATATTAGAGAGGTTGGAAAGGATTAACTTTTGGACTGCGTGGCCCATTTCAGGGGAAGGGGACAGTTATGACAGCCTTGGGTGGATTATTTTTTTAATTGTTCCTTGCTAGAATGTCATTCGTAGAGTAGGGAAAGGCTTGCCTTGAGAGGAAGACTAGCTAATCACATGCTGTGAGGCTCACTCGAGTAGATTGTGATGAAAGGTTGGGTTTGATGGAGGCAAACACTCCACTCAAGGAAGGAAGAGGGTGAAGAAAATTTGGTTTGGCACTCTGCAACTGCTGCAGAGAGTTATTTAAATACGGAAGACTACTCCATTGTGGTGATATGGTGGTGGTGTTCTTTGACAGCTGCTTGGTAGCTCCACCTGTAAAAACAGAAACGGGAATGTAGATGAAAAATGGTTTGAAACTTTTTGTGATAGGGAAACTCTGAGAGAGCTTTTTCTCTCTGTGCTGTGTCTAAGTCTCTATGTAAAACTCAGACAGCTTTTTGCTTGGAAGTCTATGATGGGTTGGTGAAACCTAAATCCAGGGCAAATAGAAAGACAACACCTTGCTGCCAACACTGGCCTGTTTTAAGTGAATGGGGCGGGGGGGGTAGCCTTCAATACATCATAAGCAAGGTGTCCTGTGGTACTTCAGACTAAGAAAATTTATCACATGAGCTAATAATTTTTAGTCTTTAAGTGCCACAGGACTCTTTGCTTGTTTTTTAAACTAACATGGCTACCCCTTTGAAACTTGAATATATCATGTACATTTTAAATATATCCAGTAGTAGCTATACATAATTACTTTGTTCTCTTCACATCAAATACTAAAAATGAGTTAACTTTGTGTGGTGAAAATGAGTATGTTTTATGGCAGGGCCTGGGATATATTTTATAGTAGGGCCTGGGGCCTGCAGACTTCAGTTTTACCCCAAACAGAATGGTTAGATAACAAAGGCACATTAGCAATAATAATAATAAAAGAGGCATCTTTATGCTGTGTTAACACTAGCTCAGTCTCATTTTATGGTAATTCAGTGTTACATCTGTGCTGAAATGGTAAAAGTCTGTGCTTTGATACACAATCCAAAATATGATGAACATCAGCGTGGTAGCACATAATGTGCTGCTGTACTCTTCAATATTGCTTTATATGGCAGATTTCACTTTGAGTTAACATTCTTTACAGATTCATTGAGTGTACCAAATGATCCTGCTTGCATGTAACTGGGGAAGTGGCTTAAAGTCAAGGCAAAGCATCCAACACCAGCTCCCAAGTTGCAAGTTTTCCAGCCTTGGTTTAAAAGGAGAGTTGGGTTGTCTCCCGTGAAAGTTCATGTGATAAATAAATCAGTTACTCTTTAAAAGTGCCACAGGGCTCCTTTTTTGTATCTCTTCTCTGTTTTCGATCCATGCTTTTGTGGCATGTTCATCACTGAAGTATCGAGGTAGTAGAATCTATCCAGGTTTAACCCCAGCTCTGAATGTGAAATGGTCATTACTGTTCCTTTTCCAAATAACACCTTATCTGAAGTGCCTAAGACCAGGGAAAACATTTCTTATATCTTTGCTGTGGATGGGTCTCAACCACCAGATGTGCCCCTGTCCATGTACAGGTGTTAGCAGTGAAGCAATAAAGGTTTTGATTTTTATTACTGATTTTGGGTTCCTGGGATGTAATCTAACCAGTTCATTTGTTGTAATTCATTCATTTTCCTCTCTCCAGTGGTAATCTCCCTGAAAACCTCATGAAGTTAGTCAGTAAGCATGTTTCTCTTCCGGTATTCTCAGATGTTATTGAATATTGAAACTCCAGAGGAGAAAAAAAAAGAGTAAATAGTTGCTGAATAACCAGGTTATATATGCATAATCGTACACACCCAAGTTAGCTGAAAAAATGAATTTCCACAAGCAACTGTTTATGGTGATGCAATGTCACCTTTTGTTGTTGATGTTACAGGGAATAGGCATGTATAAAATCTTGCATTAATTGTCCAAGTTGCATCTGTTTGAAAGACAAATGTTTTATGGAGAATAACGTAACTGGACAGTTCCCTTTCTCTGTTTCAGCCATTGACCTTTGTGGAAGTAAGGGTCCGAAAGAGCAGCACTGACATGTTAAGGACTTGGCCTTTTTTCCTTGAATACAGAGGATACATTAAAGAGGAAATGGGAGAGAATCATGATGAATTAGGCAACACTTTAAAGATCTCTCCTTCGGAATACTGTTGACCCTGACCTCCCTTTCGAATTTGGAGGCCTTTTCCACTCAGCTAGTTCTTTCGATGCAGTCTCGTTCATCCCATTTTTTTCACTCCTTTGCTTCATGCTGAGAGCTCAGAAAGGTTCGGACTTCCAAACCACATTGTGCTTCAATAATACACATCTCTGTTTAAAAGTTAAAAGATGTGTGCAATACTCATCCTTCCTATTTTTCTCAAGAACAATCTTTCACTTCCTCTGTAATCTCCTTAAATATTTATTAATGGAGTCTGAGGCATAAGAAAAATGTCAGTTTATTGCAAAGATATCCCATTAAAATAGTCTAGAAATTTACAAAACAGTACTTTTGGTTAGCACATTTCACTAAGAAGGTGCTCTGTATTTGAGCGAACATAATTTCCAAGTCTTGTGACTGTTGTTAGGACAACTGTATTTTTATTGAAATACAGGGAAAAAAATAACTTCCTGACCTTTACAACCTATGCCATAATGGATTCAAGGAGTCTATCTATACATTTTGCTGTTTTTTTTAAAATAATTAGATTGAATCTCTCTATGAAACACAGTAACTTTAAGTATAGTAGTTTTTGGTATATGTTTTGTATGCTATACAGGTTTTGCGGAGAAGTTGGTATTTCTCACATAAATGACACATTTCTCATAACAACCTGTTGTACATTTGGTTACCAGGGTTATCAAATGAGAGGTGTGTATGTATTTTACTCTTCATATGGAAACTACTTTAGAATACTACTCTAGTGCTGCCCATGGACTTTTACTGTATAGAATCTTTACTGTACAACATTAATAATTGTGTTATTTAAAATCTGTATATTTCTATTAGTATTCTAATGACATCACATAACTGAGCAGTGTGCCTCTGGGACCATCTGTTCCCCCGTCTCCATTTGATGCATTGTAATGGAAAGTCATATATCACATTTTGTTGTGGTTGTGTCACACATGCCAACTATAAGGATCCAAAGTACCCATTTGTAACCTGGTAATATGTTTTATTATGTTGTCAAAATGTACACATTTGTATGTTTAGGTGAAACAAAACCAAGAGAATAGCAGTGGAGCAATTTTAATGACTTTAGCTCTTTCTCTGTAATGTCACACATAGCTGATACAACAGAAATCACCCTAATGAGTGTAATGCTATGTATTACTATTGCAACATGACAGCTAAATATATAATTTTACACAGCAATTCTGTGAAATATGGAATGTGAAAAAGTTGGTGTACAGCAGCTCTACACATGCACTACTGTGCGATTTTACTACAAAAGTATGATGCTCACTAAATTTTTTGGTGCTGGGTAATTTGAATTCTGAAACTAACTTTTTTCTGTGTAAGATGCAGTTACATTATTTCTTCCTCATTTTGCTGTGAATTGTAGTCAGATGGGCCTGATAGTAGTGTGAAATTAAATAGGGTAATTGGACATATTTAACCATAATTTCTTCCATACCCCCAGATTGAGTGTGGAAAACATGATTCAAATCTAGAGTGCTTACAATGGACTCCCCAGTAAAGGCTAAGCATGTTAACACATCTTGTTAACTATTTCCTAGCAATATCAAAACACATTAGGAGATTGGTATTCACTCACTGAGGCAGCTGACATGTTATACCCTCCTCATATAATAGAGGATGTACATGCTTGTGCTCTAGAGTCTTCATTTCCTCATCCTTACGTCTCACCCTGATACTAAGTGGCAAGACTTTTTGGTGTCAAGGATGAGGAATCCCAGTGGGCCAGTCTGTATTCCACTTTGCCGTGGATGACTGGGGATATTAGATGATGGCTCTTTCATGGAGCCTTGAACACAGGTGTGCACCTTGTCTCTTCTGCAATGTGAGGGAGACTCTGACTTGTGTATACTTGGAGTGCACCAGGTTGCAGCCCCTCTTCCAGCTCCTCCAGAATGTATTTCTCCCCACACCTCCAACTGTATACACATCCTGTTGCTGTCCCCATATAGTCATTGGACCACCTTGTTAACCTCCTTCTCACATTAAGCAAGGCAGCTATCTATAAGACCAAGGAGTGGATGTTATCTGAGGAATGCTCTACAACTGTGGAGCCTATTTCCATTCTTCTGTCCGATTACACATCCAAGTAGAGTTCTTCTGGGCTGTATCTGCTGACGCCTTTGAAGAGCTGTGGGTGCTTTCCAGAGTTCTCTGCTCTGTGTCCCCTCCAAGTTCCCTCCATATAATCCTTTGACCTTCACAAATGTTCATGTTTTCTCATTTGTCATCCCCCAAATTCATTTGAGTCCTGATCTTAGTAGCTCAGGACTCAACAAAATTGCCACCTAGCTTCAAATGAAGGTGCCTAGCTAGGAGACCCCCACCTCTGAAAATCTGCTGCCATTATTTTTCATGGCAGTGCAGGCCCCTCACTGCTGAAATGCTGCCGAATCTCTTGAGTGCCACTACAGGTGCCAGTGGTTCTATTTTTAGGTGCTGGGGGGTGATCTACTGCAAGTGTGTGGTGATAAGGTTACCTGGCATCCAGGGTTTGTTGAGCCCTGTAGTAGCTCCTCCCTTTAGGCTGAGGGAGAGGCTTTTAACTCACATTCTGGTACCCTGTAGGATAATAGAGATGAATGTATTTGTGAAGAGAGAGTATTTAGATTATGGTATGAGAAATCCTTGGTAGAAAACCCTAGGAGCAGTGAAGCCTGAGGAGATGATTTAAGCTGAACGTTGTTTCCTTTGAGGTAAAATCTGGGATAACACTATACCTCTGAAATGGGTGAGTTTGGGTTTGATAGGAAGCATGGACTGTGCATAAATGAAAATCATGAAGGAAGCTACAGAGTGCAGTAGGAATTGCTCCAGGTGCAAGGAACTCATTAGACAAGATAAGAAGTTGAGCATTTGCTATGGTATTGTGTTTAATAACTTTTTTTAAAAAGTACATATTAAAAAATTAAGGATGGAGAGACATCCTGAAGAGTTGGAAGTGAAGAGTTAATACTCTCATGGAAGGGTTGCTTCATCAATTTATGCAATTAAAAGGAAATCTACTCTGGGAGTGGAAGATAGGACTGTCGATAGCTAAACGCAATTTTTGCCCTGGAGAGTTGTTATGGCTTTTGGTACAACTCACAGATGTCCCATTATCATAATTTCAGTGTTCAAAACTAGTTTGATAGTAGGAATTCTATTACAAATAAATGGACCCTTCTGTATCTCTGTTACATAGATGCACCAATAAACAGTAAGTGTGGAAGAATACCACAGGTGTTCCAGCATATACAGTGTGTATTTAAATAAGCATAATAGTGGTGAACTGTAACAGGGGCTACATTTTGACCATGGCTGCATCTGTGAATTTCTGCTGAAGGGAGTTTATGGGTATTAGTAGATCATAATTTTGCTACTAGAATTTCAAGAGGTTTTTCCTCTGAAAAAGGTTCCAGTGGATGGCATTGTGGGTTCACTGTCCCTCAGTGACTTTCATATCTAATATGTTTAATGTTTTCTAATTTCCAGTCCTGAAAACTCATTCCACTGTCATGCTAATTTCTTTGCTTTCTATGCCTCATCACCTTTAAACAAAGACCAGTTACACCTAAGTGAGTTGCAGTGTACTCTGGCTTTGCCATTAATGACTGCTGTGCAATCTTATGTTTAGTGGGTTTGTGCAGGTATAATAGATTGACCCTAATACTTGGAACCTGTTAAATGATTTTGCTAATGTTCAAGAATGAACAGGAAGTAACTTGTCCTCTTACTTTGCATTGCACATTAATATAAAAGAAGTAAAAGAAACATGAACACTTTTGTCACTGAAGTGATAAGACTTTACATACCTCAGGAATAAATCTGCTGTGTAAGAATGTGCCATGTTAGTATATTAAAGTATTTTTTTTAGAGGGGGACTACCCTATATTCTGTCACATATATTAACTGTTTGAATTTTTATACGTGGCTATTAAATTTCCTCCATTGAAAACTTTTTCCTTTTTAAAAAACATTTTCCATGGAAAAGGTTGTAAAACCTTTTTCCTGAACAAAAAAGGTTTAATTTTGGGACTCTAATGTTAACTGGTTGCTACAGTTATTCTTCTAAGGAATGGCTAAGTTAACATCTGAAAATCTGCTCTAGCACATACATTATTTTCTCTTCACTTTTAATGCACTTACCTGTATTAACATCAGAACACATTAGTATACTACTGGTTTGACACCATCTACTGATTTGATGCTATGAGTATATACTATTTGGTCAAAGAGGCATTTGTAGGGACATTTTGATGCAGTGTGAAGGATCTTAGATGTGCAATGCTCCAAACAGAGAGGGTGTATTTTATAACACTATTGCTTTTTAGAAAAAGGTGTAAATGAACATGACTAACCCTGTACCCATACAGAATATTCAGTATGATAATGTTCATTTTCTGAGTAAGACAAACAAAAACAGGATGAGCATCCTATTGTTTTTCCTAAATTTTGAGCTTTACTTGGGATATGCTTGTGCGCTTACTATCTTGCTCACTCTTGCTCTCTCTTAATGGATAGTCTCCCTTGGAAAGAAGTTTCTGAACATATATGTCCCATACCAGAGTTTTTGATTGCACCATTGGACACAAGATCAGGGAATGGTTTGTAGATTGTGTTGTTTGTACCAAAGCATGATATGGGCATTAAAACAGGAGTGCCCCTTGTAACTTGGATTGCCCTTGTTTTTATCAATCTAAATCACAACTTCAGCCTTAAGTGAAGGTAAAATGTTGTCTTCACAAAGCATATCATGATGTGTTTTTGTTAAACAAAGATAGTTTGCATCCCCTGTTTCAAAATACTCATGTCTTTATTCACAGTTTAAATAAACAAATTCCATTCTAAGATGTAGCATTTTCAAATATCATATTAGACAATTTAATTTCCTGTTTGTCATTTCACAGTAGTACATTTTAAAGCCTCTGCATGTTACTTTTAATGTCTTCTGAAATATAGTCCTTCAGAGGTCCATATGTCAGCTAAAAGAAGTTCACATCCACCAGAAGCATTTCTTTTTTACCTTTTTTGTTTTTCTTCTTAGTTCTTGTTTCTCAGGAATTGAATGGTCAGGTAGTAATTTGGGAGTGGGAGCTGTGACAGGAGTTTGCTCCACTTCGTCCAGCGTTTTCAAAACCTGATGAAACCTGCCTTCTTGTTGTCTGAAGTCATATTCAACACTATGGGGTACATGGGGAAAAGAAGTTTAGTAAACTGGAAATTATCAGTTAGAAAGACAAATATGGAACTATGTTTAGACTTTTCGAAGAGTATTTTCTCTTTGAATTGACATGATAGAGGCTCACTCAAATGCAAGCAGTTGTAGTCTGTGCTGTTTTGATGTGGTCAGTTATAGAAATCATTGCTCAAGGGAGTCATCTTTACTCATACGATGTGAAGTTCCCAGAACTGGGTCCAAGCTCATTCATTCAAAAATTTTGGTAGATAAATGGCCAAATAAAAATGTCCCTAAAAACCAAACCAAGATCAAGTAATCACAGGTAGGCAGTCTTAAATAATATACTTAGGCAACATCTTACTCCTTTCTATTAGTAGTTGATGCATACGCTACACTTTTCATTCATTTTTCTCCTTAGATAATATAAACCAGGTTGTGCACCTCTGTACTGGCCCCTCCTCCCTGATCCTCAGCTAGTGCTAGTGGCCTCCTCTGCTGAAAAGAAGTGGCAGCTGCCTAAAAATTCAGCAGCAGCCGCAGCTGGAGGTGGGGAAGTAGGCAGGCAGTTCCTCTTGGTGGTGTGCCCAGGGATGAGGGCCACCAGGGATGCTCCAGAAAGAAGCCACCCAGAATGACTCCTCTTGGTGTCATGCCTGGGGACCACAGAAAGAAGCTGCCAAGAATGGCTCTTTTTGCTGGCAGCATGCTGCGGACAGGAGCTGCTCCATGAGGATTCATTAAGAAGCATGCCTGGGGCATGGGCATTGCTGGGACCACCTATGCCGCAGTTGCTCCCAAAAGAAACTTCTAGAGTGGCTTTCAGTAGCAGGAACAGCAATTTCTGTGGTACTGCAGAGGGTGTCATGTGCTGCTCCAAATTGGCTTGCATGCTAGGGGCTGCGTGATATAAACAAACAAAAAGGAAAGTATATTTGCATACCATAGGTGCATACATATGTTTGTGTGTATGTGTATGTTTGTGTGTTTGTGTCAGTGCTTGCACGTGCATAAAATAAACAGTTTGCTAGAACAGTTTAAAATTTACCATGGTAATGAAAGTGACCCGTACAGTTCATCTTCAGTATGCTACTTAGTTCATGATAGCTCATATGTTCCATAGAGTTGAAATGCTGCTAATGCTGATTACTTTTTCATTTCAGTATAAAATGAATTGTCGCATAAAAACCTGTTTAAACTGTCAGTAAGTGAGTTAAGTTTTCTAATTATGGGGTTTTTTTTGTTTGTTTTTTTTTTTTTGTTTAATGGAAAATATGTTCTTGCTCCAGTGAATGGGTCTCACTTGTCTTCAATGATTCTGCCTTATTGGGCTGCTTTATGGTTGAGGAAGATGTCAAGGTTCACTTGCATACATTAATAGTAAACAGTTTAACCATCAAACAGAATTGCTTTATGTTTACTATACTTTTCTAAGTAAGTAGTTTCTTGAGTTAGGTTTTACTTCCTCATATTTGTTTCGTGTTGGCTGTCTTGAACACACATGCCACATGTTAAAATTAATGAGCAGCATACATAATATTTGTCAAAAGAATCAAAATAACCTGTTTTAGCATTTATTTGTTGATTTTAATATAACAGTAGCTCCAAAAGGCTTCAATCATGATCAAGACTCCATCATGCTGGGTATTATAAAAACAAATTACACGGTGTGGTTTCTGGCATGAGATGTGTTGACATTAGAATCTAAAGGCAAACCACAATAAATTAATGTTACTTAAATCAAAGGGAAAGGAGAATGAGGATGAGGGTAACAGTAATGAGGACATGGGTTTCTATAGCCAGTTTGCATTAATTTGTGGTTCCAAACCAGTTAAAACATATTTATGGGTGTGTCTCAGCTATTCCTGTTGTCCTTCAATCTGTTCTCAACTGGGAATTTCCTGTAAATGTCAATTTAGCAATGGGTTTTGAGGAAGACTTTGAATGAGTTGGGGGTAGTAGCCTTGCAGAATAGTTCAGAGGACATTTTGTTTCATACAGGGAGTACAAAAGAAAACCCTGAAGTGCTAGTAGGTAGTATTGGATGGATAAAAGTGCAAACACATCAAGAAGTCTAAAACTTAGTTTAGCAAGTCCAGGTTATTCTCAAGGTGTTTTCTCACCTGTAATGAGTTTTGAGAGACTTCAAACCCACCTCTTCCCCCTCTTGGTTGATGGGCCCACCTTCCTCAGCTTGCAAGACTTCTGTTCTCTTTTGTCTATGCAGTGATGAATTCCAAAGAAAACTTCTGTCTTTGCTTATATATTCCCAAAATCAGTGACTTTGTTTCAAGAGGCAGAATGACCTCACACAGTTTTTCCCCTTCTTATGTAAGTAGAGTTCCCATTGTTATTAGTCAGACTTCAATTTAATTGAAGACAGGCAGACAGCTGCCTTCTCTCCTGTTTGGAGGAGAGTCTGTTTCTTCCTTTGTTTGGCCACAGGCTGTAAGCATAGTAACATTAAATACCTGTTTTTCCTCATACAGTGGTCATACTACCTTTCATAATAATATGAATTAGTGGTTTGTTAAGCATTCAAAAAAGACCTTTCAGAAAAGACTTTTATAATGCAGTAGTATGGTATTCAATTGCTCACCACTTTGAGGTAGAGATCCTTATTGAGCAGTAAATCTTTAAAATGCATTCTTCTGAGGGTGAGCCCCTCAAAGTAACATTTATTAAAGCTCTGAGACAGGTGACATGTAGCCTGGTCATGAAGGAAGCTCCATGCTCTTTCTTACTTCAGGTATTACCTTTAATTTTTTTAAACCTAACATGTAAAAATGAACCTTATTGCCTTTGCCTAGAGATTAGAAATTTCTGAGTTTGAACTAGGCAAAGCCTATTGTAGCCATGGACTAATTGGCTAGTGTAGACATAGCCCTCGAGGATCCTTTTAACTGTATATAGATAACCCTCAGTGCCTCTTTAGCAGCTGTTTCAGAGCCTTTCAAGGGATGCCCCAAATTGGGGTATACCATGCTAATTAAATAAATTTACCTAGCTGGAGAAGGGAAGGTTGAATATAGCATCCAAATTGTGGATATAGGGGCTGGATAGGCTGTTGTTATCTCAGCACTGACAGAGAGAGAGGGGAGTAGATGCTTCATGAAGAAGGTGAGTGTGATGGAATTAGTAGGAGGCAGTTAGAAATGGTGAATAGATGGATGAGGTTATAGTCACATGAGCCATGGAGGTGGAAAAAATAGAGCTGTCTCATTAGGAATATAGTAGAAATATCAGAAAAGGAAATAAATTAGTAGTGGAAGAATCCAGTGTTATCATTGGACTTTATCCCACTAAGGCCACTCAGTATCATAGGAGTATGCAGGAAGGACATGGATGTTTGTGGTGAGCCAAGGATAGGGTTTTGATGGGATGGTCCTGGTAGATGTGAAAAAGAGTGAAAGTCAGAGGTGATGGACAGAGCAGAATTGAAATAGCAGGTGATCCAGTAAAGGAGCAGGGATGTGAGTAGGAAGACCGCTGAGGGTTAAATATTTCATAGTGTACGTTTGGACATGTATTGGAGAGATTTGCAGAGAAATGTTGCACAGTATGACAGCAGCAATTCTACAGAAAAATATCTAGTGCTTGATCGCAACCCCCCCCCCAACTTGATAGAAAATATACTCTGTAACTAAGTCTAATTCTGTGACCTTTTATTTTATGCTAGCAAGTCTACTGACTTCAAGCTGCCTGTTTATAAGTTGTGGGTTCAGTTTATATTAATGGAAGTGGTCATGTGGATACATGGTGTAGGACCAGGCTCTTGGTTATCTTTCACAAGAAAGAAAAAAAAAAAAAAGAAAAAAACCCCAACTCTTTTAATCAGAACAGCCAGAAGGAGCTCTAGAAGAGTTGTTTGCCAAGTTTCTGTAAACTGTGCTATCATGGATGTTCATGTAATAAATTTGGAATGCTTCTCCTTGAATAAGATGACACCACTAGATCAGATTAGAGCTTTCATTAACAAATTTCCTTTTGGGACTAATATGAACTCTAATTTCAAAACCAAGGAGACTGGCAGGTATATCTTAACTTCTTGATTAATGTGCCATATGCTATCATGATATGTTACAGTGTATTTATTGCACTATAACTTCAACTTCCTTGGAGTTACAGTAGAATCAGATTAACCTATAAAATGCAACATGCCAAGATAAGAGGACTAGGAAAGGAGTAAATTCTGCCAGTTTGTCCTCAGAGTTTACATAGAATAGGGTTTCCATTAGAGCAGCTGTCTTGCTGTCACTTCTGTTGCCCTGTACTACAGCATCCCTTAACGGCTAGAGTAACCAGTTGCAGGCCAAGTCTTGATCAGCTGCCTGCAGTGTTAGGCTGGTGCCTGCTCAGTGCAGATGGAAACTTTTTGAAGAATTTAGCTGCCAAATTCTAACAAGTCTTTACTGGGCATGTGTGAATTAAGATTTTTCCATGTTTTTAATTTAGGTAAATTTGAGTGACTGTTCACAAAGACAGCAAAAGGCACATCTCTGACAGGAGATAACCCCACTCCATTGCCAAATTTCAGTTCCCTGATCCAAAGCATGCAGGTACAACAGCTTTTTGATGAAATACTTATAAGAATTGTTTTAACATGGACAAAATATTTTCCCAAACATATTTTCCTCTGATCTTGTTCTTGGAAATAAATGAATCAGTTTAGCTAAAACTTTTCCAATTACACCTGCAGCAGATACCCATAATGGAAAATTTCCACTCAAACGAACTTTGCCAAAATTTTGAGAGAAGTTGAAAACAGAATCTTAGCATGGAAGTGTCAGGCAAGCTTAACAATAGTCGTTACTACCAGCTGCTCTTAAAATAATAAATAATCTACAGTGTGTGTAAGTTACAAAGATCTGCATTCCTCTTTTCTTGAACAGATGAATTTCAAGTGCAGTGTGGGTAGATCTTAACTAGAAATTTCACAGTCTATTTCAGGTCTCATTAAAGCAGTGGTTCACAAACCTAGGTATGCGTACCAGTGGGAGTGTGCTGAGGTCTTCTAAGGGTACATAAACTGATTTAGCTATTTGCCTAATTTTGCAACAGGCTACATAAAAAACACAGGTGAACTAAGTAAGTAGTAAAATATCATACAGAGAATGACTTGTTTATATTGCTCTATAGACTATACACTGAAATGTAAGCACACTATTTATGTTCCAATTGATTTATTTTATAATTACATGGCAAAATGAGAAAGTAACCAATTAAGCAAATTTTTAGTTATTGTATGCTGTGGTACTTCTTTTTTGTATTTTTGTGTCTGATTTTGCAAGCAGGTAGTTTTTAAGTGAGGTGTAACTTAACGGTACACAAGACAAATCAGACTTCTGAAGGTGATACAGTAGTCTGGGAAGATTAACAGCCACTGTCATAAAGGGAACACATTTCATAGTAAGATGATATGATCCACTGATCACTTGAGAATTAAGCATACACATAAGCAAAATAGTTAGACTCCTTCCCACTGTCTGTCGTGCATGTTTAACCATTATAAAAACCAGGTCCTCAAATACCTTGCTTGTCACACGCACCATTCTTATTCTGAGTATATCCAATATAAAAAAGAGACAAATGACAATTGCTATATTGGAATCTAAATTGGTACCTTTAAATAAATAATTTTATATAGATACATAAATTAGGTGAGGTCTTTGATATGTTCCTTATTCACACCCACCCACCAGCCTTCATTTCTAGTCATTCTTTCTCAACTGCTGTTAAATTTCTGAACAGATACGTCCCCCATTTCAACTTTCTGTAATCAAGCACAGGATCATGAATGCTTACCCCCCCCCGGGGATATCTATGTAAATCTCTAGCGTGCAGACACAGCAACGTACCAGATGTCCATGGGCATGCTACGTCTTTATTTCAGGCATTGAAAAGCTTCATAGGGTTATTAAGGATCCGGTGCAGTCACATTCATTGTGGGTGAGTCTGCCCATGGCTGGGCAGTGTCCCCTCCTGACTTAAGCCTGATCTCATGTGTGGACTTTATCCCCAAGGGAGGCTATGTGGCATGGGACCTGGCCGTGGTGACTGATGATGACTTCAAGCCTTTCATGGCCAGTTCTCAATAATACATCCCAGTTACTGCTAAATCAAATGAGGTTATGCCCATTAGTCACTGTTGGCAATGCATATGAAGTGTCTTCAGCCTCCAAATGTCTTGTTTAAGCAAAATCCATGTGATCACCAATTGTGGGTTTTTCTCCATAAACAAGCTAGAATTTGTTGATGTTCTGTTCTAATAATTACTATACCAAGAAAGCAACCAAAACTCTCCTCATGCTGATGGAGACAATTCCTGGGGTCAGCTTTCAATATCCAGAGTTCTGATCTGAAGTGTTCTTCAAATATCATAAAATGTAGGGAGTCTTAGCCCCTTTCTGGAGTTGAAATTTAATGTAGAAAAAGAAAATCCTGATTCTTTTTCTGTTTAGACATTTAACATTAACAGCTGAAAGCTTAAGGCCTTACTGTGAGGTAATAATAGATTCCATAAGATTCTGCATGGGAATGCTTTCTTCAAAAACAGTTGTATCTGAGTAGCTATAAAGTGTATCCAAATGTCATGTATAAAAAGCTGAGTCTAAAACATACAAAACATATAACTTTCTGTGAGAGAGAATAAACCAAAACCAAGCTGTCCACCTTCTTCAGACCTTTAGATTGAACTTCTTGATCAATCCACTATCAGTCTCTCTCTGTAATTTGGAAACCTAAATGACAAAATCTCCCCAGTGTCTGTTAACCATAATTACAAGTCTTAACAGTGTAGTCTTCTTTTTCACTAAAGAAAAATTACACCAGTTCTGTTTCTATGGAATCTTAAGACCTGTGCAATTTTCAAGTGCTGTGCAGTAAATTCTGCTGGATGAATCCTATTAAATACAACCAGAGTTAAATAATTTGGGGGTATATAATGTGACTTGACTTAGTTTTGGATGCCAGGTGAATAAAATATTACAGAATAATGTAAATAGAGGAATGAGACAGATGATTTTTTTTAACACAAAACTGTATTAATTCAAAGAAGACATGTCAGTCAGTCTGACACATTTGACAGACAGTAGTGTATTGTTTTGCATAGACTATAAAGAAACAGTATTCTCTTCAGCTATGGTTGCCCTACAGCTGAGAGTTTGAATGATTTTCACACAACTCCTGTTAATACTGACAGGTATTCTGTACCTCCAAGTACCTTTCCCAGCCCTGAAGAAGTGCTCTGTGTAAGCTCAAAAGCTTGTCTCGTTCACCTAGTCCAATAAAAGGTCCGCATTTACCTTGTCCCTTTTGTATCCTGGAACCAACATAACCACAATAATACAGCAATCCATAAATTCTGTAAGAGCATTCTAAGTGTAATATATCTGACTCAGTTTTCATAATACCCAATCTGCTAAGTTAATGTTTTAATAATTGAAAGGATGCTGGTCTCCATTGTTTGATGATCATATCTTTGGGATAATTGAAACGATCTTTAAGTGCAAGGATTTCACAACAAAAGTGAACAGTGCATGGGTTTGAGTTTAATTACTGTCTCCTAGGAAGTCTGGACTTCCGAGATTTAATCTGGCCATTAGTGTATCTAACCTGGTGAATGTGCAAATCCTTAAATATGAAGAACTCAAGAGTGAAGGAGCAGAAATGAATTGAAACCCTTGAACAGAACAGTATGTGATTGATATGGAGCTGCTCTGTAAAACAATTTTACTTTGTTGAATACTGTATTCCTGGACAGAGAATAGTGGGATGTTTACTGTATGGGTGTGTTGGTGTAGTTTAATAGTGAGCTATGGGGAAAAGCAGGCAGGAAGAACATACTGGGTCAAGATAAGACACCCCTCAGCAAATGCTTGAAGATTGTTGTGAGATAGTAGGAGAGCCACTGGCTTTACGGCATGGGACTTGGATCCCCTGCAGAGACTACTGAATAGTTTTTTGACAAACATGACCAAAAGTCTTTGGGACTGAGAAAGCAGAGAACCTCTGGCTGGATTAAAAAGTGATTCTCTCCCTTTCCAGGGAGAAGCATGTTCTGAGGAAGCTAGATCTCCCAGGCTACCAGTGAGGGATAATAAGTTTAGAGATAAAATAAACATGCAAGTAGACTGTTTAAAATTCTTTTCTCTAAAGGCTACTTTAAAAAGACTAGCAGATGCTATATCACAATAAAAAAATTTTAATCTGTTGATTCCTTATTCACTCCTGAGCAGAAGGCAGGGGCGTCACTGGCACTGGGCTTACGGGGCTCAAGTCCTGAGTCCCAGCGCCCAAGCCCCGAGTGTGCCGCGCGGCTGACCGCAGTGGCAGCTACAGCGGCAGTACACAAACCCTGAATGTCAGCATACCAAACCCCAGATCTTTTTCTGGACTAGTGGCGCTCCTGGCAGAAGGTGGTTATTTTGAACACAACCTGTCCCATAGTGTTGACTGGCCATTGGGAACTTAGTAAATTTGTTGTTGTTCCACTCCGGGTTTGGAGAGCCCAGGGAATACTGAACACTGCAATATAGCCTCTGAGGAGCCTTGATTAAACAGGTTTTTGCTGTAGTCACCCAGCTCTCACAGAATATCTTTTTATTGTTAACAATGAAAGAGTGGGAAGATGATTGTGTTGGCTGAGTTCCTGTTGACCTCAGCTGGCTGGCTGAGTTCCTGTTGAAATGATTACTTAGTGATGCTGTGATTTTATTGTGGTGTTAAGCACGATAAAATGCCTGAAGCTTGGAATTGGCTTTTTAATTATTATTTTAAATCTCAATAAACAAAATGAATATGATATTAGAGATTTTATTAACTTTCTCTGGAATGAATAGTGTGTGTGTGTGTGTCCGTCCGTCCTAAGGTCTAGAATCTCATATCTGATAGCGTTATCCTCAAGCTGTTTTGGTGACCTGTAAGCCAATGAGGAAAAACAACTGGCTTTAAGTATAAACAGTTAAGGGTGCTAGGGAGAATAATCAAATCTCTCACAAGGAATCTCTTTGGGGAGAGGCAGTTTGTATCCTGGAAGTGTTGCATACAATGCTGGAATGAAAAGGCAGTCTAGAAAGCTGAATAGTTAACTTCATAAAGACTGGTATGAACATAAAATTCCAGGAGGCCTTGGGATTCTGGGAATAGCTGTCACTATTTTGCAGTTCATGGAGACTTAATTTAAAATTAAATTTTAAAATAGAACAAATGAGTGAGTACAATGTTCTGTTTAACTTCAGAAGATAGAAGCAGAGGTTCTGTAAAGTGTGAAATTATGATTGTGTGGATACTGGAAGAAAGCAAACAAATGCCACTTCAGTACAGGTCAGTGCTTCAGTCATCTCAAAAGAGAAGAGAACTACTCAGTAGGTCACAGGTCCCACATGGATGTTGGATGCTAATACAATGTCTACATTTAGTGTAAACTCAGGGTTCTTATAACTTGAGTTAGCAGACACTGCATTTGTTAACCTAGCCCTTCTGTCTATATACACTTGTGACTCTGTTAGCAATACTCGAACCATGGGTACTGGCCTGGGGCTCCAGTATCTGTACTGCATTATGCAGGATCATGTCCAATCACCCATATCTCAGTCTGCTGCTATCTTCCTCCTTAAGCTCAGACACTCCATCCCCTGTGGGGTCTTTGGTGCCTGAATCTGAGCTCTGGTTTAGACAACTTGTGTGTAGACAGTAGAGGGGTTAGGCTTGAGCCTGAGTTTGAATGCAAGGCTTACATTGCAGTATAGACATATCCTAAAGCACCAAGCTGAATAAAAAAAGTACCAGTTCTCTGAACCATTGCCAGACAGTGCTGAAGGAAGGGATAGAAACAGAATCGTACTACTAGCGGATTCCCGCCTCCCTTAACTTGTTGTGTTAGTATTTTTTTCCCAGAAGACAAAGGTATTCTAAAATAATAGGACTAGATATCAGTCAAGTCAGTGTTTTGTTGTTAATTTAGATAGACAGAATAAAAATATAATAGAGAAATATCGGGAAAAACATTTTTGTACGTCTCTGAACCATTTAATGCAAGTTTATAAAGGGGTCAAGATCAGTGTCATATTATATTCTGAGTTTGAGGCTTGCTTTAAAAGAAAGAGGCAAGTTGTTACTGGAAATCAGTTATTCTTCCATCTGTAAAATCAGTGAGTTTGTACAGTTGGTGCAATAATCAGGTCCTGATGCAGGCCATAAGTTGCTGTTGCAATATATGTAGTAAATATTAATATTAAATCAATCAAAATTAATTGCACTGGCAAAAGAGAACTTGAGGGGTGATCATAAATTAAAATTATCTAGTAAGTGAGAAGAAACAGCAGTGGGTTATTTAAAACAATAGAGGAGATGGAGAGGGAATCTCAGGGAAAAGTGACAGAGGACAGGAAGGTAAAATGATATAGAAGGGACAAGGTGCCAATCAACAGAGCAATTACTCTTTTTTTTAAAAACACATTTAAAAAAATGAACTGAATGCTCTTAAAAGGTGACCTTAATAACACAGGAACCTGAGGAGTTCTGTATATAAAACAGCTACAGCAAGGGCAGTGGTTGTCCGTGGTCCTGAACAATGTCTACTGCCAAAGTGTCTGAGTGTCCTCCTGGAGAAAAACAAACAGGGAGTCCTCTCGCACTTAAAGACTAACAAATTTATTTATTGTATGAGATTTCATGGGAGACAATCCCACTTTGTCAGATGCTTTGATGATGGAGAAACCATCTCTGGGGGCACGATGGTGAGTCAGTTACAATCTAATACTTGACCTCCGTGCTCTGAAGCTATGTTCACACGTAAACTGTTATTTTGAAATGAGTTATTTTGAAATAAAGTCCTTATTTCAAAATAAGTTAATTCGAATTAAGGGAAAGCCGGCTTTCGAAATGGCTGTTATTTCGAAATGGTTATTTCAAAATAAGGCCGTTCGAACATGTTGTTTTGAAACAGTTGTTTCGAAACAATGTTGTTGTTTTGAAACAATGTGTCTTAACGGCATTGTTTCAAAACAGCCATTTTGAAACAATGGCTATTTCAATTTCAAGCGAAGTTTTACTGTTTTGATATAAATGGCCATTATTTCGAAACAACAGGTCCCGTTGTTTCAAAATAACCAAATATTGTGTGGACATAAGAAATTTTATTTTGAAACAACGGCTGTTGTTTCGAAATAAAACTCTCATCTGACCACAGCCTGAGTGTTCCCCTTGGTGTCTGTCGTAATGTTAGCACTAACATGGACACTTGTTCCCGGTGAACTAGACTGAAAGCCTGAGATCATTTCAAGACAGGCAGTTCTGTCTTTATCAGAGGTTAACAGCTGCTAGTTGCTGTTGAGCTGGGCTGAATTTGCAGGGGCAAAAGTTCTTTATCCCAGTACCAGTCATGTAATCACCACCATAATTGCTACTTGGATGGACTTGAGAATAGCTATACTTGTGGTTCCTATCCTCTGGCTCAAGGGGGCTTCCAAAGTGGCACACCACTCTCCTTCAACTGGTTGCAGAAGAGAGGTACTGCCTAAGGACATGGGTGGAGTTCATTGCAGTGTGGCTAAAAGAAAGGTGCAGACTCCTTGCTGCAGCCTAGGGGTTGGAAGACCAGCACTCCCCTCTCCTAGTGGCTGATGGGAGCATGGCAGAAGCCTGGGCACCTAGGCATTGCTGTCCCTGCTGAAGCCAGAGGGAAGGGAGCACTGATCTCCTGTCACCCTAGCTGCAAAAAGGAGCCACTGCCCAGGGACCCGGCTGGAGCACATGGGGCTAGAAAATGTGTGTCGTTTCCCTACTGTAGGCAGAGGGATAAGAGATCAGTGAAGAAGGAGGCGGCCTCCTTGATGAACTTCTCCTGTCTAGCTGAACTGGGAGGTCAGACAGAGGGCTTCTAGAGGAGACTGGTGGCCCTTCAGTGTAGTGACAGTGCTATCTGTGCTCCTCCAGCCAATAAGTTTGGGAATTACTGAGCTACATAGATGTACTCAGGGGACCACTCAAGAATATATAACGGTTGGCAGTAACTCAGTGTATTGCTCTGGTAGGATCCAGGAGAGGTGAGGTCCCCCAAGGGAAAAGTGAGGTAATGTGCAAAGGTTGTTTTACTTAGCAAAGGCTCTATGAGTCAGCAATTTAAAAGGAGTCCTGTGGCACTTTTAAAGACTAACAAATTTATTTATTGCATGAGCATTCATGGGAGAAAATCCCACTTCATTAGATGCTTTGAAGATGGGGGAACTTACAGAATGGGAGGAAAAAATGCAGGGAAGTATAAGTCATAGGATCAGGTCAAACTGTAACAGCACATCAAAGAAGTTGTTAAGATTCACATATTGGGGAACAGCATGTAGAGGAAGATAGGGTCAATTATTGGGGTCTGGTGGCCTCCTAGGTTTTTTCCTAGAAGAGAGGCCTTATAGTAGGACTGGGAACCAAGGGACTCCATGGTGAGACAAGGTTGGTGAAGTAATATCTTTTATCATATTTTGACAGGACAATTTCCTGCAATATCTCTGGGAATTCTTACTGTTCATATATCATTGTGGGCCAGGGACTGTGTTGAATTCTGTTTGGGAGAGATTCTGCAGCTCCTCAAAGAACAGTGTGGGCGAGTGTGACTAGACAAATCTACTCACATTATAACTCCTTTAGAAAAGTAGTAAGACCTGAAGATGCTCATCTATACTCTGGATTCTCCACAGCCTAATAGCCATAGAAAGGGTATTTGATTAAATAATCTGCATTTAAACTGACTGATGGGCTTCATTTTGATCCAGCAAATGGACAAGATCTTATGCCCAAGGGTAGGGGTGGGAGGGAAGGACAGTTCTTCCTGGGAAGGGTTGAAACCATGAGACCAATGGGTAATGTGTTGTAAGCTTTTTAACAAGCACGTACATTTTTTATTGTTTAAATACATCTTCATTGTGATGCTTTCATTTAAAAATAAATGTACTTGCTTGGAAAGGAGGTGTGCTAAATTATAACTGTCGGCAGTGGCACTCTTCACAGGTTCTAAACAAAGCACAGATAATAACCAGTTTAATGAATCTGGCTTGCTGGGAATTATAAAAACTATGCAGCCTGGAAAAAAACTCGGCTGGGATGGGGAGGGTTGCAAGTCTGTGTCCAAGAGAAGCGACAGCCTGTGAACCTATTTTAGGTGCACTTGAGTGGATATTGAAGGGGAAAAGAAATGCAGTTGCCCTGCTTTCCTCTGTGACTTTGCAAGTTGAATGATTGCTGTGTGCTACTCCTTCCCTATGTGCACAGGGAGGCTAATATCTTTAGTAGGAAGAATCGTGAGGATTAATGAGTTGTCTGTAAAGCAATTTGTATCTTAGTAGTCTTAGTATTTCACAACTGAATAGGCAGTTAATTTAGCAATATGCTTGGTACACTAAAGAATGAGTTACACACTGCACATAATTTATAAGTTGTGTAATAGATATGTTTTTCAGTAAACAATGTTATATCAAGATCATTTTGTGGAGTTTATCATTTAATTGAAGTGTCTATCCTTAAACAATTAAAGGAAGTAGGGCTTTTAAGAGGATGTAAAATTAGTCTTCTAACAGATTTAATGAACTAAAGGCAACCTTTTTAAAATTCTGTGAAGATATTTGTTTAGCCTACTGAAATGCTTGTAAATAGGCTTGAGGTGTCTACATCCATAGCTAGTGCAAAAAGTGAATTTTTTAGGGTCAGTTCATAATGAATATATCAAAGGTATCTAAAGGGTTTATGTTTTAAATAGATAATGTAAATATTTTTGGAACAAAGCCCCTGTACACACTAGATTTTTTTTTTTGAACTGATGGGAAAGCTTTCCCTGAAATATGCTTCTAATTAACAGTTTGTTCATTATTTATGCAGTGTAATTTCCATCTGCACCGCTCACTCTTCATATGTCTGACTGGCAAGTTCATCACTTTTCACAGTGCATCTGCAGTTTGATTAGCCCTCAGAGAATTGCAGGTTTACTCTGTCCATAAATAAGCATGACAGAACTTCAAAATCATCATGCCTGTTTTGCAATACAGTTAGGTTTAAATTCTGCTACTGTGCACTGGAGAGGCTTACATGATGATTGGTCCTGAAAACAATGTGTAATTAATAATACATCAGATAACAAAAGATGTATTGAAAGGAATGTATTCAGAAAAGCTAATGTTCAGTGGAGTGATTTTTTTGTTGCGTGCCCTATGTGGAAAAGGATGAAGCTGTAGTATGTTACACAGCTTATGTAGAATGAGGAAGTTAATTTGTTGCTATTCTGTATGGCTGCATTTAATTCAGGGGCTGAGCTCATTGGACTGGATTTGTTTTTCTGTGTAATGTGTTAATTGATGTCTGAGCATCTATCATTATTGCATTAGCCCATTTGGTCTTGGTGGAAATTGAAATAAATGAATTAAAAACAAAGATACAGAACTTTCATTTTCCTTGCAGTATAATTTGGCATAGATAATATTAGTGTTCTTGAAGACATGCTCTGCTCTGATTATAGGAGACTGCTGATATATTAATATGCCAAAAACTTTAATGAATGGCATGTCTTTCAACCCTAAGCAGACAAATATTTTTTGTTCTGTAATGAGTTTTTAATTTCAGGCTTTTACTTGTCCCCCTCCCCCCCCCCTCCAAAAAAAACCCTGAAACCAAAAACAAAACCCTGCACTTTGATGATTTTAATAAACTTGCTTTCCTTAAATTTATGAATTATCATGCAAATTTTTCAAACTCTGCCATGTTTGTAAATGCTTAATTTAATTGATTTGCTATTTTCCTATTTCATTTCTATAGTGCTGCTTCCAAGTTTTGGTCTGGTTTCAAATGTAATTCTTTGACTAAAGACTAGATTCTCTGGTTATCTGAACACACAGCAAGTTAAACAACAATAATCCTACAATATGTTTCTTAGCTTTTATGGGATGCCTAGTCCTGTGAGTCAATCAAGTTTGAACGGAAGAAGCATGTAAAAGTTACAGTTTTAGTAAAGAAATGGGCATTTCATTTGGAGAAGTGTTAATCTGGTGTTACCTTTGTTTCCTAGATAAAAATACATTTTGAAAATGCCACAGTAAAAAATGGAGGATTGATGTAAAAGTTGCCTGATATATGGATGCTAGAGCCAGAGTGCTATTATGTATGGTTGAACTGGGCAAAAATAATTGGCTTGTCCTGTGCTTCTGGATATGTGATAGGTGAGGATTAAAAAGCACACCAAAACCACACAGTCTCGTAAGAAAATTCATTTGACATTTTCATAACTTATTTAGAAATACCATGGCAGCAAAACCTATTTATTTATTTATTTATTTTAATGTCATATTTAGAATAGTAGACAGAACACAAATTGTGTGAGGTAAGGGGGAGAGATAATAAAATGTCTTCTCTGAAGGTTGTGCTTATTTCTTGAAGTTATTTCATGTTTTCAGTAGCTATAAATGTGGAATATTACACATGCAAGACAGAATACTTAGGGAAGATTCGTCCAATAGGCAATAGTCTCAGTAGAAAAAATAGATGGCAGAATTCTTATTATATTTGTTTTAATGCTTGGAATTTATTTACTAGCTGAGTAATAATTTAAAGAACTGTAAATTGTCTTACAGGATACAATTCTCTTTAAGAAGGTTGTTATGAAAAATAATAACATTCTGTAATAACTGTGATCCATAAGACAGTTTTGAAGCATAACACTAGACTTCACTGTAGATAGATATTAAAGTTTTAAAGCATTATCCACACATATTGGACATATATCTTCAGAATGTCAAAATCACAGCACAGGTTTGACTTATTTTGAGGAGAAGAAAGAGGAAATTAGTAGGTAGATGGAGTAAATTAAAATTATTCTTGCTAGCCACAAAGTCCCAGGCTTAATCTCCTTTCAAAATAGAACAGAGACAAAGGCAAGCATGAAAATACAAATGTTAGTCTCCTTAGTCTCAATTTATATTGTCATCTCTCCAATCAAGGCCCATATCAATATCTTATTTTTCAGATGTTTAAAACTAAATCTGCAACCCATAGTCTCTTACATTATGTCTCCTCTGAAATTAGACACCTGCAGCTGACTCAAGCTCACAGGGCCCAGACTGGGAGCCTGTTGAGTGCAGACATTGTGTTTGGACTACACCAGTGGTTCCCAACCTGGAGTCCGGGGACCCCTGGGGGGGGTCCATGGAGTTATGGCAAGGAATCCATGAATATATCTAGCAGTAGCCACTGCCAGCCAGCAGTCCATGTTGGAGAGGGCTCTAAATCAGGGGTGTCAAACATGCAGCCCCTGGGGCCGTATCTGGTCTGCTAAAGGTGCTGATCTGGCCCATGGAGCTGCTCCACGGGCTATGCCTGGAAGCTGTCTGCAGCAGCAAACTCCAAAGACAGGCTGCCAGCGCAGCAGAGTTAGGTGTGCTTCTGGCTCACTCACATGATTCAAGTCACTACATAAGGGAACAAAGGAAGCGCTCCAACAAATCCCGGCTCAGCTCTGCTGTGGTCTGCTACAACAGGCTAGGCTGGCTCTGGAGAGCTACTCCACTGTCCCCCATCCCAACTGTTCGCTGTCAGCCAGTCAGCGTGCTAATTGGATTGAAAACACATTGCACAAATCACAAATAAAAAAGGAAGAGGTCCTAGAGCCCAAGTAGGAAGAAGCCAATCAAAGGCCAGCTGGAACTGAGCCAACCAAAGGCTAGCATTCTGAATGACTGACAGTGAATGGGCTGGGGGGAAGGCAGGAGCCCAACCTGGCTGCCTGTGACTGAGACTGGTGTTTTTGCCTGTCACCAGGAGGTAGGGGTGGAGGCTTTAGGAATACAGTGTGGGTAACGGGAGCCCACAGGGCAGAGGAAAGAAAAGGTGTGGGAGAGCCTGCAGGGTTGGGGAGGTGGAAGGGGAGCCTGTATTGCTTGGAACATGGAGAGGGAAGGGGTTGGGGAGCCACATGGCCTGTGACAGGTATCCTGTCTTCCAGTGTGCCCCCCCCACTGAATTAATTTAACACCTCTACTCTAAATGAATTGTGTTTATCTGCTGTGAGCAGCCACACCCTGGATATGTCCTCACCCCCTGGGAGCAGGAGGGGGCCATGTCCTCCACTGCCCTTCTGCAGCACCATTGCTTGCAGTCAGTCCCTGATAACTATTATCATTTGGGGGTCCACACAGTTTTTGATGTTAAAAAGGGGTCTTCATACTCAAAGAGGTTGGGAACCATTGGACGAACTGTGGGAGTCTCCTACCTCACAGGGTCCAAGAGCCCAGGCACCAGTCTGAGCCTGGAAGTCTACACTGTAAATAAACAGCTCTGCAGTCTGATTCCTGTGAGCCTGAGTCAGCTGGAATGGGCCAGCCATGGCTTTTTACTTGCAATCGAAACATATCCCCCGTACTCCTGAGGCCTTTGGGCACAACACTGTGGAAGATGAATCAACATGGCCCAAGTCAAAATTATAATGGTGATGATGTTGTGCAAGGGTTATATATTACTGGTTTATTTAATATTCTGAAGTTGAAATTTAAGTGAAACATATTCATTAGAGAGATTTCCAAAAGCAATTGTTTGCATATTTTAGTTTGTTATTCAGTGGCTTAATTATTTGCAACTGATATTGGAATCTGCAATTTAAAATAGAAAAATGAAGTTTCTGTTTTTAAGGCTTTTTCTTACATCTCAGAGCACCAACCCGTGGTATTCCAAATTGCCAACTCTATTGTTGCTTAGGTTGGATTGCTGTGTTACCTGATAACTCAGTTCTTCCTGGCATGTAGAGTTTTACTACATTAATCAATTGGTCCTGAAAATGACCTTGCAAAATGACTGAACATGATCATCCCCATTTTGCAGATGGGAAAGCTGAGGAACAAATAATTTTCAATTATTTTGGCTGCTGTCATAGTAAGGCAATGGAGTAGCTAAAATTTAGGAATGACTTATTAGGCCATGGTACATCTGGTAGATGGATAGGAAGGGATGGTTTCATTTGTCCTCTGCAGTGTGAATGGCATTGATGCACAAACCATTCTTAGCCACATGAAAATGAAAGGCTGCTGTCAAGACACAGTTGTTTCCTTCCACGTTTTTATTTGCGATGTGGTAAGAAGATTGCTGGTGGCCTGTTGGTCTCAAACTTCTGTATAACCTTTGCACATTTTTACTTTGACTATTTATGCTACAATTGGTGGCATTTTCTCTCTGTTTCTTTAATTTCATTTCTCTGCCACTGAGTGTCTTCGAGTTTGCATGTTTTCCTGAATCTACAAAATCAGAGCAGTTGAGAGTGCTTGACACCTTGCAGAACTGGGCCATTGAGGGAGGGAATTGGAGCAGTGAGTTGCAATTTCAATAAGAGGTGAGGCTCTAAGCACCTCTCAAGAATGGCTCTGTATTCTCTTTTCTCTTAAAACTGAAGGTTAATTATCATGGCCTTTCAACATATATCACTTTTTAGAAGGATTGATTGTGATATGCAAGTGAAGTTGAACTTGTGTCCTGTGCTCTACTTGAGGATGAAGAGATAATTTGGAGATACCTGAAGGACATGTTACTGACTTCTGGTAACTCAGTCCTAAGGCATGTCTTGTAGGAAATAATTTTGCTGGGTGTAGTTAATTTGTTTCTTTTTTTCATGCTATATGTTAATTTCTCTGTTGAATATAATAGGAGTTTAGTTAGGAAGAAGGTGACTGAATAAGATAAGTTTGATGTTGGCTGTTCAGAATCAGAGAACGTTTCTGTTAAGATTTGATAAGCAAATTATGAAACTTTCAATCTATTTTGGATTAATGTAAGGCATTTATTTGTTCTGGTAGTTTGTTGGCTTCCTTATTATTATTTGATGCCACTAAAGTCATAATTTAATTAAAAATAAGATGATTAAAAAGGACTTAGCTGTGTAAGAACTATATGTGGAGAAAGGGAGGAACAGTAGGTATCAAATATGCGGATTTTCCTAATAGTTTATTTTTGAATTATAAAGTGCACCCCATGCAACAGTCACTGGGTGCTTCCAGGGAATTAGCAAATGCTTCACAGCAATGCGGAGGGATAAAAATCTGTCCATAAAATAAATACCCATCCCTTCACCTACATTTATTTTGGGAGGTACTGGGGCAAGTGATGAGCCTTCTTCTGTTTCTGGAATACTTACAGATTTGCATAATGTTTGACAAATAGAAAAAGTGGAATCTCCCCAAAGTGTTCCTGTTTGCCAGTCTCAAACCATTCAGATTTAGGGATTATCATTCCAAGTACCACACTTGCAATTGCAGTGTGTGGTGCAAGTAAGCTTGTGTCTGGAACAGCCTCACATAATGCTTTGATTTGGGGTATAAGACCATTGGACCCAGTGTCTTAGAAATGTGCCCATCATTCTGCTTTGACTGAATGTGGATGAACCCCTTTAGTACTTGGGGTATACAGCACTTTTGTCCTGTATTGAAGGTATTCCCTATAACTATTCACATCAGTTAGTTCTTGCCTGATTAGAGCTACAGTCACCCCAGACTGTTCCAGTATCTTCAGCAGGACCCGGGAAAGCATAGATGCTGCACCACTGGGTTCAACAAAAGAGTCAAAGATGCATGAGTCACCCACATGAGATTTTAACTCTCTGCCCAACTGGCCTTGCATACGTTTTAAGCAAAAGTCACATCTGTCAGAAAGGGAAGAATAAAGTCCCATAGGCAGTTTACGTGAGGCAGGGTATGCAGGCAAGGCAGGGTCTGTGGTGTTCAAGACTGTTCTCAAACAAGAATAAAGGGCATTTACACAGAATTCTTACAAAAATAATGTATTGATCTTACCTTTTATATCCTGAGAATAACTGAGTAATAACCATGTCGTAGTAGCTTAGTGATTGCAGCAGCACAAGAACATGGAGCTGTATTCACATTATATCCCGTGTTGAAATTCACCATAGCAATTTATCACAATGCTGCTGATTGCTTAACTAAGCACAAGGCAACCTCCTCCTATCAGTTGTTCATTAGTTTATTAGATGTGCTTACAAGTATATCATATAAGCCTTACTGTAATTTGAAGTGTAAAATGAGAGTTCTCGTCTGTACCATTACTGCTATGTAATGGTGTTTTAATCTTTCTTCTGTTTAATCAAAATGATTGCCTCCCTCTCCTAATTATTTGAATATTGAAATGTGCCTATCAGACAATAGTATAATTTTTCATAGTAATGACAAATCTATACATAAAACCTCAATTTCATTTAGAGGATTTGAAAGGCAAATATTTAATAAATAGTCAGCATTTAAGGCTATAGATCACTGAAAGCTTTTTAATTATACTCAGAATGCGAGAAGAAATTTGTATAGTAGCATCATTTTTAGCATTGAAGACAAACTAAATGATGAGAGGGTATGGCTTTTTTTCACACCCCTGACTGTCACAGCTATGCCAGCATGACTCTTAATAGTAGAAAAAGCTGTAGTGACCAGAAAGGAGGCAAGGAACTTTCATGCTTACAACTGAGATGTTAGCCTTGGGTCCCGGACTTTACAAAGTATCATTTCTCCAAAATTTTGTTTCCCTAGAGACCTTTAGATAATTTAGGTTGTATACTGTGCAACATGTGACTAATAATTCTTTATGGCTACTATTTTTTCATTTTGGTGCACAGAAAGCTCACATATGTGAGTCAATGTGCATACCACTGCACTCCATGCCTTTACCACCTCAGAGCACAGAACTGTATGACCCAAATGACTTAGCCGGATAATTACAGAAATTTTTGAGTTGTATTTGACAAGCAAGACGTGTCATCAAGTCCTTTGAGCTGCACAGTCCATACAGTTGTGATATAAATACCTGTTCCCTCAGTTTCTTTTTGTATACCTGTCAGACTGATTACAGGCCAAACCTATCTTTTTCTCCTTTAGGTTACTTTTGCATGAAGTGTTAAGAATAATTGCTCAGAAGTAGCTTTCTGTATTTAAAGACACTGCATACTCAAATTTTAGCTTGCTTTCTTTTGCAGTGTTTGACTGGTTTGTTTAAGTGTTACTGTTCTGGGATCTCCTTGGGCTCTGTACAAGAAAAGAGATGTAGGAAAACATGACTGAGGAGGTATTCTTGCTCATCTGTTAGTCACTCATTGAAGTGGCATGAGTGATTTTTTGTTTGTTTGTTTGTTTGTTTGTTGTAATTTAGTGCTTTGGGTCCACTCCTGTACGATGAGTGTGATAAATATACGTGTGACACTTAGAATAAGGCCACTGGCCTGTGAAGAAATGGAGATGGGGGTGACCAGCTTTTTTTGGGAGAAAAATAAAACACTATCTCATACTGACACATTCACTGACTCCTGGTAATTGGCAGTCCCCATTCCCCAGTTAGTGGAAACCTTTTTCTGTCACCCCAGCTGCCAAAACCCATTGCTGAACTTCTGCTCCATAACAAAACCCACACCCCAGGGGCAACCTGCCCTGTCAGTGACAAAAGCTTCTACCTTTAGAACCGCCAATTACAGCTAAATAGTTCCAGGATTAAATCTTACAGCATATCATTTCTGAAACAGTAGGAAATAACAGATAAACAAAACCAATATTTTATTTCTATAAATATAGAAATAGTAACACAATTTATACCAGACTGACTTTGATATTAATTCCTGTTTAAAAAACGGACATCTCCTGGTTCTCCTTCTACCTCTCTAACTGCGTATCACTGAGAAGATCCTCCACATCCTTGCAACTTTTGTGTGGCCTCCGTGAGGCTCTATCCTTGGTCCCCTTTCTCCTTCTCCACCTTATCTCCAGATAATCTGACAGGTAAACACAAATTCAAGTGTCTTCTCTGTGCTGAGGACCTTTCTATCCAAACTCAAAAGTTGATCTGCCTCCTTCTCATTGACTCACGGTTGTCATCTTGTCAAAAGAACTCTTCATCTTTTTCCCTCAAATACTGCTTCAACCCTCTTTCTCAGTCACTGTGGACAACAACACCATCCTGCAAGTCATTCTGGCCATAACTTGGGTGTCATCTTTGACTTGGACCTCTCTGTAGGTTGTCATATCCGACTTATGTCTAACTCGTGTCAACTCTTTGTGCATACCATCTCTAAGAGAAAGCCCTTCTTGCTTTCCATGCAGACTCTCATCATTTCTATTACAGCAGGATCTTTTTATCTGGCCTGAACAAATGCAATTCTTCCCCAGTCATGTCCATTGAGGATAGTGATGAAAAGATCATTCTCTTTGACCATCACTTTGGCCATGTCATCCCTTTCTTTGAATCCCTCTGCTTGTTCTCTGTTGCATAAAATATAAGCTGCTTGTCTTCTATTTCAAGGATTTTCATGAATTATCTTTTTCTCATTCACTGTTCACATGGCAACTCGCATCTGTGATCAGCCACTGATGGCAACCTCCATAGCCCACTTGTGAAAGTTTCAGATAAGCACCATTTTGCTTTCTCACAAGCTGCACCACATGCTTCGGAGGGAGCACATTGTAAACATTTGGAAAGATAGCTAATTATTTTCCTTCAGATTCATTCTTACACCTCTTTTCTGTGATGCCTTGGAAAAAAACCCACAATTACTTTGTGAGGTAGCTACTATGCCAATTGTACTGTCTGTTGTGCTGACCAAGATTACCTCACTGATTCTTTAGTTTACCAACTATCTTTCTTATCCATCTGTAGTCTCTTTCCTTAGACTTCGATTGCAAGCTCTTTGAGTCAGGAAGTTTTTTTGTTGTGTGTTCATATAGTGCCCAATGCTAAGGAGGCTGTGGCTTCTAAGTGCTATGGTTATACCAAACAAATAAATAATGTATTTTCAGTTCCCTGGGTACCAAGAGAAAGGTTCCTGTTTTGAAGACATCTTGCCTTGTTTTGATGGGAATACTTTTATGACCCTGCATGTTTTATAACTGCACATGCACAGTTTCCTAAACACTCTGCAAAGCTACTTGCCTACAATACTTTTAGCTAAATCAGATTGCAGTCTCACTAAGAAAATTGTTTCTTGAATTGAAATATGGGCTTAGTAGTGCTCTGTACCTGTCTGCTTCTTTCATGAGCAGCTATAACTAACTTGAGTCTGGAGGAAGATTGAATCTTTACCTTTTCTGAGGTCTAACTTCATTACAGAAATAACAACATGAAAGAAATCATACCCAAAGGAATTACCAATCAGCAGTGACTGCTTCAAAGGATTGCAAAGCCAGCTGGTGAAATGATGCACTATTATGTCAATGGACATTTCCAGTTTAATTTTCTCAAGTGTCATACCTTTTGAAATAATGCCAGCCTTGAAAGCTTTCTTTGTATGCCTTAAAAGAAGAAAATAACTTTTCCACTCTTGTACTAATGATTTTTAATAGCAGAACTATAGCTGCAAGCCCAATACTGTGTTGTACCCTGATGAGATCTATACATACTAAACCAAGTAGCACAAGGTACCTGTAAATGATACATGCCGTGTTCTGGCATGTGCTGCAGTTGTTGAGGTCTTGGCCAGTGCGGTAGAAGTTGCGCCTGCAATAGACAATAGTTGTTGTAATTTATATATAAAAGATCTACACTGAAAAGCTACTACTCTTATAATAAACCAAGTCACTCTTTACAGGCATTTTTAGTATCCTAATCACAAATTTAACACTGAAAACTGTTGCTGAAAATCTGGCTTAAAACCAGTCTAAGCACGTACATTTATCATCCTGAACTTCTACCCTTAAATTCACTTAAATTGTAGTGCTGATATTGTGTTGCAAGGGATTCTCTGGAAAGCAGGTGACTTTTTGTACAGTTGTTATCTCTTATAAGAACACTTCAGCTGTAAGAACACTCCTGGATTGGAACACTTTTGAAACGATTTTTCATTCTTTTTGCACATCAAAATGTGGGATGGTTTTGCTTTCTACTTTTCTATGCTTTCTTCTTTAATCAGTTCTTTTGAACATCGGCAGGCTAGCTAAATATTTTTATTAAGTCGAGCCCCAAAGGCAAACTGAAAGAAGTGGGTCTATCACAACAACAAGTTATTCTGTGGTTCTTTTTTCATCCTGTATGTATTGGATGGTTCTTTGTATATCTGAACATTTATTTAAGAAAACAAACACGTCTTTTTCTAGCTATTCTGAAAGTGGACAAAGTGAACAATCTGACCAGGCAGGTTGCAGCATTCCATCTCTGGAGATATTTAAGGCTAGGCTTGACAGTCATCTATCAAGCAAGAGTTGGGGACAGCTGCAGTAATTTAGTCATATTGCAGAGGTATGTACTAAGTGGTTCCTTCCACTCTGGGTATCCAATGCACTGATGTCAATGGCAGCTTTATCTGCATAGGATGTATGATTACTCCCAAAATGATTCTGTCATTGCTTTTCTGAAAACTAATCTCAGGCTGTTTTTTTTTTTTCTTTTTTCCAACAGTGATAGTGATGCTGCTCACAAAAGCAGTGGGAATAATTGGTGTATGGTTTTACCACCACAGTCAATATAATTACCAAATGGTTCTAGAAGAATAGAGTAAAACATGTTTACTGAGGCTGAATCAAAGACAGCCAAAGAAATTTGTGGTAATTGATTTCCCAACAATGTGGTAACAGAATAAAAATGAAGAACACATGTATACTGGTCTGCCCTTCACTTTACAATGTTATACCTGTCTAGATTAGTCAGATATATAATCACCAACAAGGCTTCTGGCAAATGAAGGCAGGCTCTTTTTTGTGTCTGTATAAGAAAAATCGTCCTCTTCAAAGGTTACAGAAAAGTAGCAGAATTACTCCATGGAGAAAAGTTCCAAAGGGATAGGCATGTCAGTCTAGTTCAGCAAAACAAACAAGGAGTCTTGTGGCACTTTTAAAGACTAACCAATTTATTTATCACATGAGCTTTTTTCTCCCATGAAAGTTCATATGATAAATAAATGTTAGTCTTTGAAAATGGCACAAGATTCCTTGTTTGTTTTACTCCATGGAGGTTTCACCACCACATGGCCTGAGATAGGTCCACACCGCTTGTGTGGGAGGATAATCCACAGAAGGATTTTTGTGACAATGGGTCCAGCTACAACTTGCATGTCTCTTGTTTACTTCTTGAAAGTTTCTGTAAAGCCTTAGGTCACAAATCATGAGCCCAGATCCTGCCCATCTTTTTCTGCACTGTAGCCATGGTGTTCTTGCTGCCCAGGAACTTTCTGTAAATGTGGAAGGAAGTGCAGAACTTGCTTGTTTAGTGTAGCCAGTGGTAAGGATTAAATAGTGCTGACATACCTGGCCTGAGTTTAAAGATGTAATTATATGTATTGGTTGATTGTGCATGCAAATTGCCCATCTTGGACACTTTTAGCAGTTTGTTATTGGTATTTATGGGAGCAAGTTAAGTGTGTAGCTTAATGAGTTTTGCAAGAGCTATTGCTTGTATTTTTTAAAGAGATTCTTAATCTTCTTTTAGATGCAAAAAGGATTGGCTAATTATTTGCAACATACTACTTTAAAACCTAGAAGCCATTCTAATTATTTTAGCTTCATAAAGAGTTCTGAAATATATTCTGAGCAAATACACTCCAGGTTTCAACTGGTGATTTTAACTTGATAACATTCTGAAAGCTGTAAAGCAGGCTATTAACCATGTTTGATGTTTTTAATAGTAAGGGGACTGATCCTGCCACCTTTAGTCATTTGTTGCATTTGCAGAAATGTAGTCCCATTTAAGTCTGAAATACAATGCACTATTTGCAGTCATGTAAGTAATGGTTGCAGGACAGAACCTGTGATTGGACTGATGACGTAGAAACATGTAACATATACTGTGGACTGTGTGTTTTTACTTTCTACATTGGTCAGAAGAGAAGGGAAAGTAGTAATTTCAGAACTTCTCCTGGCATTTCTTCAAACATGTTCTAGTTAATTATTTTCATGTGGTGTATGAAGTATGTGTATGGGTCCGAATTTGCAGGAAGAGAGAATGATGATACTAGCTGACGTGCAGAATGTTAACAGCATAAGTGATAAAAGTGCAAACTTCTTCACTGTCCTGATAGTAGGGTGAGAGGTGTTTAGCTTCCATGTGCTTTCATAGCTCCTATCAATTAGCACTATTTGTAATTATGCCTTTTTTTGGTCATATAGAAACTTGGCCCCTTTTAACTGGATAGAAACAGCCAGTTCATAGGCATAGTACATCTACTTTCTGACACCTTGAATTTGAATTAAAATATGAGTGATGGACAACATAGATAAACCCCAAATGAGCAAATGTTTTGTAAATTCAGTGCTAATTAAAGCCAAAATTTAGAGACATTTGCTTGATCTGTAGTGGCTCAAATATCTTAAACAGAAGACAGAGTATTATTTTGCCATCATTTTCTATAGCAGAGCTTTTAAAAGACAGCAAACAGCCATTTCTGCCTTTTTAATAAGTTATTTAACAAAATAGTTTTTTTCATATTAATGTACACCATACCCTTCACTGAGGGCTCTGGATCTTTCCAGGTCTTGAATTACATTCAGAAGGACTTTAATCTTCTCCTGGTTTGAGTGCAAAGATTCCTCTATGGACTGCAGTCGGCTTTGTAGGACACTTAGTTCACCGTGTGCCAAGTGAATTTGATTAATGTCTCTAATCTCTTTGTTGGTTTCTGGTTCCATTTCATTCTCTGGAAGATCAGACTTTATATGAAAGCCTTCTGAACAATTGCTATACTCTAACTGTGTGGCATTTTTATCCATTTCAGTATGACATGAGGGAATAGATTTTGACTCATTAGGTCTGGTCAATGACATTATTCCTAGAGTATCATTGGTCAGTACTGTACAGTCAAAATCTGTTTCCAGCTCTGTTGGCTGTTGATCACTGAGAAAACAGTGTGATGGAGGCGATGATGGAGTGGTTTCAATAGTGCTAGAGACTTCAGTGGATATAAGTAACTCCAAATTACCTCTTTCTTCCCAAGAGTCACAAAATGAATTAATTTCATTAGAATTGTTGGTATTGCTTAAGCAGGAGTAAGATTTTCCTGATTTGGATGGCAGTGTACAGTTTTCATTGGATTGACTCGTAGCAGCAGGAGAATGTACTGAGTCATTTAAATCCGTGAACATCTCTGGAGAACAAATAGAAACGTTATTGTCCTGTGCAGAATTTAGATGTATGTATTCAGGCACCGGTGTATTAGCAATTGCCTTTTCCAGTGTTACAGAATTATCTGCATCTGAGTGGATAGGCCCATTGCTTTGTGCTTTAGATACTCTTTGAAATAATTGATAGGATGTCTTGGCTTCACTAGGTCCATCTTCCAAAGATGTAGTTATTCTTAAGTAAGAGAGATCTAAAGGCATGTCTTGTTCAGAAAGATTGCCATTGACTTGGACAGAGCATTCTGGCTCAGTTGGCATTTCCATTAAAGACTTACTAGTAGTCAATATTTTCTTTTTAAAAACTGGGAAGTGCTTCCTGAGGCTGGGAGAAGTTTGAATAGCAATATTCCGATGCCCCTTCTGAGCCCTTGGGAAAGAGAGAGAATAGTTTGATAGGTTGTGGTGCTTGGACACTTGTGCCTTTCCAGTCATGAATGTTGTGTCTTTGGCAGGCTTAGCATCCATTTCAGTAACACCAATTGGCTTCTTGTTTGTACCATCATCTTTGAATCGGACTTGTTGAGATTTGTTCCTTCGGTGGTGTGGTTGCCTTGTAAAATCCACTGAATCCAGGCTATTGCGTTTCAGTAGTACAGGGCGCACTTTCTTGTTTTGCTGGGCCATTGAATCACAGTTTGAGTCCTGCAGGTAACAAGTTTCTTTGCGGCCCATTTCATTAGGCCATTCTAATAACATCTGGTGGCTATGCCCCAGATGCAAATGAAGATAGTTAACTATTGATTAGGAAATTAATTATTTTCATTCTGTTGGTTATTTATGTTTCCAGGTAGTCTATTCTGTTTTGAGATATTGTTGTAATTTTTTCCCACATCCACTAATATTATTTTATTACAGAGAAAATTACTAGTTAGACCAAACACCAAAATAAACTAGTAATTTAAAATTCAGATTGAAAGAGAGAGTTACTGGAGAGAGAATTTGAAAGTCTTAACATTTACGTTCTGAAATTACTGTTGTCCCTGCTACAACAAAAGTCTAAATTACAGTAGATCGAGGTATGTTTGCTGTTAACTAATGTACAGATAAATTAGTCAACTGCTTTTCTAATGCCTGCTTAGTTAACAGTTAACCCTCTACAGGAGATTCAGGTTTTGATTTGTGGCCCACTTAAATATTTCTTATTTGCATAGAATGTAAACGATTTGCATAATAACTGTCTTGGGAATTGCTTTCCTGATGAATAACTTTGCAGTAGGAATATTCCCATTGATATTAGAGTGAAATTCTTTCTGCAGGGGTGTTGTTTTTTCTGCTTGTCCCATTTTTTTTAACTTTAGTAGCTGAAACTAATCTTCTCAAATAGCCAAACAAAGCCAGCAGCTTGTGACCAAGCAAATGTACAGCATCAAACAGGAATCAGTAATGATGTATGGTCCTTGCTCCAGTTCATGCAAGTACAAGTCAGGATATCAGAGGATGTATATCATTCAGATGAGATCTGTAAATACTTTGGCCTCAGGAGAGTGGTCCAAACCAGATAGTCAGTATTTGCAGAATAGCAGAGAAGTGTTTTCTGAAAGTAAAAAGATAACAGTTGCAATTGAACACTGTTGAATACCATTGAACAGTCTGTTATATACTATTGTTCCTTCCTGTACTATCTAAATATTTTTCATCTGAAGTAACCATCTGAACTTTGTAATGGGTTGTCTTAAAATAACAAGCAGTTGTGTGGCACTTTAAGACTAACAGATTTATTTTTTGCATGAGCTTTCGTGGGAGAAGATCCCAAGTC